>JASAUF010000396.1:1080000-1405000 GCA_030180095.1 Magnolia changhungtana | reverse complement strand
GGTATGAATAGTACAATACACAGATAATGGTGGGCCCACGGAACATGGTGACATCACTTCAGCAACGAGACTGGCTACTGTCGAGTTCAGTAGTTAATCCGCGTCCCAGAAATTGATACAGCTCAATCACTTAGAATTTGTTCATGTGGCATTCACTCGTATTTAAATTAATTTAGCTAATCAGCTATCGGTAAATCCAAGTCTCTAAATTAGATTAGTTAAGCAGTCTGGAGATATCACACCACTCGAATACTTCAAAAGCATGAAAAAAAAAAAAAAAAGAACCGAGAAACAACCCAAAATACCAAGAAACACTTAAAAACACAGAAAAAAAAAAATCAAATCAAAAGTATAAATTCATATATAGAATTCTATGGGGTGAAAAATCTTGAGTAAAATTCATAAATACTTATATATATATATATATATATATATATATATATATATATATATATATATATATATATATATATATATAACAACCATAAATATTTGAAAACACCTTACAAAGACCTTAAAATACTAAGAAATACGTCAAAACACCCAAAAACACAAAAAATACCCCAAACAATTAAGAAACACTCAAAATAGGTCATAGGGTCAGATTAAATAGAATTCCACATTCAAGGGTTTGTTTATACCTAGCTAGAAGTTCAATGATCTAATCCTAACCATAGATCAATGGTCAATTGAACAGATTTCATTGTTCAAGGGTCTGTTTGGGTCTTGAAGATCAACGATCTAATCAAAGGGATTTTGACGATCAAGGGTTTGTTTAGATCGACCTCCATGGTCAACGGTCAAATTGAACAGATTTCAATGTTCAGGTGTCTATTTGGATCGAGCTTGAAGATTAGTAGTGTGATCAAATGGATTTCAACAATCAGGGGTCTGTTTAGATCAATTTCCAAGATCAACAGTCAAATTGAACAGATTTTAATATTTAAGGGTCTGTTTAGACCGAGCTTGATGATCAACCGTCCAATCAAATGGATTTGATGAATAAAGGTATTTTTTGATTGATTTCCAGTATCAACGGTCAGATTGAACGGATTTCAATATTCAAATATCTGTTTGAACTAAAACTTGAAGATCAGTGGTTCAGTTGAAGGGATTTTGATGATCAAAGGTCTTCTTGGTCGATCTCCAAGATCAATGGTCAGATTGAACATATTTCAAAGTGCCTGCACCAAAGGGAAAAATAGGTAGGTAATACCACCATAAAAACTTCCAGATAAATGCAAGGTCCATCCTATTTTTTATTTGTCATCTATCCCAATCAGCATATGAGACCCACCAAGGCTTGATAGTGTTAGTGAAATTCAAAACATTCTGATATTTAGTTGGGCCACAACAAAGAATATACAAGACGTAGGCATGCAGTACATTGATACCTGTGATGTGTCCCGTCTAAGTTTTCAACCGTGATGATACATGAGATGTACGGTTGACATGAGGAGTCTCAGGTAGTGAATGACTTGGATTCTAAGTAAACGCATGTGATCATTTTTGGAAATGATCAAGCTCCTCGTGGGAGTATGATGCTGGGAGGGACGCGACCAGGTCGTTCACTGTCTTCCTCAATGGTAACTACTCTGATTACTACTCACATCGTTTCCTCGAATTTAGAATGTACGGGAATAAAAAATAGAAATAATTTCTAATAAATTGAAAATAAAATGATTGATAATAAAAAAAAATAAAAAAATAAAAAGTAAATTTACAATCCTTTAAATAATAATATTAAACCTAGGATGAAATTTTAGATTTAAAGTCCCTAAAAATGTGACTTACTGTAAATAGTAAACTTATTATTTATAGATGATTATAATTCCTACTAGACTACATGGTTTTTGGCTAAAAATAACAAGTGTCCAATTTGGCCTAACCACAATATTTTCCTAATTTTTCTAAGCCTTTTTCGTGTCGACATGACTCGTACAACTCAAAGGATTAAAAGTTATGATCAATTAAAACTTAATATTTATAGTAAAAATGAACTTTTGAAGGTTGATCTGACAAAATCTTGTAAATGTAGCATAGGCAATTCAACATAGAGGAGTTGGCTGGCTAAAGCTAGTAGCTTCTCCTAATCCAAAATCAAACTCAATTCAATTGGTAAGATATGACTGTTTTAAAGTTCTTTCGTACGGTTCTGATTACTTCCGCCTCCACTAATCAGGCCTTCTCTGGTTCATCTTGGCCATGAAAGTGTCTGCGATGTCCCGCTCTACATTAGAATAGTAAACATGGAGAGGAAAACTTTTGCTACACTACACTAATAGGGTGCATGGTATCATATACAAGCTCTTACAATTTAACTAAAAATTGTCTACATGGCATTCAAGTTAAATGATTTTTTATTCAAAGGTATTACAAACTAAAAATAACACTTGGGGTGGTTGGCTTCACTAATGATCATGATAATGAAAAGAAAATGTACAATGATCATAAATTATTATAAATTACTTTAGATGCTTCCTAACAATATCCGCATTTAGCTGTTGATTATAAAGTAGAGTTATCAGTGTTAAAATCATAATGATGGTATTTTTTCCTTAATATTAAATCATCATTAAAATATATTGATGTCACTATTTCAATTCAAGATTTTCTCCCTAATGTCATAAAAAAGTACATTAATTATAAATTCTTTTACTTTAATATATTTGTAATTTAGTGAAGATGCATATGTTTAGTTTGGAAGTGGTAAAATGATACCGGGATGAATATGATGAGGTCGATCACCGTCTTCCTCAAGGATAACTACTTCGAATCGATGAAGTTTCTCTGTACTCCTCACAGAGACTTTTCGAATCCATGAGAAAAAAAGAATAAAATCGAAATAGTATTCATGAAAATACGTAAATTGATTGATTGATTGAAATTAAACAAGTTCATAACCCTTTAAATAGGGATACCAAGCAATGGAAGAGAAATAAGAAGCAAACTATAACTAAAATCTCCTAAAATTCGTAACTTACTATAAATAGTAAAATTACTTTTATAGTAAATATCCTATGTGGCTTAATCACGTTATTCTAAGCACTTTTTATGTTGGACACAACTCCTGGAGCCCAATGAATGAAGAGTTATAATCAAACTAAAACTTATTATAAATAGTAAAAACAGAAATAAATATAGAATTTGATTGTTGGTCAACCCATTCCTACCCCAAAATCATATATGGTATGTCAAGTAATTTATTCTGATTTGCGAGATATGCATGTTTTAAAGTTTTGACAGTCTTAATGACTTCTTCTTCTGATTGGGCCTTCTTTGATTCATCTTGGATATGAAAGTGTCCATGACCCGCTCTACATCATAAAATTGTAGTGATAAAACATTTACTTTACATTATTAAAATAATTAGCAAAAACAAACATGTCCTTACTATAATTTTTGCACATTGAGATTTGTGAACATTTATTAAAAGGTTTCAAAAAAAAATCATCCAGTGATCTGATTTAAACATCTAGTGTCCATGAATCAGAGGTTAGAATTGCAAAACGCAACTTTTATAGGAAATTCGTATAATTTGCGAGGTATTTACCACCACGAATTAATAATAAACCGATTGTTTAAATCAACACACGGGATAAGTGTATCTGTGGAAAAAATCAACTTAATTTTATAGAAAATTTATCTTCAAGGTAAAGCCAATCTTTTTTTTTTAACACATGCACTCACACTCACGCTAGTGGAATTTCACCACCTATCGGGAGTTGAAACTCTTGAGAGTCTGCCACCCTAGCAAGAGTAAGGCCTATCCTTTTAATGGTACTGATTTAATAAAAAGGATGGCATTCTACCAAAACTTTTGGTACACATGCAATTAAGCCATCAGCTCTCCATTTTTCCCTTCTTGTAATGATTTCTCTTCCAAGTGAAGCATGAATGCTAGAGGATAATGGTACACCGGACATAGTAAAAAGAGTATTCCGTTTGGACTATCATAACCCTCCATTTCTCGCTACAGAAAAGGACCGTTATGAATAAAATTCATCAATGGTTGGTATTGAGCAAGAAAAGATGGATCTTTTAGATGTCTAGAGTTGCTCAACCAATGCAACTTATGCCTTTTGGCCAATGGATGGCATGGCCCACAGGATGAATGGTATGCATCATCATTAGTGTTTTAGATCATCAAACGCAGCCTTGGGTTAGATCCCAACTAAAAATTATGCTTAATGAATATTTGACCATTGGATTAGTGGACATTTATTGAATGGTTAAAAATGAAAAAAAAAATCCAACCCTAACTTAACCGTGGAACTTGATAGCCCAATCCAAACTCGGGTTAGGTCAGTCGGGTTCAGATGAACCCGAACCCAATTCAAACCCAAGGTGCTGACCTACCAGTGTTAGATTATCAGAGCTAGTTCCCCTCGGGGCTAAAAACGAGGCTGCACAATAAAAAATACAAAATGAGCCATGATGATTTTTGAGTCATTACAAATGTTGGGGCAATACCTGCGTGTGAGATGCTCTCCTACACTATATGCTTTCATGGTTTGATCATTTGGAGAGGTCAGGTCCATTGCAAAACCTTATAGAATAAGCTTACTTTAAAAGGGTTATATATGCATCTTACCATTATCAAGCAAGATAGCTGACTATGAAAGCTGACACCTCAAAAATAAGCTGATCTAACTTGCACGTTGACCACCCTATGAATTTGGAGCTCTATGGATGGTTGTGCATTGTTTTCTAAATTATGGCCTACCTAATATTTGGATGAGCCTGATACTTTTTATGCATCCCATCATCATGGCAGGCTCACATCACTGGGAGATTAGATGGCATGCAGCAGTGGCCACACACACAGTGGGATTACCGTGAGGCCCACCTTGATGTATGTATTATGTATGCAGGTCATTGATGAGTTTCTTCAAATCATTCTAGGGCATTATTCCAAAAATGAAGCAAATCCAATTATTAAGTGGACTATACCATGAGAAATAGTGGTGATTGACCATTAATGGACTGCAAAAGTTTTGGATCTAGTTGATATTTTTTTTTCATTTATCTAGACTTATGTGACCTTATCAACAGATTGTATGGTAAATAAACACTACGGAAACATTAAGTTGCGCCTTAAGAAGTTTTTAATGGTAGATTGGCCAATCATAACTCTTTCTTATGGTGTGGTCCACCTGATAATTAGATCTGCTTCGTTTTTTGCATAATGCCTTAAAATAATCTAGAAAAACGGATGGACGGTTTGGATACATAATACATTCATCAAGGTGGGCCACATGGACCATGGAAACCTCACACAAGGGCCGCATCATCCTCGGTCCGCTCTCCCACACACAAGCAATAGTGGATGATCGGTTGGGAGTAACTCATTCAATCAGCACTTACACCTTGATTACATAAAGAATGGAAAATATAGCAATTTGTGGAATTTGTATTTTCTTGTTGAGGTGAGGGTAATTTATGCACTTGGAAATTATGCAGGTACATTCGAGTTAGTTAGTAGACTAGTAGTAGATGTACGATATTTGAATTTCATGTGAATTCAACTGATTTTTCCGTACTTAATCCGGGCAGCCTTTATCATTTTCTTAGGCTCTTTTTTCTTTTCTTTTTTCCTGACCTAAGAGTCCCACTAGTTTTTAGACCCATACATGGGTTTTGAATTTGATACTCTGGGTGCATATCACTCTTGATACGCAGGCACTTACAATACTTGTACAGAAATTAAACCAACTACATTGCAGAAACAACTGTCATTAAGTTACATTCCAAAACTTAGATCCGTTGAAGAAACCTAACCTCTATGGACAGATTTTTGTTGAAATAAGAACATCGAACAATTTTCATTATCAACCGCCCAATAAATGTCCACTAATCTGATAGACAGATAATTAAATAATCTTGATTTTCATATTCTGATACATCTAAACCGGTAAAAATTATTTGAACGGTTTAATTTAAAGACCTTGTATGATGTGTAGAATTTTAAAGTAATTTCTAGGTGCCGGCATATCTTCCATCATAATCTGCCAGAGTACCGAAGTTTCCTCTTGAATTTAGGAGGTTCACTAGATCAACACGCACAGAATCCGTGCCAACCTGGAAAGTTAGTCAAACATCCAAATGGTATAGAGACTGGTTCCCAGGTCACCGTGTGAAAATAGTAGGTTGGTCGACTGATGTGGAAGGCTACAAGTGCATGTTGAATGTGGAACGCAGGAAGTTTTTCATAGACCGTCCGTTCATAACACGTAATGAGGGGGACCGTCCTAATTTGAGGGCCAACACAAGGATGAATTCAACTT
Organism: Magnolia changhungtana; assembly: GCA_030180095.1. Classification (NCBI taxonomy): domain Eukaryota; kingdom Viridiplantae; phylum Streptophyta; class Magnoliopsida; order Magnoliales; family Magnoliaceae; genus Magnolia; species Magnolia changhungtana. The sequence goes on along the minus strand of JASAUF010000396.1, from coordinate 1,398,713 downwards.
GTAGACGCCCATCTGAAAGCACCGCCACCCAGACGGCTACATGGTGTGAGGACTGTGGGGCCCACCCTGATGTGATGTATGTGTTTATCCACACCGTCCATTGGTTTTGCAGTATCATTTTAGTGCATTAACCGAAAATTGAAGTATACAAAGCTCAAGTGGACTACGCAGGAAACAGTGGAAATTCTTCATTGGAGGCGGTAAGTCGGTAGCTACTCTTCTGCTCATGTCATATCATATTCACATGAGATGAATTCGAACAAAGAAACAAATATTTTCGGTAAATACCCAACACATACCATTACACGCAGAACACGTGCCATCCTAGTAAGCATGTGGAACATCTGATCGGTACATGAAGTGGACCCCACAAAAAAATATTATGAAAACAAAACAATACATGGTTTTGCTCATTCGGTGGATCACTTGGTACTAAATGATTGGACGGTCTAGAAAAACTTCCCAGTGGTTCACGTTCAATGAACACGTGCGGCCCACCCAATGAGTAGACTGGTCTGATTTTCACGAATGATCATCTTCACGTTGAGAACCATGCCGTGCACCGCTTAGATGTCCCACATGCTTTCCAGGTTGGCACCTGTACGGCACGAAAACCGTAAAGGTACGTGTGGAGCTAGCTAACCATTGATGATTTTGGTAAGATGATGGCCATTTCTCCTTTTGTTTTTTCTAACTTGAGGAATAAATGGATTTTTTCTTCGTTGCTTATGAATTCCAAAGGAGAAAATAATGTCTGTAGTTAAGATGATAACGACGATTATGACGAGCGTTTGAAAGGGTAGTTGCTGTCTTCGTCAGCGGTCACATTTGAAGATATTTCTCTTAGCTCTAACCATGACAGGCCCAACCATTATGATCTGGACTGTTCATCAGGTGGGGCCCACCACCGATGGGAGGAACTACTCGAAAAATTACACCAAGGAACAATATCAATAGATTGATGTTTCAAGTTCTCTGTGGACAGTTAAAACTCACTGAATTTGATGGATGAGCCGGGCCACGCAGAGGGTGGGATGGGCTAGATCATCCTTACATATTCAACCAAGTAGGCTACGCCAATCCCCCGTCATAGATTGGCCAGACGATAGACTCTCCAGTACAATGGATCGGAGACGATTCTTTCTTATCAATCTCTATATTGCATGTCAGCTCATGTAGGGAAATTTCTCCCTTAAAATGAACGTGAGGCCAATGATGTCTTGTTGCGCAATTATCTACAGATGGGGCCCATGTTTAAGTCATCCAGACCATTGATCTTAAGTTCCTTACTGTGGGCAGAGAATTCCTAAAAAATATCCAAGATTAGCATTGTTCCTAACCCTTAAATGGGCAGTGATAAGATATACAGAAGTGTCCCAAGGAATGGCCAGAGACTTGATATTTACAAGCATCCAATATAGAAGAATTTTTAAACAACAGCCATCTGCATTGTGCCCCATAAAATCAACCTTCTGGATCAATGAACTTGTGTGCTTACCTGTATGAAATAGGTGCTTTAGGAGCGTGCTAATTGATACGTGGTGACTCTTTAATTCATCACATCAAGGTGAGCTCATTGCTTGTGTATTTACGTGCGGAAGTAAACAATTCAACGTCTTTTTCATCTGCGTGCATGGAAAACTGATTAGAGTGGACTGAAACGCTTTCTTACTACAGCTGGAATAAAAAAAGCCCTAATGAAAGTTGAAGTCGTCCGTCAAAAGAGGCCCAGTTCTATGTGGGGAATGATGAAACTGGGCTCCAATCAAAAATTTTCTTTCTAAATTAATATAATGAAAATTTCAAAGTTTCGACGGTAAAATTTTTTTTTTTTTTTTAATAATAATAAATAAATCTTACTTTTTATCTAAGCATAGTCACAAAAAGCATGACCTATCACGTTGCACCTTGTGTTGGACCAAACAACGCAGCAGGTGATCACCAATGACCGTTTCGCAAGAAAATGCATGGCCTAAGGGTTAAAATCAAGATTTCAAATTATTTTTTACTATTTTTAGTAATTTCATTATTGTCATTTTTTTTATTTTTAAAATCGACATTTTAGAAGTTTCTTTTAGTAATGTCAGAAATGTTATAGTAAGATTTTATAGACATTTCTATTTTTTGACAAAATTAATATTTTGAGAGATTTTGCTATTTTAGATAATTTCTAATCAAATTAAGATTTTTGATCATTCATATAAGTGATGTAATAATGTGATTTTTAATTATTATTTAATAAAAATATTAAAATTTCTCTTCTATTTCTCGGGCACTCAAAAACTTACTTGTGATTTCAAGATCTCAATTACTTGAGAAAGATGGTAATATTTTTTTTTGTCACTTGCCTGTGTGGGGCTCACCTTGTTGAGCGTATGCCATTCAATTCGCACATAAAATGTGATCCACCATGATAAATGCTACGAAAATAAGGCACATCTAGTCATCCGGTAGACCACCCCTTAGAAAGAATTTCATAACCACATACATTTTTTTTTTTATTTTTTTTAACACACGCACACACACTCACCCGTAGTGGGATTTCACCACCCATGGGTACTCGAACCGACCAGGTGTTGAAACTCCTAAGGGCTTGTTTGGACGCGCGGATTAGGTGGGAGTGGGTTGTATTAGGATGGATTGCATGGCTACCGAGGTGGCGTCAGTGGATTACAATAAATCCCACTGGATTGCTATACCCAGCGACCAAGCTATGACGTGTTTGGACGGGCGGACGGCTTGTGGGATGCGAAGTAAGAAGCCGATCCTCTGTTTTTCCTATCCCTTCTGGTTTCCTTGGGCGACGTCGGATCTACGTCCTTTGGTCATTGGAAGACCCAGATCTTCAAGGATCATTGCGTGGGAGCAGGGGAGGTCCCTGATCTCATCATCTCCTCGTTCGGCTTTGTGCGGTGCCCATTTCGATTGGGAAGACAGATCGACTTCCGTTCTTTCCTTGCTAGAAATTACAACATCCTTAGATCATGTGTGGAGGCTGTGACTGATGGATGGTTCGGATCGCTCACCTGATATAAGGTGGGTGGTCCACAACGCCTCCCAAAACTGATATGGACCGTCTACTGCGGGCGGAAAGAAAGGAGAGAGAAATCTACCAGTGGATGTAAGGAGGAGTGGATTTGGGAATCCATCATCTGATCCGGCGAACTTCCCAATCCAGCGTAATACGTCGCCGCCCAAACAGCCTGACGTACAGACCACGGTGGATTTGGCAATCCAATCCCGCCGAATCCATCTTAATACCACCTAATCCGCGCGTCCAAACAGGCCCTAAGTGTAATACCCTGTTTCTTTTTAAACAATGGGTTCCACCGTTGACCCATTGTTTCATATGATGTGGCCCACCTGAGAGTTGGATGTCTCTCATTTTTGGACCCATGCCCTAACTTTGAAGGGCAAATTTTATGAACGGTGTGGATTTATCACATCATAGCTGTGGGGCCCACTTTTAAAAAAAAAACTAAACTAAAAAAAAAAAAAAAAAAAAGCAAGCAAGTGACGTGCTAACGCACGTCACCCACAAGCAACCCCCTCTCCTCCACGTTTCTCTCTCCTTTCTTGTTCTTTGCGGCTTAGTTGCGCACACGAACCCATTCACCATGATTTCCATCATCATGGTGGGACCCATTCCTCAATCTAAACCGTCCATTAAACTCCCAACCCACTAACTCACTTGTAATTATTTTTATACCTCATTTTCTCATGCTATCTAGAGGAAACGAGAGAGAAAATCATAAAAGAAAGTTTGTGAGAAAAAAAAAAAAAGAGTTCAAGAAAAGGGAGAGTATCCGTGAGGGTTCGACATCGAGTTCGGAGCAATCCAAGCTAAGTGAGTACACGTAGAAATCAGCACTTCAGATTATTTTCTTTCCATCACACTATTTTTCCATATTAGGTAGGTGATCATTCCCAAATTGAAAAAATTCATATCTATTGCCTTATATAATCTAGACATTGAAATATTCATAAATAATTCTCCTTTGAAAGATATTCTTTATTTGACTACTGTACAAATGCAATTATTATTATTATTATTATTATTATTATTATTATTATTATTATTATTATTATTATTATTATTACTCGCATTTGATATTATCTAGGGTCGATGATAAATATTTATTATTGAACAATTATTAATTTTTTTTTAATGCAATGATCCTTACGGTGCTCTGCCCTAAAAGGATCACCATATTATTTGTTACGATGCTTTAATATTGTTTATTTCAATATTTTCTTGTAAATTATATGCATCATATGTAAATAATTATTTTTGTACAATGATTCTTACGGGTGCTCTGCCCAGGGTCATTCCCGAAATGATCAGCACAACACAGGTGCTCTGCCCAGGGTCATTCCCAAAAGGATCAGCATGGGTGCTCTACCCTAGGTGATTCCCTAAAAGGATCAGTACGCACGGGTGTACTGCCCTGGGCTTTTGTTCCTAAAAGGTTATACCGGTGCTCTGCCAAGGGTCATACCCTGAAAGGATTAACACCGGTGCTCTGCCGTGGGTCATCCCTTAAAAGGATCAGCACACATGAGTGTTTTGCCACTCCAAATCTTAGCATTTTTAGAAAACTATGTTAAACAATTCCTTTATTTCATATTCATGAATGTCAAATTATTAACTATGATTTTTACATCCTATGTTCGTCTTATTTTGATTAATGTGTCAAGATTAAATTTGGTAGTAATTGTGAAATTTTCAACTCGGGATTGATGTGATCCTATTGAGTTGTCAACTCATTATGTTTTAACCGTTTCAGGTTACGAATAATTTGAAGATGCAGGATATTACTATTAGTAGTGGAGCATGGAATGTGGTTGGATGCACGTGGCATGTTATTCTACATTGAATAAATTTTATTTTATTTTAGAACTATAAATGTAGTAATGTTTGACTTGATTTTCTTACTTCAAGTTAAATTAAATAATTATGCATTGTGTAATAATAGATTTTGTAATTAATGATCTTAGCATGTGTTTGGATTTTAAATTTTGGACTATGGTGGGAGAAAATGAAATGTGTATGAAATTGTCATATTTTATTTGTATTTTATTTATTTTTATTTTTTTATAGGTCATGGGTCTATAATTCGGGTCCTGGACACTCTATTCGGGTACCTGAATTTTGTGCGTGACAAAGTTGGTATCAGAGCCAAGTTGATCTTAAACAATGGACCTAGAATAGAGATTTAGCTCTAAGTCTTCCTATGTGGCCTTAACTAGGAGGTGAGAAATTTAGAATACCTATGTAGGATATTTTCATCTATTGTAATATAACACTTAGATCTCATTTAGGCTGTATATTAACATACGAAATCAAATTTGGACATTAGAAATTTTCTGAGAATTTTTCTAACTATTTATTGAGTTGGACAGCAATAATTCATATAAAATGTCTAACTTTGAAAAATCATAACTATTTAAGTAAAACTCCGATTAAGATGATTCAAAAACTCAATTAAAGATTAATCAGTATAATTTTATAAAAAAAATAGTTTAAAATTAAAAATACTAACCTTTCATATATGTATTTGAAGTTAAGAAAAACCTGTCTAGAAATCGTTCAAATCTGGACAGCGTGTACTCTCTGAATTTTTAAAAATTTTACAGGCTTCAAAATATTATAAAATTTTACAGAGGTACAGTATACTTATAGATATATCCATATAAAAATTTTTAAGTTAAAATAATGTCTACAAATATCAAAAATATCAAATAGAATAGTACCCTTATGACCAGAAATTTTTGCACATAATTCTAAACTACATTTTAGTTTAACTTCTCTTAGATCTTCATGTATGCCTACATTGAACCGTCTAATTTCTTATAATCTTAAAATTATTCAGTAAAATTCATATCTCCCTTTATTTATCCTAGGCTATGACGGATCAGAGTATGAACCTCGGGGCCACATTGGAGACTCAAGTACCCGATGCAGCTAGGCAAGGAACAATTATTGACAAGATCCTCTAGGCGATGGAAGGGTTTGCCTCATTTATGAGAACACAAGTACTTGTAAGTCAATCTCAGGAGCAGACTCAAGCGACACTTGTAGCCCCTGAAGGGACGGGGTCCTTATTGGAAAATTTTAAGAGGCAGAGACCGCCTACGTTTAAAGGTGGGCCTGACCCAAGTGAAGCTGAGGGTTGGAAAAGGCAGATGGAGAAAATTTTCACAGCTATGAGATGTAATGAGCAACAAAAGGCTGAATTAGCAATATATATGTTGGAAGGAGAAGCCGATCATTGGTGGGAATCTACGACTAAGGAGAACCCGAGCATAGAAAGGTGGACATGGGACCAATTCTGCACAAAATTTGAAAATAAATACTTTCCAGCTTATGTGCGTGCTCAAAAGGTTACAGAATTCATGAAATTAGAACAAGGAGATATGACGGTGCATCAATATGAAGCAAAGTTTACAGGGTTGGCACGATTTGCGACATTTCTCATACCGGATGAGCTTCATAAAGGGCAGAAGTTTGTTGAAGGACTGAAACCTTCTATCCGTACTCAACTGGCACCATTTCTTATTAAAACGTATGCAGAAGCAGTGAAACGTGCCAGCGCAATAGAAAAGGATTTTGATGAGCATTGGAAGAATCGCGAGCCGAGGAAGGACATGAGGAGTGGAGCCAGGACCACGCCCCATTTATCTCCTACACAACATGAATCAACTAAGTGTTGAGGGTCAAATATTGTATATCAGACCCCAGTTATTGCCTGGATTTATGAGCATGACACCGTTTAATGGCCTGATTTAATCATGTACGTGATGCAGGGTGTATTTGAGAGCATGGATTGCAAAAAGGTGCTAAAAGCGTAAGATTTAATGCTCAAAGGTCACAAGGCAAGGGACGGACCCCAGGGGACTAAGATCAACGCCAGAGATCCAAGAAAATCGAGAAATTGAAGTTCAAGTGGCCTGGAAGTAAGTTAGAATGCAAGATCACGGGGTTCTCACCATCTGGTCGGCTCAAAAATTTATACAGGGCATGAGGACTCTAAATGAACCATACACGTCGAATTTCAGCTCCTGGATCTCTGTGGAAGAGGCCCAACGAACAAATCAGCCCATAAACCGTTGATTCTTGGCCCACCTGCTACTTGGATATGCTTCACAATTGGTCTCAACGCGTTAAATGAGCTGATAATACGGATGGACGGAGCAGATTTCTCACAAACATCTCTGTGGGGCCCCAGAATTGTCACGCCCTGAACTCAGAGACCAGGCTCACAAAATTCCCGATCACTGAATCCGGCGCCGACAGCCTCCGTAGTACCCCATTCTCAGCTCCCGGCACCCATATACCAGGTTCCGATCCTGGGATACTACAAGGAGGATTTCTGATAATCCATTTGATTCATAATGAGTATAACCAAGCATAACTCACGAACAATAACCATAAGAACACCATCACAAAAATCCACTATGAACAAAACTTTAGATACAGTGCGTAGAAAGGGAAATACAAGATAGTGCAAATAACAAAAACTCCAAAAGCTCGGCGGCACGCTCCAACAACGGCGAGACTATAGCTGCGTCCTGGCGTCACCTGCACGCATCAATCGTGCATAAGCTTATAGAAAGCTTAGAGGGCGGTGTAAGTGTGTGCGAACATGCTCAGAATGCAATGCCGGAGTAATGCGGAATCATGCTGATGAGTACGAAATGCAACTAGCCGTACTAAGGCTATGCAATACAAGATGTAAATGCTATCGGCCATACTAAGGCCATGCGATGCAATATGTAAGTCAAGCATGTCAATCCTCATACCAATGCAACTCCTCACTAGAGCATCAAATCGAAGACGGTTCTCGGTCCCCCACCGGGGTTCAATACACTCCAAGTGGCACTTGTCTCTCTCCAAGCAAAGACACGGTCAAGTGAGCGTAAGAAACCTTACTATCCGCCTAGCCAATAGTCGACCAATACCTATCCGGCACGTCGATAGCGAACCCATTTCCGAAGCCGGTCAAACTCGGCCCTAGTAATGCCCCCCGCTCTCGGGCGAGTAGTAAGGTCACCACTCCTTTCCAACCGACCACGACACGGTGGGAGACGCGGCCTCATGGTGATTCGGTCCTCGTGCGCTCATATATCCACTCGGTCTCGACGTTGGAGTCATCCTCTCCGAGTACCATCGGGTTCAGGACTCTCACCCAGGGACATCTATGGCGCCCAAATTGCTTGGAACAAGATTTTCCCAGATATCCAACCGGCCACCCACGATATATCTGTGGAGGCTATGGCCACCGATGTCGCTAGGGCATATCTCAATCATACGAAATGCATGAACCACACTACCAATCATGCAACCATCTGCGTGAAGCATGCGCCCATGTGGGCAACACCGCCTTACCAGGAGCAGTAAACAGTGCCCAGAAGGCATATGCTATGATCGACACTCCTCATCTCAAGCATACATATGATGCGTATGATCATGAATCATGGGTCGTGCTAAACATGTTATAAAGCAATAAACTATCCTCTCAATGAAGATGGGCCTATATGGCCTACATGAAACAGATGACGGGCTATCAGTGGCCTCGGGAGAGTTATAATGTGGACATCGAACCAACATTACTCGTACAATGTGGACGTCCAAACCAACATTGTCCCCAAGGCTCGGCTCGCCTCAAATACCATTAAATAAATTCGGTGGAATTACACATTGCAATGTGCCTTGGGTACATCCCATGGGGCCCTAAATATATCAAATGGGCCGTATCTCATATGCCTTATATTCATCAAGTGGGCTACCTCAATAAGCCTCACCAATGGGCCTTAGGTACATTGCAATGGGCCATCACCCATGGGCCTTGCATTCATCACAATGGGCCTCACAACATGGGCCTTATACAAACCCAAGTGGGCCTCAACAACGGGCCACACATACATCAAATGGGCCTCATAACGTGGGCCTATATATATATACAAGGTAGGCCTCAACAACGAGCCTATGAACACAACAAGATGGCCTACATCCATGGGCCCATGAATACCAAAGTGGGCCTTAATGAGGGGCCACAATTACATCAATTGGGCCTAAGCACACTAGCCCATATGCATCTAAGTGGGCCTCAATAGCGGGCTTACCATAATGTTTATTTTCCTATCCAATCTGTTTATATGGTCATATGGACCAAGGCCCACCATAATGTTTACTTTTCATCCAATCTATTCATAAGGTCATGTGGACCAGGGCGGGGCCCACCAAAATGTTTATTTGCCACCCACCCTGTTCACAGGGTCTCACGGCTAGGGAGGGGGCCCACCAAAATGTTTATTTGAAACCCAACCTATTTACAATATCACGGACCAGGGCCCACCGTAGTATTTATTTTCCATCCAAACCTGTTCATATGGTCATGCCGACCATGGACCCACGGTGATGTTTATTTCCATCCAACCCATTCAAAGGGTCACGTGGACCAGAGTAGGGCCTACTGAGATGTGGTTCACAAATCCGGCCCACCCATTAGGTGTGTCCCACTTGGCTGAGGGTCCGGACCAAGTTTCAGCCCCATCAAAATTCCAGGTAGGCCCCACCAGTGATTTTATATGGTTTAGGCATGTCTTCCCATGATTTAGATGGTGTGGCCCACCTGAGTTCCGTTTGTGGCTGAATTTTGGGGAAGCCGTGGCCAGGGGGGAGGCCCACCCAATGTACGGTGTTGATGTAAGAAACGCATCACGTGGGGCCCACGGCTGGAGCCGTGGGGCCTGGCTCGTCCGCCCGCCAACCATGCACGCAGGCGCTGCCTGCGTCGGCAGCAGCAGCGCTGCTGCTTTTTAATTTTTTTTTTTTTTTTTTTTGGGGCCCACCTAGATGTGATTGACAATCCAGCCCACCCATTTTGAGTGTCCCACTTGTTTAGCCGTCCAGACCGAACTTCAGCTGCATCCAAACTCCAGATGGGTCCCACCAAGTACTTTTATATGTTTTGGCATGTCTTTACATAGTTTTAGATGGTATGGCCCACCTGATGATCAGATCTCTTTAAAATTTTGGCTCAACGCCTAAAGTGGACTGGAGAATAGATTGGACGGCGTGGATCACATACATACATCAAGGTGGGGCCTGCATGAGCAGCCTACTAAAAAAATTACTTTCTTCTTCCCCTTTTTTTTTTGTTAGTACGCCTACGTCCAGCGTCTCTGGACGCTGGACGGTTTGGATAAACACCGCCTCATGGTGGGTTACACACGTGAGTGGCCCACGTTAATCAAGGTAGGTCCCACATGATCATGGCCCACCATAATATTTAAATATTAATAAAATATTATAATATATCATTTACTCTAAATAGGGGGGTGGATCTCTCTTAAAATGAGGTGGGCCACCCTATTTGATGGATGAAGTAGATTTAACATATTGGTGGGGCCCACTTCATTCTAAGGAAGAGAGAAAGAGAGAAATAGAGAGAGACGGCGATGGAGTGGAGGGACCCCGCCACTATGGGCCCCTCTTCAATCACAACTACATACATCAAAGTGGATCCCATCACTTGTGGGCCCTTAAATGGAATCAACGGTGGATCACCCACCTCTTGCACTCCTCCTTGCCTCCTTGCACTCCAATGCTCCTTTGCTTGACTTTTAATGGTGGATGATGGTCTTTTGATGGTGTGGATGAGAGATAAGAGGGGTGGGAAAAGTGGGCCACACTAGTTGCTCTTGGAAGGGAGAGAAGAGTTTGGACGTGTGAGAGGGAGAAAATGGGAGAATGAGAGAGAGAGAAAAAGAAATAAAATAAAAGGAGAGGGAGGGATGGAGGGATGATGTCATGGGCATGGGTAGAGTTGAAAAAGAGAGAGAGAGTGGACTTGGGCTTGCTTGTGTAAGAGAGAGGCATGGGTTGTTTTACTTGGGTAGGTGTGACTTGACTTGAGTGATTGATTTGATTGATGGGACATCTCGTAGAGATTCTCTCAAAGTTCGCAACGTGCGGTGTTTTATTCGAATTGAACGCAGGCCGACATCTTCTAGCCTGGGTATCGGGTCGGTGCGTGAGTCACGGCGTTAGAATCGCGGCGACGGCGCGGTCGCCAAGATACAGGTTTCGAGTCGAGCCGACTTCGGCATGCGGGACTCGGCTTAGGATCATGCGCAACGTCGAAATGGGTCGAGGGTTGCCTCGGCCGACCCAGAATGCGGAAGCCGAAAGATGGTCGGTTTAGGTTACGGGTCTTACAAGAATACAGTGCATGTGCAGGGGGCACTAGTGCACCAGGCGTTCACCAAAAATCCGGGAGTCGGTCAGCGAACGCTGACCGACTCTTCTTCTCAAATCGAAAAGAAAACGCAACAGCGTTTTCCTTGTTCGATTGGATTTCTCTAGTGGACCCCACCCAACATTCAAATCATCAATCTGATCCGTCCATTCACTCTAGAGGGGGAACGTGATCCTCACCTAGGTGTCTTTTTTGTCCAAGGCACGCAATCACGCGATTTCCACCGTCAAACGCAGGTTGAACGGTGGCTTGAGTTGATTCAATGGGACATGCAAGAACCTACAAAAATTTACCCTTCCCGGACGGTTTTTTGTCCTGAACACAACAGACGGTGTGGATTTCCGAACAGACTTCAGTAATGGACCCCACCACTCAATCAGCGCACGCCTTCCAAATCCGGATCGGATTTGAATCCCGCCTGCGAAACGGAGCAGAGCCTTGCGGTTCTTCCCAGTGGACCATCATCAGGGACCCCCGTGATGATCTGACCCGTTCAACCGGTTCGGAACGATGGAATGATTAGAACCATGAAGCTTCCACACGTTTCTATACACGTGTGCGTACACGGGTGGAGGGAAAACAGCATCTGTGCAACAGAAAGAAAACAGAGAATCTCTGCTTCCACCGCATGAACGGCCGGCCAAATTATACATCTCCGACCAAAATTTCGAGAGGAATCCGATGGATGGCATGGATTTCCCAAAACGATAGCCGAAGTGGGTCCCACCGAGAGCTCAGCGTAACGCCCGCGTACAGGGTCCTGTTTTGCGTCCGGAGAAACCCGGATTTTTCGGGCGGTTGTGGCCCATTATCCTTGATCATTTCATCAATCCAAACCGTCCATCGTGTAGGGTGCTCAAAAACCTCCCAGGGGACGTTCTCCTTTTCAATAGAAAGCAATAGAAGGAGGAAGTATCTGCCAAAACCACTGCTGCTGCGAATGTCCTCCACGCACGCCGACTCCAGCGTCCACCCACCACCTGTATTTTCTATTTTTTTGGCCTATAAAAAGGAGAGAGAATGAGAGAGAGAGGAGCGAATTGCTTGGACGGCAGTGAGGGAAAGAGAGAGAGGAAGAGGAGAGAGTTTTTATTTTTATTTATTTATTTATTTATTTATTTATTTATTTATTTATTTTTGTGAGATCCAGCCCATTCATGGCTGGCTAAACCTCTTAGCTAAGGCTAAGAGGTGAAGCTTGTAGCGTGATGGGATGAGTTGATGCTTGTGCCTTTTGCTTAAACTGAATGGATTTTGATTTAATTTTATTAAAGGAATGTTTTCAGTCTTTAATGGTCTATTGTGACTGAAATTACAATGGGTCTGCAATGGCTTTGAGTATGTTCTTTTCCTCTTGATGCTTATGACGTCAGGAAGCCCTGTTGTTCACCATCGTCTCCTGGGCATGGTCGGATGACGGTACCCTTCCTAACCTTCATAAACATGTTGATTGGTTGGTAATTAGTTTAATTCTTTTGTTTGCTTTGTCTCCTGGGCATGGTTTGGTGATGGAATCCATTCTAATTCATACACCTTTCATCTCTTGAAAATTATATCAATGTCAGTTCAGTTAATTTCCATGATTTGTGAAGCAGGCATAAGATCTCCCTGATCTCTACAAGTGGATCCTCTGAATCCCTAGTTTCCTTCCTTTAAATTTCTTCAATTTTAGATTAAATATTTCACCATTATTTCTCAAATTATACTCAATTTAGATTTCATCTCATTCTAGTTCTATTTCTACTTAGTTTCAGATAACGTACAAGTTCCAGTCCATTGGGATTCGACCTCGGTCTTACTGAGTTTATTACTTACATCACAACCCTATACTTGGGGAGTGAACAAGTTTTTGGCGCCGTTGCCGGGGACTGACGGCTACGATTTTCTGAAATTAATTGATTTTAGAATTAGATTAAGATTAGGATTTTACTAACTTTAGGTTTAGGTTTTTTTGATTTATAGAAACTAACCTGTTTTTTTTTTTTTTTTTTTTGTAGGATTCTAAGATAGAAACTTCTAATTTGGTGATATCTTCCTAATTTCTTTACTTTTTCTATTTTTAGAATTAGGGTTTTATTTTTAGAAATTTTCTAACCTTAGACTTACTATTCTTAAAAACTAACTTGTTTTGTTTTGTTTTGCAGGTTTTTAACATAGGAACTTCTACTCTGGTAACATCCTTCTCACTTCTCTTCTGCTTACCTTCCATATTGCTGTAGGAATTTTATTTTATTCTAGGATTAGACTCAGAGTTAGGGTTTCACCATGTATATGCACGAGTGGGAACGTCAGTATGCTGAAAAGAATAACATATGTTGGGATGATGATTATGATAGAAATCCACCAATATCTCAAAACTTTTCTGAAACTATCATCGAGAATCAACTGGAATGTGAAGATCCACCGGTTAAGAAGTCCTTACGCGATCATATACGGGAGAACAATTCCACCCCACGGACAGTACGTGAATGTTGAGGTTATCATAACTATGGGAGTGAGAATTACTATCACCCATCTGAGAAAAAGAAAACAATGCATGATTATATTATGAGTGATAATAAGTATTACCAACCATCAGATTCTCCCACCTATGATCCGTATGACTATAATCAGTGGAAACATCAATGTTGGAAAGATGAACCAACAACCTATTATAATGATTATTCTTTTGGATCCCCTACCTTTAAGATTCAACCAAAATCGATCCAAGAGAATTCATTTCAAAGTAACACAGACTCTTCTGCTGACATGAGGAAATTACTAGAAGAGCTTGAGTCACGCCTTGATAGGTTAGAGGAAGCTCGCTCATTCCAACTACAATCCAATCCAGAAATACAATACGAGGAAAGTGATCCTCATTCGCTTTTGACGAAATCTGGAGTTTGGAATGAGGAGTTGGATTCCATTAATGAGCATACGGTTCAATTCCCCGATGAGTCGATCTCAATGACTGTTCAAAAGAATGGTGGAGATACTTGGGTGTCTTTCAAATATAGTGATGATGACACACTTTCCTTACATGATATACAGGATCTCAATGATGAGGTTGAGGTTAGTTTATTCGAACCTCAACCGAATTTAGAATGTGAGGAAAGCGATCCCATCCCAAGTGTGCACTGCATGGAAGTAGACGATGATGCGTATTGGGAAGATGATCATGAATGTGCAACCCAAATTCCCTTGGAATCAATCTCAAGTTTGGTCCAAGTCAATGATCAAGACGTACACGAAGTGGTCGGTCATAATGAGTCACTCCCCTCACCTAACATGTCTGATTTAAAGATAGAGGATGGGCCCCTTACAACCGACCCTTCTAACTCTTGTGAAACATGTTTGGACCACTCTTCTGAATCGAATGATGATATGATTCGGGAGATGGATGAGCTACTCGATAGGACTCTGGAATTTGAAACCACGCAGTTGAGGTCACCATCTGAACTATCGAATTTTGAAGAGTCCAGGCCTCTTCTGAGTAGTATCAATGAACAGAGTCCGCACTTCAATACTTCGTCTACTGACCCTCTATCTGTCTGTGCAGGGCTGAAGCAAGAGAGCGTACCTATGGTTAATTTTAAAAACGATGGGTTCCTTGGGCAGATCAAAGACACACTTCAATTGGAAAAATGAGTACTCTCAGCTGAATGTCCCAACTCTTTGGATGATTGCTTGGCACACTTTGCAGATTCAAATGATCCCATGATAAGAGACATAGTGAATGCCTTGCAAAACAATATCTCGGTAGTCATCACTGACCGAGAGAACCCTCACTCTGAAGCCCCTCCTTCCACAAAGCCTGAATGTTTACCATTAAGGGAGGAGGAGCTAAAAATTGAACCGAAGTTTGGAACCTCGGAATGTGTTGAGACTACACCACTTTCTGAAGATTTTTCTGAAATTCATTTATGTGTAGTTTCTGATTCACCATGGGATACTAACTTCGCAACTTCTTCTGTCGCAGGTGAATCGTATATACTCTGGATACCTCAGGCGACTCAACGACAAATTTTTGATGAGGTACATAAGTTTTTCTGGAAAGTCAAGCTCCAGGGCATCCAAGCCTATTGCAAAAATGGCTTTTGGATGATCCTGTTGAGGAACTTATTGAGAAACTTATCAAGATATTGGCCGGAAGAGGAACCTTGCGGCATGACTTAGTAGTTTTTCCCTGCTTTCTTAGGACTAGGGTAGTTTCCTTTATGTTATTTTAGGATAGCCAGTAAACTTAGCGCTCCTGGGAGGCAACCCAGCCTTTCATTCCATTTAATTTTCCTAGTTAGTTAGTTCAATGTTTGTGGGTAACATTACTGCAAACCCTCACGAGACTACAACTCGTCCACTAGGGGCAACCTAGGGGTTTAAAGGCTTGTTGCATACGCTAAATGCAATCGAAAGCACCTGCGAAAGTGGTATAGGTAGGATTTTATTTTTGTTAGTTTTGCGTTGCTTTCTCTCTCGTGCTGATTGGATTCCATGTTGTGATCTCTTAGAAAGTCTCTCACGATTCATCATCCAGGTACTATCTTCCCATCACTTCACATTTACTTTTGTTGTCCCATGTGCATTCCATGCTCATATCTTTTACATTGAGGACAATGTAGATTTTAGGTTGGGGGTGGGAGATTAGGTTACCTAATCAGTGTTTTTCTTAGTCTTGAGCAAAAATTGTGAAAATTTTTAAAATTTTTTCTAGACATTCTTGTGAATTCGAAGTGATTTTGATGGCCATCTTGGATTTAGAATTACAAGATAAGTTATGTTGGCAATTTACTACTCTTGGATTCAGTTGCTCATTAGATTTCACAGTTAAGTTTGAATTATTAATCCATGATTAGAAGTTGTAAACATTGGTTGAGTCATGATTTCCCATGTCACATCTCGCTTACACATTAAGATTTCAGTTTGAAACTGAAGGGTTAATTTGGTAATCACTGAGCATGAAAAGAACCAGCTTGAAAAACAAAAATTTCAGCATCAGTTTATAAGAAGAATTGAAAGAGTAAGTCGCATAATTGTCATCATAGGTTTGCTCCCTATAGATGAAGATTCGATTCCCCATGGTTGACATGAGAAAAGAGTTAGGCGACAATTTTTCACCATAGGTTTGCTCCCTATACGTGAGGATTTGATTCCCCTCCTTGGCACTACTGTTTATAAAGGAAATCAAAGGCTGATAGAACGAAAAGATGATCTAAAAGGCAAGTGTTGGTTTCAGTTTTGGTTGTCATGAATTTTGTTACCAAAGATATCATGGAAAGTGACGATTGGATCTCTTAATGATGGTAAGTGAGATTATACTACACATGGAACTCAATGTTTAGAATTATTCTGGTTAATGGATTAATATTTGAACTTGATTATGAAGTTATTGTGAGCTTGATTCCAGGAGAAATTTATGCCTACCATTCATGTATCTTATAATTCTAGGATTTAAATTGTTTTTCATAACTCATTCGAGGTTATAGAATTTGTCCTGTAATTCTCAATTTATTTTTCGCATACTTTGCTCGGGACTAGAAAAATGCTGGTTGGGGGTTGTGTTGAGGGTCAAATATTGTATATCAGACCCCAGTTATTGCCTGGATTTATGAGCATGACACCGTTTAATGGCCTGATTTAATCATGTACGTGATGCAGGGTGTATTTGAGAGCATGGATTGCAAAAAGGTGCTAAAAGCGTAAGATTTAATGCTCAAAGGTCACAAAGGCAAGGGACGGACCCCAGGGGACCAAGATCAACGCCAGAGATCCAAGAAAACCGAGAAATTGAAGTTCAAGTGGCCTGGAAGTAAGCTAGAATGCAAGATCACGGGGTTCTCACCATCTGGTCGGCTCAAAACTTTATACAGGGCATGAGGACTCTAAATGAACCGTACACGTCGAATTTCAGCTCCTGGATCTCTGTGGAAGAGGCCCAACGAACAAATCAGCCCATAAACCGTTGATTCTTAGCCCACCTGCTACTTGGATATGCTTCACAATTGGTCTCAACGCGTTAAATGAGCTGATAATATGGATGGATGGAGCAGATTTCTCAGAAACATCTCTGTGGGGCCCCAGAATACAGTGCATGTGCACAGGGCACTAGTGCACCAGGCGTTCACCAAAAATCCGGGAGTCGGTCAGCGAACGCTGACCGACTCTTCTTCTCAAATCGAAAAGAAAACGCAACAGCGTTTTCCTTGTTCGATTGGATTTCTCTAGTGGACCCCACCCAACATTCAAATCATCAATCTGATTCGTCCATTCACTCAAGAGGGGGAACGTGATCCTCACCTAGGTGTCTTTTTTGTCCAAGGCATGCAATCACGCGATTTCCACCGTCAAACACAGGTTGAACGGTGGCTTGAGTTGATTCAATGGGACATGCAAGAACCTACAAAAATTTACCCTTCCCGGACGGTTTTTTGTCCTGAACACAACAGACGGTGTGGATTTCCGAACAGACTTCAGTAATGGACCCCACCACTCAATCAGCGCACGCCTTCCAAATCCGGATCGGATTTGAATCCCGCCTGCGAAACGGAGCAGAGCCTTGCGGTTCTTCCCAGTGGACCATCATCAGGGACCCCCGTGATGATCGACCGTCAACCGGTTCGGAACGATGGAATGATTAGAACCATGAAGCTTCCACACGTTTCTATACACGTGTGCGTACACGGGTGGAGGGAAAACAAAGATCATGCGTAACGTAAAGAAAACAGAGAATCTCTGCTTCCACCGCATGAACGGCAGGCCAAATTATACATCTCCGACCAAAATTTCGAGAGGAATCCGATGGATGGCATGGATTTCCCAAAACGATAGCCGAAGTGGGTCCCACCAGAGCTCAGCGTAATGCCCGCACAGTGGGTCCTGTTTTGCGTCCGGAGAAACCCGGATTTTTCGGGCGGTTGTGGCTCATTATCCTTGATCATTTCATCAATCCAAACCGTCCATCGTGTAGGGTGCTCAAAAACCTCCCAGGGGACGTTCTCCTTTTCAATAGAAAGCAATAGAAGGAGGAAGTATCTGCCAAAACCACTGCTGCTGCGAATGTCCTCCACGCACGCCGACTCCAGCGTCCACCCACCGCCTGTATTTTCTATTTTTTTGGCCTATAAAAAGGAGAGAGAATGAGAGAGAGAGGAGCGAATTGCTTGGACGGCAGTGAGGGAAAGAGAGAGAGGAAGAGGAGAGAGTTTTTATTTTTATTTATTTATTTATTTATTTATTTATTTATTTATTTATTTTTGTGAGATCCAGCCCATTCATGGCTGGCTAAACCTCTTAGCTAGGGCTAAGAGGTGAAGCTTGTAGCGTGATGGGATGAGTTGATGCTTGTGCCTTTTGCTTAAACTGAATGGATTTTGATTTAATTTTATTAAAGGAATGTTTTCAGTCTTTAATGGTCTGTTGTGACTGAAATTACAATGGGTCTGCAATGGCTTTGAGTATGTTCTTTTCCTCTTGATGTTTATGACGTCAGGAAGCCCTGTTGTTCACCATCGTCTCCTGGGCATGGTCGGATGACGGTACCCTTCCTAACCTTCATAAACATGTTGATTGGTTGGTAATTAGTTTAATTCTGTTGTTTGCTTTGTCTCCTGGGCATGGTTTGGTGATGGAATCCATTCTAATTCATACACCTTTCATCTCTTGAAAATTATATCAATGTCAGTTCAGTTAATTTCCATGATTTGTGAAGCAGGCATAAGATCTCCCTGATCTCTACAAGTGGATCCTCTGAATCCCTAGTTTCCTTCCTTTAAATTTCTTCAATTTTAGATTAAATATTTCACCATTATTTCTCAAATTATACTCAATTTAGATTTCATCTCATTCTAGTTCTATTTCTACTTAGTTTCAGATAACGTACAAGTTCCAGTCCCTTGGGATTCGACCTCGGTCTTACCGAGTTTATTACTACATCACAACCCTATACTTGGGGAGTGAACACTAAGCGACAGAAGATGATGCCAACATCAGTACCCAGTCATGCCACTATGCAATTTTCAACGCAATTCACTGGGACTTGCCATAACTGCGGAAAGGTGGGCCATCCTGCCCGCCATTGTCTTCTACCACCTCGTCACCAATATTCAGGGAATCAAGGACCGCCACGATCGTTTTACAGGCCGCCTCTTCATTATGCACCGTCTACATCATATCAACGACCTCCGCCGCCGCCTCCTCAGATGATTCATCCAGCTGCGAGACCAGCACAACCTTATCCTCAGATGCCTGCACAGCTACATCCACGATCCCAGCCGCCTGGACCCTCTCAAGCTTATCCGAGACCACCTCAACACTGGCAACAACAGGTCAAGCCTCTCCAATATCAGCAACTGAGGCCAGAAAGTCAGGCGCCCCAACCTCAAGCTCAAGGACGTGTTTACGCTCTATCTTCATTCACAAATAATTCAGCCCAACTTCAGGAGTATGAGGATCTAAACCGAAGCTATGATGATCCAACGCCACCTCAAGATGATACTGCACAGATGTATGAGACTACTGTTTCTGCATATGAGGACCCAACACAACCTGCGGATATCACTCCTCAACATGGTGTTGAAGCTACTAATGATGTGGTGGAAGGTACTATCTTGGCTTACACCTCTCTTGCCAGAGCATTATTCGATTCAGGAGCTACACATTCATTTATATCTTATTTCTTCGTATGCTCACTTGGTATATCACCCGTACGATTAGATAAGAAAATTATCGTAGCAATTCCTCTCGGTAAGTCCATGAATTTAGAGCAAATATGTGAAGAATGTCTCATCATAATTGAAAATGAAATGCTGCCAGCAAATCTCATTATTATGCCTATTAGGGAATATGATGTTATCTTAGGAATGGATTGGTTGTCCCAGTATCGTGCCAAGATAGATTGTTTCAGAAAGACAATTACGTTGAACATAGAAGGATGATCTCCACTGAAATTTTGTGGGACACGAATAAGGAAAGCGCCGATTGGTTTGTCGGCTATTGTGGGAATCGAGCAATCAGAAGAAGGGATTGAACAAATACCTGTGGTAAGGGAGTTTCCAGAAGTTTTTCAGGATATTCCAAGGTTACCTCCAAAGAGAGATGTGGACTTCGGTATCGATCTAATGCCCGGAACTGCACCCATCTCTAAAGCACCTTATCACATGGCCCCTGTAGAATTAAAAGAATTAAAAGATCAGATCCAACAGTTGCTAGATCAGGGTTTCATTAGACCCAGCACGTCGCCATGGGGAGCACCGGTCTTATTTGTAAGGAAGAAGGATGGAACTATGAGATTATGTATCGATTATCGTCAGTTGAATAAAGTAACAATCAAGAACAAATATCCTCTCCCCAGGATTGAGGATTTGTTTGACCAGCTTAAGGGAGCAAAGTTCTTTTCTAAAATAGATTTGAGGTCAGGTTACCATCAGTTGAGAATAAAGGATGAAGACGTGCAGAAGACGGCTTTTAGGACTTGTTACGGGCACTATGAGTTCTTGGTAATGCCAATGGATTGACAAATGCTCCAGCAGTATTTATGGATCTTATGAATCGGGTATTCAAACCTTATTTAGACCGATTCATTATTGTATTCATCGATGATATTCTTATATACTCCAAGACTCAGGAGGAGCATGAAGAACATCTCAGAACCACTTTGCAAATGTTAAAGGAAAATCAATTGTATGCCAAGTTATCAAAATGTGACTTCTGGAAGTATGAAGTAAAATTCTTGGGACATGTGGTGTCAGAGAAAGGGATATCTATAGACCTAGCTAAAATTGAAGCAATATTAGAATGGGAGCAGCCCTCGAATGTGTCTGAAGTGCGAAGTTTTCTCGGCCTTGCTGGTTACTATCGAAGATTTATAGAAGGATTCTCTAATATATCAAGACCTCTAACTAATCTAACTAAGAAGAATACGAACTTTAAGTGAGATCAAGATTGCGAGCAGGCATTTACCGAACTGAAGAAGCGGTTGACATCAGCCCCAGTTCTGGCATTACCGACCGAAGGAGAAAGATTCATCGTTTATACCGATGTGTCATATCAGGGGTTAGGATGTGTTCTTATGTAAGGAGGCAAAGCTATTGCATTTGCATCTCGACAGTTAAAGACTCATGAGAGAAATTACCCGACGCATGATCTGGAGTTAGCAACAGTGGTTTTTGCTTTGAAAATTTGGAGGCACTACCTATATGGGGAACAATTCGACTTATATTCAGACCATAAGAGTTTAAAGTATCTCTTTAATCAGAATGAATTGAATATGCGTCAGAGAAGATGGATGAAATTTTTGAAAGACTACCATTTCGATATTTCATATCACCCAGGAAAAGCAAATGTTGTGGCCGATGCCCTAAGTAGAAAGACACGAAGACTTGTGGCTAGCTTAATGATCAAAGAGTGGGAGATGCTAAATGTCATCAAGGATTTCGATCTGCAACTCCAGCTTGAAGAACCTCAGGCGCATCTAAGTAACCTAGTAGCACAGCCTGCCCTGGTGTGTAATTTTATTTTTATTTTCTTAAGTTTAATAGCTAAGTTTAACTTATTTGAGATTAGATCATGATAAACTTCTCTTAGATTCGGCGTATTCTAGAAGTCCAGAAGAAAGACGTTTGGCTACAAGAAAAAGGAGCGGAAGGAATGGGGAAGGAGAATGCAGAATGGCGAATTGGCACTGATGAAGGGATTAGGTTTCGTGGAAGGCTATGTGTTCCAAACGAACCTGACTTGAAGCAAGAGATTTTGGACGAGGCTCATAGATCAAGATTCACTATCCATCCAGGGGAGACCAAAATATACCACGATGTTAAGCGCCAATACTGGTGGAACAATATGAAGCGGGAAATCGCCGAGTACGTATCTAAATGTACGACATGTCAACAAGTGAAAACAAACCATCGAAGACCACCAGGACTCTTACAGCCGTTACCGGTCCCCAAGTGGAAATGAGAGCATATATCCATGGATTTCGTAGTTGGATTTCCGAAGACAGGTCGACACCATGACACTGTATGGGTGATCTTGGATAGATTAACCAAATCCGCACACTTCATCCCGATAAAGATTTCTACATCTGCAGTGAAGTTGAGTAAAATTTATATTAAAGAAATTGTCCGACTTCATGGTACTCCAGTATCCATCGTCTCCGACCAACATCCTAGGTTTAAATCGCGGTTTTGGGCAAGTCTACAAGAAGCTTTGGGAACTACTCTCGATTTCAGCACAGCATTTCACCCGCAGACCGATGGGCAAACAGAAAGAACAAACCAGATTTTAGAAGATATGTTATGCAGTTGCATTCTCGACTTCAAGGGCAATTGGGACGATCATCTGTCGCTGGTGAAATTTGCATATAATAATAGTTACCAATCCAGCATTGGTATGGCACCATTCGAAGCTTTATACGGAAGACTCTGCAGATCACCAAGCTGCTGGACCAAAGTAGGAGAAAGGACATTGTTGGGACCAGAACTTATTCAAGAGACCTCCAAGAAGATTGACATCATTAGGGAACATATGCGCGCCGCCCAGAGTCGCCAAAAGAGCTATGCAGATAATCGACGCAGAAACTTAGAGTTTTGTGTGGGAGATCATGTGTTTATAAAAGTTTCTCCAATGAAAGGAGTTATGCGTTTTGGAAAGAAAGGGAAGCTCGCGCCACGTTTGATCGGACCCTTCGAGATCCTACAAAGAGTAGGAGCGGTAGCATATAAGTTGGCCCTACCGCCTCAATTATCAAATATCCACAATGTATTTCACGTTTCCATGCTTCGAAAATACAAGCCGGACGATTCTCATGTCATCGAATGGGAGCCGCTAGAGATTCAAGAAAATGTCACATATGAAGAGCAACGTGTGCGCATTCTCAATCGTAAGGAACAAGTACTTCGGACGAAGGTTATACCACTTGTAAAGGTACAATGGAGTCATCACAGCGAGGAAGAAGCATCGTGGGAGCGAGAACAAGAAATTCGAGAAAAGTATCCTAACCTCTTTTAGGTATATAAATTTCGAGGACGAAATTTTGTTAAGGTGGGTAGAATGTAATACCCTATTTCTTTTTAAACAATGGGTTCCACCGTTAACCCATTGTTTCATATGATGTGGCCCACCTGAGAGTTGGATGTCTCTCATTATTGGGCCCATGCCCTAACTTTGAAGGGCAAATTTTATGAACGGTGTGGATTTATCACATCATATCTATGGGGCCCACTTTTTTTAAAAAAAAAAACTAAACTAAAAAAAAACAAAAAAAACAAAAGCAAGCAAGTGACGTGCTAACGCACGTCACCCACAAGCAACCCCCTCTCCTCCATGTTTCTCTCTCCTTCCTTGTTCTTTGAGGCTTAGTTGCGCACACGAACCCATTCACCATGATTTCCATCATCATGGTGGGACCCATTCCTCAATCTAAACCGTCCATTAAACTCCCAACCCACTAACTCACATGTGATTATTTTTATACCTCATTTTCTCATGCTATCTAGAGGAAACGAGAGAGAAAATCATAAAAGAAAGTTTGTGAGAAAAAAAAAAAAAAAAGAGTTCAGGAAAAGGGAGAGTATCCGTGAGGGTTCGACATCGAGTTCGGAGCAATCCAAGCTAAGCGAGTACACGTAGAAATCAGCACTTCAGATTATTTTCTTTCCATCACACTATTTTTCCATATTAAGTAGGTGATCATTCCCAAATTGAAAAAATTCATATCTATTGCCTTATATAATCTAGACATTGAAATATTCATAAATAATTCTCCTTTGAAAGATATTCTTTATTTGACTACTGTACAAATGCAATTATTATTATTATTATTATTATTATTATTATTATTACTCGCATTTGATATTATCTAGGGGCGATGATAAATATTTATTATTGAACAATTATTAATTTTTTTTTTATGCAATGACCCTTACGGGTGCTCTGCTCTAAAATGATCACCATATTATTTTGTTACGATGCTTTAATATTGTTTATTTCAATGTTTTCTTGTAAATTATATGCATCATATGTGAATAATTATTTTTGTACAATGATTCTTACGGGTGCTCTGCCCAGGGTCATTCTCGAAATGATCAGCACAACACGGGTGCTCTGCCCAGGGTCATTTCCAAAAGGATCAGCACGGGTGCTCTGCCCTGGGTGATTCCCTAAAAGGATCAGTACGCACGGGTGCACTGCCCTGGGCTTTTGTCTCTAAAAGGTTATACCGGTGCTCTGCCGAGGGTCATACCCTGAAAGGATTAACACCGGTGCTCTGCCGTGGGTCATCCCTTAAAAGGATCAGCACACATGAGTGTTTTGTTACTCCAAATCTTAGCATTTTTAGAAAACTATATTAAACAATTCCGTTATTTCATATTCATGAATGTCAAATTATTAACTATGATTTTTACATCCTATGTTCGTCTTATTTTGATTAATGTGTCAAGATTAAATTTGGTAGTAATTGTGAGATTTTCAACTCGGGATTGATGTGATCCTATTGAGTTGTCAACTCATTATGTTTTAACCGTTTCAGGTTACGAATAATTTGAAGATGCAGGATATTACTATTAGTAGTGGAGCATGGAATGTGGTTGGATGCACGTGGCATATTATTCTACATTGAATAAATTTTATTTTATTTTAGAACTATAAATGTAGTAATGTTTGACTTGATTTTCTTACTTCAAGTTAAATTAAATAATTATGCATTATGTAATAATAGATTTTATAATTAATGATCTTAGCATGTGTTTGGATTTTAAATTTTGGACTATGGTGGGAGAAAATGAAATGTGTATGAAATTGTCATATTTTATTTATATTTTATTTATTTTTATTTTTTTATAAGTCACGGGTCTAGAATTCAGGTCCTGGACACCCTATTCGGGTACCCGAATTTTGGGGCGTGGCACTAAGAGTCTATCATTGGAGCAAGAGCAAGGATCCAAACATGATGTTTGGGTTGACCTAATTTTTAGGTGTTCTTTTTCTTTTCTTTTTTTTGTTTTTAAAGGATGGATTAATACCGCGATGTATAATTAGATACCAAACACCCACTATAGAGGGTAGAAAAATGACGTCGGCCTAAAAGAGGACCCTTCAATTAGATGTATTGATCCACGCCTATTGATTAATACACACTTTCTTCCAACTTTTAGTAATAAAGTAGTACAATGGTTTGCGCTTCCTTAAGGCTGAGTGGGCCCTTACTCATGCCTCAATGGTGATAGATTCATGAGAGTTTCAACACCAGATCATGGGTTCAAGTACCTATATATTGAGTTGAAATCTGTGGTGTGAGTGTGTAAAATAAAATAAAAAGCTGCCCATAGATACTAATAATATGATTAGAGGAGATATTTGATACACTGACTGGGCATGATGCTTGATACGAACACAAGCAAGTATAAAAGTCAGACGTGACGTGTATTGACACAAATTAAACTGAATAAAATGGTAGAACACATTGTACCTAAACTAAGTCTAAAAATCAGATTGTGTTGGACAGTCCTAATAACTTTCGATTCATGGACACTGTTTTTGAAATGACACCATTAGATTTATTTATTTTATTTTCTTCATTTGTAACCGTCCAATAAATGCCTAAAAACCAAATAAACAGATTACCCAATAAAAGTAATTAACTTTTAGTTTGCGTTACATATCATTTGAATGGTTTAGTTTGAATTACTGCTATGCCATGTATGCAGTTTTTCAGTTATTTCTAACCGCCTGCATGTCATCCATCACACTATATCAGAGTATCAACGTATTTCTCTATAATTAAACAAACATTTAAAATCGAATCCATCCACTCATTAAGTGGCCCACAGGCCTCACACCTCATACATTGAGTCAAACAACCAGTTATCCATTACTTTCAACGGTGTAGCCTGCCTGATGAGTAGACTAACCCAGTTTGTGCCCCCAGATGATCTTTATGGTGTGGATACCTTTTATACGGTCCAGATGTTCTACAAGTGACACGTGGACCCGAAAGAATGCATGGTACGAGAAGGTCTAGATACAAGGTGGTATGTGAAGAATATTTCTCTTCCATACCTACTTTACTTTAATAGCGAATTCAGTGTACGTGGACCATGCATTGTCTGTTTTGCTGTGGCCCCACATACCAAATGCTATCCGTTTTCGTACTTTGACGAATTAGCATTTGCTCATTCAACACCAGAGCATTCGAAGATCTTTCGCCATGAAAGATCTCAACCATGCATTAAATGCTTATGGAAGAATTATACACGATACGAAAAAATACGGAAGGAGAGAAAACATCGCTGCTCTGGCAGAGTCCTAAGGTTCATAAGTATGTGTGTGATGGCTCCAAACTAAACATTGCACTGAACAAGTGATCCTAACTTTGATTAGGGGACGTTTATTGTATGGTCTAAATCTCAATTAATTAGATATCTGATTGGTCTGATTTTAGAAATATACTCCATCTACAGCACGTTTGACTATTTGGACGGCTTAGATTTAGTAGTTGGTAATCAATCAGTGTATATTCTGAGTGCATGCATATGGTTTGCATACACTGCCAGAGTATAAAAGAGAGAATTCAACCGTAATAAATTCCGGCCTAAAATTGAAAGCGTGGCGAGATATTGATTTGAATATATTTTCATGAAAGAGAGAGATTGGGATTCTAACTAACACAGCTGAAATTGAAAATTTCGATTTTGATTTATTAAGAGAGAGGGACTCGCCATACCTACGTAGGCATCTTTACCTCACACGTGAATGCTGTCACACATGCAAACATCACACACGTGGGAAGGATCCATGTCTTTCATCAAGCGGGCCGCATCATATACACTAGCTCAAAAATCACACTCGTCCTAACGAGAGTTATTCAACTCCCAGTGTGGCTCAATGTACCATACCTACTACCCAAGACCATAAAAGAACTATTAAGGCTGAAATACAACAAGCTACACTGTTCTATTTGCTCTTCCTGGATGAGAAAAACATTGATACTCTGGAGAGACTAATGGTTGATATGCGGGCACTAAGAAATTGCCCTTGGATGCAGATAACTTAAACTAAACCATCCAAAATGTGGACCCATTTTAGATGCCCCATAACAAAAACTGCATCAATTAGTTTTTCTAAGGGTCTGATTGGTGGACATTTAATGGATGGTCAAGATGAAAAATAATAAAAGGGTTAAATTCAACAAATAACTGCCCATTGTTCAGATGTAGGGATGGTTTAACCAGTCTGACTTTGGATGATAAGCTATCTATAGCGTGCCAGGGCACATCCACAACAGAGCCCACCTGATGAACGGTTTAAATCATGTCTGTTACACCACCAGACATGGGTTGCACGTAAACCTCCCTCTGTTATAGGTCTCCCTTGCGAAGAACCGGATGAAAGTTGGTGTGAACGGTTGAAAACTTACAAGGACTAATGTGGATTGAAAGGATCATGTGGGTTTTGTCTCAGATGATTACTGAAAATCACTCTGATGGGATGAAATGGATCGTCAAGATATTGTGTGGAAGAATAGGCCCAATTAGTAATTTGATCCGTTTAATGTTAGAGAGATTATGGATTGTTTATGTTTTTTTTCTTTTAAAAAAAAGTAGCCAAAAATCCCATCCATAGCTTGAAAACACGTGACTATAAGAAGGAAGGCCAACTTGTGGATGGATCAGATCAGACGATCAAGTACTCATACTCACTATACCTACTGGATTGATGGGCAACAGTGCATCTTTGTAGCATATGTAACCTCTTTTACCCTTTACTCACTTTTCCTGCACGACTATTTAAGTTTCCTCTTATAACTCTTGTAAGTATCCTTTCTTCGTTTAAAATTTCTTACATTGGAGAATTTTCTCCTATTCTTTAACCTTGCTCGTGCTCATATGTATTAATAAAATTTATCTTCTCTTCTAACATAATTTTTTTTAAAAATAAAACTCCATTACTTACTGTCTTACCATCTATACATTTATCCTTTAAATCTTTATTTTTCATTATTCTTGCCCGGCCCCTTTTTATTATTGTCATTTTCTATATACCAAGCGTTTTCATCAATTTCACTAATTTTAGCTCTTCTCCACTTATGGCCCGTTTGGATACTACTAAATAAGTAGTTTTTTTTAAACTTATGTTAAGTTAATAAGTTACTTTTTAAAATAAGTTAGTCTATTATTAAATTTAAATAAGTAATTTTTTATATTAAAAAATAACTTATTTTTATAAGTTATTTTTTTATTGCTTTTCAAATTTCAAAAATAACTTATTTATTTCATGTTCATTAGTGACACAACAGCTTGAGAATTTATTTAAGGGAATATGCTATGTGCCTGTGAACCCCTTCTAAGTTCATGAGATTGGAGAATTATCCAATAAATAAGTTGATGATCTAGTGGGCCACACATGATGATGGCCCCATATCGAGGTGGCCCCACATGATGGATCATTCACATCAAAGGTCTGCTCCTAATGATGAATAGCCACATCCAAGGCAAGCTCCACGATGGGCAACCCACATTGAAGGTGGGGCGCACAAGATGGGCAACCCACATCAAAGGTGGGCTCCACATGATGGCAGTTAATAATAGTGGGCCCCGCATGATGGATGATCCACATCAAGGTGGGCCCCACATGATGGACAATCCACATCTAAGGTCAACCTAATGATGAGTGGTCGGTTTCGCATGATGGACGGCCCACATCGGAGGTGGGCACACATGATGGACAGTCCACATCAAAGGTGGGCTCCACTTTATAGACAATGGATATTGAAGATAGGCCCCACATGATGGACGATAACATTGATGGTGGGCCCCGCATGATGGATGACTAACATCAATGGTGGGCCTTACTTAATGAACTGTGTACATTAAAGGTTGGCCCTACTTAATGAATGAATTGTGCACATTAAAGGTTGGCCCCTGATGACGAATGGCCCACAACCAAGGTGGGCTCTCTATTATGAATGACCCACATCAAAGGTGGGACCCACACAATGAACAATCCACATCAAAGATTGGCCTTATATGATGGACGATGAGGGGGACCAAACAAACTTTTGAGATAATTACTTGTGATGTTGAAAACCAAATATGCTTTTCTACTTTTTTATTATAGGATTGAGTATACCAGTGGACTCCACTTCAGGTGATACACTGTGCAGATAGGCTGCGCAGCAATACGTATTAGGGGTGGAATGTTATAGTTGTCTTACGCAGACAACAATTTGATTTGAACTAGGATGCAACAACGTGGAGCGTGGGAGAGAGAGTTGTGATGGGTTTCAAACTCTCGTCTCCACACTTTATAAGAGAGAGTTGGGTCCCCAATCCAACACATAGGCTTTATTATTTCTGGCGTTCTTATCCAACATATATAGCGTCTTCATGACCTGTGCACAGCCAATCTCTAGAATTTCCACATCCAAAAAATAATCTTACAAGTAAATGTTATTTTAGTAGGATTGTGACAAATAGCACCAAGATTTTATGAATCTCACATTATTTTTCTCAAAAAATTACAATATAAGATGTTACGTGTTATTATTGTGATAATTTCAAAATATTTTACATTTTTATTGCGAAATTGTCAATATTTTAATGCAAAGTAATAAATAAATCTTAAATAAGCCAGCATAAAAATATTGGTTTTGATGATTACTCGACCGTTGTGGGATGTTAGCAACATCCTCAAAGCTTTTAAGCGACAGTGGGATGAGAAAATCATGTATATTAGATGATCCTAACCATCTCATCAATAGATGAAAAATAGATAGTAAAGATTAAGTGGAGAAATAAAATTGGCCCAATCATCATCTTGGACCATCTATCCAATAAATCCCATTTTGTATTTGCTTATGATTCCAAACCAGCAATTGGGTTTGATAATTGTAACTATGCAATTTGTGACTCAAAAAATAAATTTTTATTTTATTTTATTTTTAAAAAAAGGACTATTAGAACAGATCGACCGCATTCATAGGATAAGATCATTTGATGAGTGTGATTCTTGCACCATGGCTTGCTTCCAATGGCACCGTCAAATGAAATGTCTGATTTGACGATTGGACATCTGACGTGTAAATTAAAAGCTTTGCTAAGGCTCCCATGAGGTGGGGATGTAAACAAAACCGATAAATATATTTTAAATTTTAAATTTATTTTTTAATTTACAATATGTAGTTTATATTTTTTTTCCTCAGCTCATTTTTCTAATAATATCTCCGGGAAAAAAAAAAATCAAATATTGAAAATCTCCCAAGAAATTTTGATATCAAGATTGTGGAGAATGAGATTTGTCACTGTGGTTAGTAAAAGGGAGTTGATTTAAGTACTCTGGACAAGGCTTGTAAAAGGGCTCCATGCGGGTCGGATATTGGAATAGCAGTGTACGGCTCCAAGTCGGGTAGCTGAGCAATCAGGTAATGGAGTAAGATTTTTTAATTAGGTAAAAGATCCATGTACGAATCCAATTTTATAGGGTTGCATATGTCAGGTAATCGGGTAGACGGATATCCATTGCCATTGCCAGCCCAACTTTGGAGGCACGGCATATCAGTCCTCACTAAATAAGAACCATTGCTTGTCTTTTAGGTTTTTTTTTTTTTTTGCCACTAATTAAAAACTTAAATTGAATAAACTGTGCAATTTTTGGAACATGACATTTGCACTAGTGGACCAATTGAATGAACGGTTATATCCAAGCACTGCATGCCACATGTGCGGCAATGAGTCAATGACATTGAGACACGCACCTCAAAGACACTGGACCAGATCCCTTGGTACAGAGGCACGATGCATGCTATAACTGAAATGCGACCTACAGACCGTCTGTTTTATTAGGGGAGTTTATTGAAACTCTGGCTGCATATGACGCTTGATAAGCAGGCACTAGAAATGGTATATATAATTATATATATAGCAAATATTAACTCATATTAAACTGAATAAATGTTGGAACTATCCCTAAAGTTACAGTCGAGAAATCAAGTTGGTTGAACAACACTAACCTCTGATTCACATACGCTTGTTTTCTGAAACAAAATCAAATTGGATGATCTACGGTAACCTCTGATTCACAGACACTTGTTTTCTGAAACAAGACCATTGGATATTAATTCATTCTTAACTGTCTGATAGATGTCCAGCAATCTAATGGTTACATAACCAAACAAGAGTAGCTTCTGGTTTGTTATTCAACTAAAGTGGTACGTGTAGCCATTTTTTAAAAAAAAAATAATTATATGGCAAATATGCAATTTCTGAATAATTTCTAACTGCTGTGTATCATCCATCACTCTCTGCCAAAGTATTTCTAGTATCGATCCACAGGCATGGCAGATGAGTGGAACATACGAACCGAGGACAGGGTGCAACCGAATTATGGAGAATCTAAAGGCAAAAATTCAGGCCCATCCGTGTATGGAAATGTATTTTAAGAAATGCTCATATTCAACAATAGAGAGTTCGCGATGAGCGGCATGGTCCCATTTTTGTGGCAGATAATCAACATAGTAAGGATCACATTGCCCTTAAATCATAGATTAGATGCAGTATCCACAAGTAGTGTTACACCTTTAACAGGGGCCAAATTGAATGGCTAGGATTATCTGAATGGGAGATTTTGAGGCAGCTCTCATCCACCATGGGGCCCAACCATACAAATAGTTCCAATGGCAAGATTGGACCCCCATGCACAATTAATCAACTCAAAACGGATGCTAGAGACCCTTGCGCCTCATATTTTCTTGACCAGCAAATTATATGGTAGACAAAATGAAACATTGTTGATGGTCTAAATTCGATAAATAAATGTCGACCACCGACACATTCCGACCATCCAAAAATCTGATTTGATTTTTGAGGATTCGGCCAAGGTGAAAATTCGAGGCCCTCCATTTCTATTGGATTGAGATAAATGTAAAAGCATGAGCAGTGGCTGTGTGACTGGGCACTACTGGATCAAGCAACCCTGCATCAACTTCTACTGAAAAGTTTAAGACCTGAAGTGTACAGCATGACAGTAACAAAGGCATTAGCAGCACATATATCAATAGGCCACGTTCTACAAGATCCAGGTGGGCACCATGTACACGTCTTGGCAGCAAAACCAGGCCAGTCCACTCATCAGTTTACCACATGTATGAGATGAGATAGACGGTTCAGAAAATTATGAAAGATGGTCCATACTCATACATGTGGCCCACCTGATGACAGGGCCGCCTTGCGCGCGGCTACCACATTGGCAATGTGCAAGGGATCTTGCCTTCAGACCAGACCTCCAGGCTTATTCTCTTCACCCACTCTCCCTAAAGATATCGTCAGTATCTGCCAACATCTTCAGTAGCAAATGGAGTACCTCAGTAATCTTAATTAATTACCTCAAATGGCCCACCTTCCCCCACCAATTTGATTCCATCCATTCCTCGCCTTAGGAAATATTCCCAGTAACAACAGGCATTACGTGACACCCCTTTACATAAAACCACTGCATCCCCTCCCGGTCCCCCTTTACATGAACCAAAAAGGAGCAAGCCACCTCCCCCCATTTTACTGCATCTCTTCACACAGAATCCTGCATTTATGCTCCAATCTCAAGACCTATACAGCTTCCCGGCCAGAGGCAAATATTGAGAAACTGCTGCCATTATGAGGCTTTGGTTGAATATGGTTCGCTTCTGCCTGAAGTTTCTTCATTCTCGCTTTATCAAGCCGCGCTCGTCTGACGACTTCTTGGATCTGTCGATCATGATCCTTGAGCATTTGATCAACGTTGCCTGATGGGCGTAACAACGGCCCTGAATAGTGAATCTTGTTGCCCTTAGACCCGTAACCGAGCTGCAATAGAAAGAATCCGGTAAACATGTCACATATTGGGCGGGAGACGAAAAATAGCCCGTGAAATTTATCACCCGTGAAATTTATCTAAAAACAAAGATGGAAAAATCTTATTAATACATTTTTTATCATGCAGATTGAAATGGTATGTGCAGGGGTCCTTCATGAGTAACAAGAATGCATGCTTCTAATTATGGTTGGGGTCCGCAAATTTACTGGGAAGTAACTCATGTGTGCGTAAAGAGAAAATACATGCACCCATGATGCAAGATTCAGTAGAACCTGCATCCAGTATATGGAGCCGGCTTCACTACCTACCAACGTACGTATTGTATTGTGAACTGGAAAGGATAACCAATTTTTTTTCAAGTCAATGTAGATTCCAGGGAAACAAACCAGTGATGGCCACCAATAGTGGAACTTCATTATTGATGATGAATATATTATCAGTTATCACTGTCTGAAAAGATCAGACTGCAAAGTGAAGCAGGCTCAACTTGATCCCAGGTCCTGATCATGATCAGACAGGGATAAGGTTTAGTGAAGTTGTATCCATGTCCAACAACAGATCATTTCCCTAGATTCTATAAGCATTTTTAATTAGGGTTTTGCTAACGTCCCCACCTTCAAGGGGGCATTAGCAATATCCCCAAACCTTTTAAATGGCACATGGATTAACCTATTGTCGACCAAAAGCGGCCATTCATTCGTACAATTAGGAGCAAGCCATGCTGCAAAAATCATGCCAATCGGGATTTCTTATTGTTCTAAAGTAACCCTTTGATTTGAAAGTCTATCCATGTGATAAATTGGCCCCATTCAAAGGGTTAGGATCATCCGACAACGTGATTCTTGCACCATGGCTTGCTCCTAGTTGTATGAATAAACAAAATGGTTCAGATTGATGAGAGGTAACAATCCTGTATGCTGTTTAAAACATTTGGGGACATTATCTTCTGGCTCTACTTAATCATCAAAACAAATATTCTTTATTGCAAGAACTACCCAAGTGATTGCCCCAGCGAACTCATATTTGATATATACAGGAAGAATCGAACTGCTGAGAAGCAATTACTTACCGATATTGGGTCTTTGTGGCCCATCCTTCCATCTTTTTTATGCGATGTGGGATCATGCTTTCTGGCGGATTCTGGGGCCTCACCACCATATTCCAGCAACCTTCCAGCTGTATTAGTAGCTTCTGACTGAGAAGGGCCAATCTTTTCCCTGTGGTCATCTACCTTCCTCCTTGCTGCTACTAAACCAGAAAAGGCTGACAAATCGGCCCCAGTTGAAATCTTTGGAGCACCGTCCTCATTTTTCTGAGACTTCGCCCATGCACTTCGGTGAACTAGAGGCCCCGAGTGTGAGGCTCTATTAGGAAAATGCACCTGAGAATCTTCAGATGCCTCTTCTAGAGCATGGGATTGCCTGGGTGGATCTATTGGGAAGCCGGAAGCAACTTCCTCCTGATGCGGATTGAACTTCTCACTCCGGCTCTTGGAATTGGACTGACCTTGTCTTTTCTGCAATCAGATTGTGAAATACATAAGAATAAATAATAATAATAATAATAATAATAATAATAATAATAATAATAATAATAATAATAATAATAAAAGCTAAAAGCAAGCAAGAAATAGAAGTGGAAAATAACACTGCATTTCTTCAAGGACTGGCAATAGGCTGGCTGGGCTGGCTCATCAGGTTTCCATGCCTGGCACACCACCGACCAGGCTTGGAACTGAACTTTAGGACTGTGGGTCAGGCCAGGTCCAGTTATTAAATAGACCGACTGCAGCACCCTCATTGCCACCTAAACTGAATATGGATCCCACCACAGTTTCGGGAACTATTTAGTTGTTATAATGAACTGGTATTGCTTATTTTTTACAACAAGCTGCACAATGATTACTGAAATCTTCTCTCCCTAACAATCCAGTAGCTCAGTCTAAAGTTCTGTCAACCATACATTCATTCAGACAAATCAAAAGAAAGAAAACAGCTTAAAGCACCTTGATGATTACTTAAGCCAATTTGGACGAGCTGTAAAACTGAAGAAATTGAAAGACCTGTCTTTCATGTTGGAACCATCCAGTAACTCGAGTAAGACCACAGATTTGGAATTGTTTAACTTGTGGCAAATGATAGCATCATAAATAAACAAACAGAAGACCAATAACTTAAGACATCCGAGAATCAAAGACAACTCAGTTTAGATCCACAGTAGGTTGTGTTTGGATGTGCAACTGCATTGAATTGCAAGCAATCAGTCTGATCAAGGGGAGAAGACAAAAATCAGTCTCTTTGTTCAAGTAGGGGAAAAAAAAAGAGTATGATGATAGAAAACTTTTCCTTTTTTCTTATTTTTCTCTGTTTTCCTTTTAATTTTTTTTATTTTTTATTTTTGCACTCTAGAAATACTAGTAAAAACTTGTAGACACAGAACACTTGAGAACTTATCTCGTAAAAATGTGTTGGTTGTCAGATAACTTATCTCGTGAAAATGTGTTGCTTGTCAGATAAATGTGCATCTACAAACCCACATTGTAGAATAAACCAATCACTGCATTCCAGATCATCACGTGCACTACATGTACAGATGGCATATTTTAGAATGGGCCAATCGCACTATGTGATCAATAGTTACCAGCCACTTCGCCCTCTGACAGTAACCAATTACCCCTCATTTTTATACACATCACAATAACCTCCATCCATTTCTGGAATCTCTCTTTTATTATTTTTATTTTTCCTTTTGTTCTTTTGTATGAGAAAGCAGGCAGGAATCTCTTGGGATCCTCACCCATAACTCAACCACCAAAAGAACAAGAAGAAACAAATGCCAACGTGCTATTACACAAAAATAATAATAATAATAATAAAATAAAATAAAATAAAAGAAGAAGAAGAAGAAGAAAAGAAAAGAAAGGAAAAGAAGAAGAAGAAGAAGGAAAACAGCAACAATTAGCACAATGACTGTTGCTAACATCACTACAGTAAACCGGAAGGCATGGAAATGAGAAACTCTGGTCCTAAATAAAGTAGAACTTACCTGCAATGACACGGCTAATTCAGCATTGGCATCAGGTGCCGGAATTGCTCTAGATTCTCTTCGCCC
The DNA here is from genome assembly GCA_030180095.1 of Magnolia changhungtana. NCBI lineage: Eukaryota > Viridiplantae > Streptophyta > Magnoliopsida > Magnoliales > Magnoliaceae > Magnolia > Magnolia changhungtana. The sequence goes on along the minus strand of JASAUF010000396.1, from coordinate 1,362,522 downwards.
TTTCCTTTCTTGATCAATCCTCTGCACCTTCCCTCCCGAAGCCCCTTGCCTGCCATTGTCAGAAAAGGTAATTATAACAATAAGATGGCTTCAATAAGCAATTAATATCACAAACAAAGTAAAATCTAATGTGCATGTAGGGACAAGTGTTGGAAGAAAGGGTCCTTGTGTCCCAATCAAGGGGGTAACTAGCAAATTCAAGGGGCCCCACAGGCCTATATATCTGTACAAGAAACCCAGTTTGACATCTATGCCATCTGATAAGCATGTTTAGCCAAAAGAGGCATCCAGTGCATCATGTGTGGGTTAGAGTTCCAATGTACATCATGCAATTGGAAAACAGGATGAATTACTGATGGCAACATGCATGGGCACTCATGTGTATCATGCAATTGGAGAATCCACCACAAGAAGCCTGCAAGTGTAAATTCGACTTTTTCCTCTTCTTTCTTTCTTTTAGAGGGGCAACGAAATTTATTAGAAATAAAAGAAAAGGCAAATGCAACAAGGATGCAAAGGAATCTGATGCAGGACAATTAACCACTTGCTCTAAAAGCTCGAACTGTTAGAGTATGGCGAATTAATCCTTTTATCTCATAGCCCAGGCCCCACATCTCATGAGTTAGGACCTCGGCCTAACCCCCTTCGTGAGCTCCAAATCACATGGGCCGCCTACCCCGAGTGTGTCCCCGCATCCCACGGGCTACCCCACTCGAGCCCGGTGTGAAATGCACATTACTCACCCCTGGTAAGGAGTCTCGAACACGAAACTTCCCCCGTGGGCCCCAAATCGCATGGGTCACCCACCCCGAGTGTGCCCCTGCATCCAACAGGCGACCTCACTCGAGCCCAGTGTGAAAATGCCCCTGCATTAGAATCATCCAGTTAGTACAACGGGGAAGAATCACCCAGCAAGCACAGAACTTCTGAACATTCCACTATGGAATGTGCTCCTGACAACTTGCACAAAATATGATAACAGAAGACAGTCCCCATAGGGCAATCCTCTTTTTATTTTCCTGTTTACCAAGCAGCCATGCTTGGAATAGATCCATAATGGAGCACAGCATTACCCAAGCAACCCCGAACTGCTGAAGAAATTTCACCGCATATCCCGGGTGAAGTGCAACAGTGAACAAGTGGTTGACAGATTCGGCATCCCTCAGTCGCATCAGCTAACTATTAGGAATGATCATATGCCTCTTTCTTAGGTGGTCAATTGTTAGAACATTATTCTTCCCAACCAGCCACACAAGTCACAAAGGCTAAAACCTGAGGTGGGCCCAAGAACTTCATATATGATGGATACGAGAGCTTTCTTCATCAAAGAGATTAAACCTTTTGGTAAGGGAGAGTACAGGACTGATCAACAGTCTAAACACATTTTCTAAATGATTAGACAGTTAGAATTTGACCAATCAGTTTGATTTCTTGGCTATAGCCCATGTACAATGGGGCCAAAATTTTGGAGAATTTCAATTTGGTTATGATGGACAACAAGCGTATTGGTGAATGTGTGCATGAATATGACCCACTATACGCTGCTGAAGTAATATTACATAATTCCTCGATTCAGGAAAACAGTGGTGGCAGGGGTTAGCTTGTTTCCATCCTTTTCCAGAGGGTGGAAAAGGACAATCTCAAATAAAAAGCGATGCAACTGGTACACTACAATGCAAAGACATATCCCTCACAGTATATTGGCTCGCGTGCCTCAATACTTTTTCCAACCATTTTCCTATTATCCTATCCTCCAAGAACCAAGATGGACCATTGGGGTTCAATCCCATTTAGATTTCAGCTAACGTGTTTGGAAAAAGGCTTTGTGCAAAGGGTGGAGTGGTGGGTAGATATTCATAACAAAGGGGGTGCTAGCAGAAAGTTCATGTCAAATTCAGGTTGCTTAAAGCAAAAGTCAAGGAATGGAATAACAATACATTTTGGTAGGTTGGAGAAGGGGATGGCTACTCTATGAGATCAAGGAAAATGGTAGGAGGGAAGGGGGTGATCAATCCCACAGTGAGAATCCACAGAAGTGAGTTTTTCAATGGGAATATAAGAAATAACATGTCGTTAAAAATCAAGGGCACTTTAGCTAAATGAGGGCTATAAGAACACATTTTTCTGTTGGATGGCTTCCGCAAGGAGACAGTTAATCATATACAGAAGTTGGAAGTTGAGGGAGACACAATCGAGGAGCCACAAGAAATATGCAAAGCAATTGTGGACTTCTATCAAAAGTTGTGTACACAAGAGGACTGCAGGAGACCACTCGTAGGTGAGCTTGAGTTTGATCATATTGTAGCAAGCAGCTGCTTATTTGGAGAGGCCAATCAAAGGGGAAGAGAGTGAGGCAATTGAAACTGGGAAAGATGTGAAGGTAGAAGTAACATGTTTCATTAATAAACTCTATCAAAAGATCCCTAGCAAAGGATATGGGAGCATCCTTCATTGTCCTCATCCCAGAGAAAGATGGCACCACAAGCTTAGCTAAATTTAGACCTATCATTTTGATTGGAAGAAAATGCTAAATTCTTGCTAAAGTTTTGGCCTCCAGGCTAATAAGATGTGTGTTACATCGGATCATATCTCCATCACAAGGGATACTTGTGAAGGGTTGTCAAATCCTAGGTGGTGTGTTGTTAGCCCATCAAAGCAAAGGTTTGAAGCATAAAGTGGGACAGCAGGGGCTGTTATTCAAAGTTGATCTAGAAAAAACTTTTGATTACAAAACTGGAGTTTTTGGATTTTATGTTAAGTGGATTTGATCATGGACTCAGGTGGCAAGATGGACGAAGGAATGTGTTGCATCAGCTGAGTTTTTGGTGCCTGTGAACAGTTAACCCGAAGGCATCTTTTGGGGATCATGAGGGTTGTTTCAAGAGGATCCGCTGTCTGCATTTTTAGGTTGTAGTTGTGGCAGAAAGCATGCAAAATATTGGAAAAGGCGAGTGGAAGGTCTAATACAAGGGTTCGAAGTTAACCAATCAGATTTCCAAATTTCCCATTTGCAATTTGCGGATGATACTTTGATTCTATATGATGCTGATGGACAGCAAATGGCTAACTTGATGTGCATCTTGAGATGTTTCAAGGTGGTGTCAAACTTGAAATAAACCTTTGGATGGTGTATTTCTGAGTATTAAATTCCAAAAAAGAGAGGTAGTGGAGTTGGCTGAAGTTCTAGGATGCTGTGCCAGTTCTCTTCCTACCACATATCCCGGGTTGCCTCTCTGTGTTCGAAAACCTGCCAAATGGTTGTGGGATGCAGTTAAGAAAGGTTCCAGTGGAGGCTTTCAGCTTGGAAAGGGCATTATCTTCCCTTGGGAGAGCACATCACCCTCATTAAAGCTGAACTATCTTCCATGCCAATGTCGCAATTTCAATGCCCATCAAGCATCATTAGTAAACTGGGCAAGCTGGAAAGAGATTTTCTTTGGCAAGGGATGGAAGATAGCCGTATACCATATGATAGATTGGAAAAAAGGTACACACCTTCCAAAAATGGGTATAGGTTGATGAATCAAGTGTGGCTTGGAAAATCGCAGGAAATTTGGGAAGAAGATGACCCTTTTGGCAGAAAGAAGGGTTGTACTGCTAACTCTTCAAGGTACAGAAGTTCTCAGATTTGGAAAGCCATATTGAATGTCAAAGATTTATTTAACCAAGGCATTGATTTTGAAGTGGGAGATGGTCGGGTCATTCAGATTCTGGGAAGAGGAGAGCTGTGATGATAGTCCCTTCTCTGTAGATGCACTTCATTCTATATAGCTTGGCGGATCACAAAGCCACCAGATTTTTTGAGACTATGGAAGGATTAGCAACAAGGTTGTGTGGTCACCAATTTTTAGGAGCTTAAGGGGGGATGAGGAAGATCTGATGATGCTTCTAACTAAGTTGGAAGGTATTAAACTTTAACCGGGAGGAGAGGGAAACAAAGGCGTGGAAATGGACAGAACGGAAGATTCCCAGTTAGATCTTTTGATGAAATTTTGCAAGCAGAGTGGAAGGGGAGAACGGGTTTATGTGCCCCATCAGCTTGACTACAGAATGAGAGGGAGCTATCTAAAGCCGATGCATTTGGGTGGTTAGTGGGCAGAAACAAGGTCCTTACTCCTTACCATTGATCATCTTCTTAACAAGAAGACAATAATCACTAATTGCCAATGTATGTTTTGTATGTGCCTAAGAAATAAGGAGAACCTCTGCCATCTCTTATTCGTTACCCTTCTGCATCAGCCATATAGGGTTGGTGCTTTCATCGGTTTGGTGTGGTGGGGTCAATGCCAGAATTGATGCTATTGCTCTTTCAGGCATGGAAGGGTGGGCTTACTTAAGGAAAAGGGAAAAAACTGTGGAATTTTTGTTCCCTAGAAGTGTTGTTGTCAATTTGGGAAGAAAGAAATAATAGAACATCTTTTGGGGTTAAGTTTCTCGAGTAGTTTGCAGGTCATAGCTCTGTTGAAATCTAGGGTGAGCTAGAAAAGAGTGCCACTGTCACGTAACAGTGGGAGGGTGGTAGGTGCCTTGCTGGAATTTGTTGCCCTTTGGTGAGTTTTCCTTTACAAAATCACTTTAGTGATCTTATATATACATCTAAGTCTTATTCCAACTAACTGGGGTCGGCTACATATATCCCATTCTGCCATTCTACTCTATCGAGGATCGAAATGTCAGATTGTCATTGTTCATGACAAAGGTTTTGGTGAAGGCTTGATGCCAGTTGTCAACCTGACGCAACCCTCCTTTATCCGGGCTTTCCATGTAGGCCTGCCACATAGCAAAAGCAGACAAGTCCACAATAATGCATTGCAGTGAATACAAGGTGCAAAGGAGTGGCAACAACCATAGAATCTGCGAATGTGCCCCTACGCTAGTGAAGGATGCCCTCAAGTATGTAGCATTGAGAACAGGGTCTCAATCCCAGCTTACCCACTGAAAGATGATTGTTGGATCCGCCAAGTTTCACTGTCATGCTTCTGGCTTAATTGAAATTAGGTTCATGGATGGTGCCAGAATCTTATATAATACTCTTAGGATATTAGAATTCTAGAGTGGAATGGCAGAACAAGATCCATATAACTGACCCTTCTTAGTTGGATAAGGCTTACATGATGATGATGATGATGATGATGATGATGATGATGATGATGATGACGATGATGATGACGACTGTTGTGACTTGTGATATTAGAATTCAAGGTATCTTTTACATTTTGTGATTGTAACAACAATTTTAATTCAAGAACCGAAGCATGCATCAAACGAGAGGGAAACATCCCCAATAGGGAGAGGCTGGATCTCAGATTGCTCCCTGTAGCTACTATCTTGGAAATTGCAATTGCCTCTCTTCCTACATAATTGGATATATTTCCATCGACAAAAAGACTACTTGTTCACAATTGATCTTATAATGTGAAAGGAAAAGTTATTGACTTGCGATATACATATATATACCTTCTAGCTTCCTCATCCCGTATTTTTGCATCAAACTCTTTGCTCGGAGGATATTTGGGCAAGCTCGAAGGATCACAAGCAAGTGGTTTTGTTGTAAAGAACTGAAAAAAATAATAATCAAAATGATTAGACAATTCTGCCCCATAGATGGAATACAAAAGTAGTTCTGTGAGGGTCATAGAACACAAGAAGGGTAATAAAAATCACAGTGATAAGAGAATATCTTCGTAAGAAAATTTACCCCACAAAATAAAAATAATTGAAAAGTCCTAGGCAATGAAAACTCCAAAAACATAAGGGGGCATTTGGCGCACGGTATTAGATGGGATTAGGTGGGATGGAATTGCATTTGGTCCCGTGCCAATTCCACTCAATGTTTGGGTAGACTGGAAAAGCTTGGAATTAGATTAGATGGAATTGCATTGGGTCCCGTGCCAATTCCACTCAATGTTAGCAAGTTGTGTAGGTCCCACCATGATGTGTGGGCTATATCCACACCGTCCACCCATTTTTCGAGATCATTTTAGAGCATGGGCCAAAAAATCAGGTAGATCTAAAGCTCAAGTGGACCCCAACATAGAAAGCAGCAGGGATTGAATACCTACCTTTGAAAACTTCTTTGGGGCCACATAAGTTTTGGATCTACCTCATTTTTAGGCCCATGCCATAAAATGAGGTTACAAAACAGATGAACGGTTTGGATATAACACATATGTGTTATTCTCAATAGTTTCAAATGATGGTGGGTATATCCATTCAATGTACCACCGTAATACAAACATATCATGGAATTAAGCTTATCCCATGGTAATAGGGGACAATCCCTGCCATATGTAATAATTATGTTTTTTGGATCTCATCCCACCTAATCCTTCCCAATACCATGCGCCAAACACCCCCTAATGTGATTCCTAGAGATTGCTTGCTAAATCTGGGAACAAAGTTACAGAAGTACCCTAAAAGGAATCACATGAAATGCATTACTAACAGCTATAAGAAATGTAGTTTTGACGGCGAATTAGACTTAAAAAAAATGCATTGGATTGCACAGGGAAACTTCACAGATAAAAAACAAGCAGGTCAAATATTTCATTAAGGATGTTACAAGTGTTTGAAGAAACAACTAACACTTGTGAATTGTCAGTGGGAACTTTAAAATGTCTTGTATTATTCACATTCCATGGAAGACACATCATGTGTGAATGAAAGACGCATCATGTGTGAATGGATGGGAATGGAAGGGAATAAGAAAAGAAAAGAAAAAAAAACACTTGTGAATTGTGAGTGGGAACTTTAAAATGTCTTGTATTATTCATGAAACACACACACACACACACACAAAAACAGAAGCCTATATGGTAATTGATACAGACACAAAGACATCAACTGAGGAGTTTTATAACACTGCCAATTTTGAGAGCACTTTAAGGATTGATACAAGTACTAACAAATAGATGAAAATCAATGTGCTACGCAAAATTAGTGACAACAAGAAAGGGAGCATTAAGGTTCCAAATCTGCAAAGATATCATCCATAATGTGCAACGAAAAGGTCACATGCACCCTGTTTACTAGATAGTACTCAATTGATTAGAAATTACATACATCACTCTTAAGGGCAGAAGCTGCAGTTCCACGATCAGCTGGATCTATGGAAAGAAGAACATCCAAAAGCCCTAAAGCTGATGGAGGGAAGTCTTTGAAAGTGTCAGCAACACAACGTCTATAAGGGTGCTGTGGTTTGAAAATGGTTGCATGGGGCAATTTTGATTTCCTCCAATAATCCTCCGATGGTGACCCACAAAGCTTGAAAATTTTATGCAACTGCTCCACCTAGTAGGTAGAAAGACACAAAATTACGTCCATAATCCATTATTAATCAGAAATAGAAGAAACTATCATTACAAGTCATCAGAAAACTAAAATAAAAGAGCAGACTATATGATTTTTTGTATTATTATTTTATTTATTTATTTATATTTTTTTGGAGAATAGAGCAGACTATACAAGTATTTTTTACTTAATTCGTCCACTGAAAATTAATAGCGCACTTCATGAGATAGACACCCACCAAGAAACATTTTAGCATTTTCTCCAATTAGGACAGCTTGAGAAAGCGAAATGAGCATTGCAAATACCATCCTTTCTACTGTTTTGGTGGAGCTTTGCAATCAAATCTCCACTTATGTCATCATTGCCCATGATAAACAGCAAAACTTTTGCAAGTGAACATATGTGCAAGCAGGATGAATCTTTTAACTGTGTGTCCAAGCAAGATAAGCTTTAAGCATTAGCTACATAGAGATGGCCTCATATGAGGTCAATACAACAGGAGGCAATGCCAGACAACTTTGGACAGCAATGATACAAGGTGACTCGCAATACTTAACATACAAGCACCATACCATACCATGCCAATATGGACACCAGTGCAAAATACTGCACGGATGCCTGTAAGATACAGTTGATGGATGTGAAAGTTAACAGGATCGGATGTTCTCACATGTGACCCATTGGCAGGAAAGAAATGGATGGATGTGAAAGTTCACATATAACCATTGCAAATGAACGATTCTCAGCTATCTACCGAACTGGCAAAGAGCAAAAGGAAAGAAGACATTTCTTCACCAAAAAAGAAAAAGAAAAAGGAAAGAAGACCTTCCCAATGAATGCTATTGATAGACTCACTCGCATGAACTGCAATTTCAAAGCACATGCCACCAATGCACACTTGTGGGAGATCTAGGCAATCCATCATTTTGGCATCGCTGTGGGAATCCCTTGGCCTGACCCAGATCCAGCCCAGACCTGATCCATGGATCTCGTGGTTAGGGTATGTATCCTCCTATACCCAAACCCGGCCCATTAAATAACTGAACCAGCTTGTTTTGACTTTTATCCAAGCCAGACCTGGCCAAGATTCTAATGGGTGTCTGGGGCCAAAATACAACAGGTTTGTCTAATGGTATGGTCCAGGACACCCCTCAACCCGACCCATTTGCACCCCAACTAAGTCCTTAAGTAGAACAGTAAATTCAAAAAGACATCCATACAAGAAAGAGCACCGCACAAAAGAATCACTTTGCCATAAATAACAAATGCTACAAAACAACAATTGAATTGTTTAGGGAAAAAGATTGCAAAGTACCTCAGTTCTTCCAGGCATGATAGGCTTGGCCGCATATAGTTCTGCTAGTATACATCCAGTACTCCATAAATCCACTGCAACCCCATAGTCAGTGGCTCCAAGTAGAAGTTCTGGGGGTCGATACCACAACGTAACTACACGACTGGTCAATGGATGCCTTCGATCCGGGTCAAAAAAACTAGCTAAGCCAAAGTCAGCTATTTTCAAGATGCCACTATTATCAATTAGAAGATTTGAACCCTTAATGTCACGATGTAGAATATTGCGACTATGACAATGATCAAGTCCACGCAGCAGTTGTTGCATGTAACATTTAACCTGTCAAAACCAAATTAGTAATATTTTAGGGCTTATGATCAAAACAGCTCACCCACGTTATGATGCCTAGTTATTTCAATATGATGCCCTTGTCGTTCCATGATTGGCACTTCAATATTAAGTGTAAAAGGCCATAATGAGTAATCCCAGCAATGGAATTTTATTTTTAAAGTTAAAGGAGAAAGAACAAAAATAATAATAATAATAATAATAATACAAAAAAAGGTAATCAAAGGTTAAACAATGCTTGGGAAAGGGAGTGACAAGCATTGAGCCTTGAGCTGCATATGACACGAAAGTCAAGATACCCAGTGTTATGTTACATACCCAGTGTTTTCATGAAGGTCAAGATGAATACAACTAGAGCTGGGCACGGGACGACTCGACTCGCTTGACTCGACTCATCCGACTCGTTCAGACCCGACTCAACCCGAACTGAGTAGGCTTCGCCCGATCCAAACTCAAATCGAGTTGAGTTCGAGTTACCCAATAACTCGACCTGATTTGATCTAAAATCGACTCGACTCGGATTCGGGTATATATATAATAAAAAAAAACCCTAATTTCTAAGTATCTCTAACCAATACGCCGCACCCGACCCCGACCCGATCCCAAACTCTCTCTCTCCCTCCCTCATCCTCCTCTTCCAAGCCCGGCAACCACCCACCACCATCACTACCCTCCGCTCTCTCTCTCCTCTCCACTCCCTCCCTCCTCTTCCAAACCCGGCAGCCACCCACCACCATCAACACCCTCCTCCTCTCTCTCTCCTCTCCACTCCACTCCCTCCCTCCCTCATCTCTCAATCCAAATCGGTGCCAACTCGAATTGACTCGGTACTTTTGACCGGGTCGGACTCGGTCCGGATTAGTCCAAGCCAGACCCAGATTCGAATCGGTTTAGGCATGCTGGACTCGGTACCGAGTCGAGTCGAGTTCGGGTCAGGCCTATTTCAAAACCGGATCGAGTCGGGTCAGCCCTAACTCGGTCCAACTCGACTCGATGCCCAGCTCTAAATACAACAACTCACAAAGCATGAGAGTGAAATATAACTATTGCATGAAATATTATAAAGCAGTACCTGCGGCTCAGAGAACTTGAGACCAGGAGAGGAAGCAAGCCCAGCAAGATCGTGCTCCATATACTCAAAAACAAGGTACAAGCTGCAAGACATTCGTGATGTTACCAATCCTTCCAATTTTATTATATTTGGGTGGTCAAGCCTGCGCAGAATGTGAATCTCCCTAGCCATAAAACGAACACTTTCAGGCTCAAGGTTATCAAATCGTACTTTTTTCAAAGCAACGATTTTTCCATTATCAAGATCACGTGCCCTGTAAACGTTACTGTAAGTTCCTTGGCCTATCTGCACAACAAGAAATAAATCATCACATTGTAAGAAACCAACAAAGAGTTAACAAAGGTCATAGGCAGCAAAAAACGTAGAGATGAGCAATTATCTTTAAAAGATAGTAGGATACAAATCAATGGGAAACAGAAACATCGAATAAGGAACCATATTCATACAGGTGTGTACAACATATAGCAAGGCACATGACCTGAACTTCAATTTTGAAAATACAGCAAGAATAACCCAATTCTTTTGTACTGAGTGTTCTTCCACCCTAAACAAACAAGCATAAAGAGAGGAGCTGTCAATGGGTTGAGGTCAGGTCGGGTCATGGTTTACCCATACCTGGACTAATTGGGCCCTGTGTCCTGATAGATCCAGGTGCCGCCCAGACCCATATACCATGGGTCGAGGTACCCATCAGGGTATGTTATTTGGTCGGCCCTACAAAGGATGGGCTTTTCCATCCTCCCAAGTTCCATGCCTTGTGTGAGTTTAAGCCAAAAAAAAAAGTTTCATGGATATCAAAAGGGTAATTGATTTTCCATGCAACAGTGGTCTCTCAAAAATGAAACATTATTTTTTAAAAATATAACATATCATCATCATCTAACCCTTATACCAACTAATTAGGGTCAACTTTAGAGAATAATATACCTTAAGAGAAAAAGAATTTAATAAAGTGGCAGTGTGGGATGGTTGATATGCAGGCACTAACAAATTTTACACATGGAATCCAAGTGACTCATGTTAAACCGTCTAAGTTATGTGGCCCACTTTTGATGGGCTATGATCTAAATTTTGAAGTTACTTGACAATCTACCTTGCTGATTGCTAGACATTTAGTGGACAGTTTGGATGATTACTTTGAGTTACTATATGCTATGAGTACAACTTCTGTGTGCCGTGTATCAAGCAACACACTCAGCCAGAGTATGGAATAACTTGTATCTTAAATTAGAAGTTTATTCCCCAAGCATCATTCTCTCTCCACCACCACATAGAGAAGATCCGATTATTTAAACGGGTCTGGAAACTGGAGCAATACCCATTTAAAACGGGTTGGTCACTCGGGTACCCATAGATCCAGGTACACATTGACAGCCCTACATAAAGAGCATGGATTTAAATATCAATCTGGCATGGCATGCAACTCATCTGTGGATCAAAACCGGTATGACCGATCATATCAGTCAGCTCTGGTCTTTCAGTCCTTGTTGGTCTGGTGACTCATTTCATTGTGGATTGAAACCAATATGACTTCGATAAAACTGAGTCCAATCAGATGGTATTTTAAATCATGATAAAAAGATATGCACAAATGAGGGGATGCACATTCAACATGAAAAACTACTTAGATGAGTTAACTATAAAATTGTATGAAAATTCACTGCTAGAAAACAACAGCTTGTCACCTGAAACTCCACTTGGAGTCTTGGACAAATGAACTACAAACACCGTTCTCAGTGCAAGTTCACTGCTAGAAGAACCAGACGAGTTGACTTCAGGAACAACCAGCTATGTGCCATAATTAAAATAAAAATAAAAATATGTAGTAACCATCAGTATACTCAGAGACAACATGTGGGGGGAACATGTAGTGATAACATTTGGCTACTCAACGCTAGGAAGGTTTAACTAAAGATATGGTCCTTGATAAAGTAGAATGGTGGAACAGGATTCATGTAGCTGACCCCTATTAGTTATGATAAGGATTAGATGATGATGGTGGTGATGATGACGACGACTCGATGCTTGGGAAAGAAAGATTCCTTATAAGGTTGGGGAGTAGTCCCAGCAAGATACAAAATGATGGAGAGCAAATATAGATGGTCTGATCATTTTCAACAAAGACCAAATACAACTATCATAAGGGGATTTCTGGACTTGAGGAAAAAAAAAAAAAACAATAATACAAAAAGGATCAAAGGGAGACTTCAAAGGACTTGGGTTGAGGTGATGAGAAGGAATATGAAGGCTTCTCACTCACCGAGGCCAGGGACTTAGATAGGACAACAGGAATGATTGGTGGAAAAATATTTGTAAAGATGAACAAATAGTTGGCCAAGGCTTTAATGATGATGACTGCATATAGTCACAAGAACTACAATCTAGTAGTTTGGTCAATCAACACAGGTTAAGTAACTTAAGCTAGAGTGCTTGACAACCCATCTCTAAGAAAAAAATAATTTCAAACTCACCAACATGGATGTAGCCATGCACATTGTCAATAAAATGTTCATAACATCATGGACTCCTATGCTTTCCATTCTATTAAATTACATTAGGTGTGTTATTTACCACAGACAACCTCCCAACAGTTTCATCTTCTCACTACCAGAAAATCATTTAGTAGAAATTAAAAAAGCACATATAAGCCAACTTGAAGTCTATATTAAGGTTGCATTTGAACAGGTTTTGGGAGGATAGGTAGATTGTTCAGGAGCCTTTACAACTTATCAGTTCAGAATGCTATGAGACAGTCAGTAACCAAATTGTTTGGACTCCTATTTCAAAAGAAACCTAATAGGTTATGAGAAGGAGCTCATTACTCTGTTGAGAGTTAGATCTCTCGAGACAGGACAAAATGATGTAGAAATGGTCGTCTTCTGGGAATTTTTCATAAAATCTATCTATGGGAAATTGGACAGAAGGGGAGTGATTACTCATACAGATTGGCCATGGAGCATGAAAGTCACCCCCTAGGGGTGTCGCATTTGGTTGGTCAGTTGGTTGGTTGGTTGGTTGGTTGGTCAAGATAAATTGCTATCACCTAAGAAAAAAGGAAATGAATTGTCAACTGGTGTTGTATGCGTACAAGGAGGGTTGAATGGGTCAACCATATTTTTTTTACTTTATTGTGCCTTTGTATCCAGTATTTGGGGCAGTTTGGTGCGGCATGGTCGATGCTAGGATCCATGATGATGTTAATGGAGGACAGGATGTAGCCCTAGAGGTCGCAAGGTAATTTGCTTGGGAAGAGTTGTCTATTAGCAATTTGTAGACCATCTGGAAAATAACAAAACTTTTAACTACAACAACACTCAATTTCCCAAGTAGTAGATAAACTTCAACTTGTGTTGTCAGATCTTCGGTAGTTTTCTTAAACAATTTCTCGGGGTTTAGTAAAGAGGACTTTGCGAGGGACTTGGAGGGTACTTTCCTGTAATACTTTGCAGTTTCCTTTTGTGGGTATTTGACTTTGGGCTCTTTCCACATACAATCCTTTTCACCGATCAGGAAAAAAAAAAAAAGGCTGCATTTGGTAGTAAGCTCAAACCACACTTCATCTAGAGATGGTTTGAGGATACCCTGCATTAAAAAGGCATCATGTTTGGAAATGCAAGGAAAGCAGAGTCGGCAATAAAGAGGACTGTTCCTTTTCCGTCCAAGGGAACCAAAATCGCAATTCCACTTGTTGATGTGAATGCGATATCGATTTCTGGATAAAATCAATTCAACCGGACTGCGATTTCAAGACTCCCAAACACATTCTCGATATTCCCATCCATCTCGAAAATCCCAACAAAGGCACAGATACTTCCATACACAAGGAAATGGAGCAGACTACCAAATCAAGACTGAAAGGAAGAATCAAAAGAAACCTACTTTGTCGAGCTTCTCAAAAGAATCTGCTCGCCGTGGGACCCACCCCCTTATTGCTTCACCAGCCACCGCCACAAGCCAGGCAGGCCAACCAGCGGCGACCTGCTCCCCTTCTGAAGCCTTCGGAATACTCCCTATGCCCGGATGACGATCATGGCCCTGTTTTTCCCTTTTCCTCTCGGAAATCCCACCGTCTGCGTGTATCAAACCGTTCCCTTGCTTCTCAAACACCACCACCCTTCCATCTCCACCATCCATTCCGTCCTTCCCCTGAACAATATCTTCCCTCCTCAAAGAAGAAGAAGAGGACGACGCCGCTGCAATACGTCCTTTCGACGGAAATTTACTCGGTATTCTCTCTCTCGGACTCTCACGACTATCATCGATAGCAGAAGGCTTGCAACAAATGCCGCCCATCTTTCCTGTTCTCCCCTTACAATCCTGCTTATTTAGAGAAGAATGACACTAAGATCGCAGCCGATCCGGCTTTCCACTGCCAAATCCTCTTCTTCGACATCCATTAAAATCAAGAACATAAAAATCGAAGGAAAAAATCCAGCTCGAAAGAAAATCGATTCATCTCGTTTCCAGATCAAGAGGAATTTCAATACCTCCGAAGGCTCTTTTCAGTGATTCTGTACCGTAGAGGCTCTTCTAGGGTTTTTCGTCGAGCTTTTCTGCCATGGATCGCGAGAGAGAGATCCTTTTTGGATTTTCTTTTTCCCTGTTTTTTTACGAGAAGGGTATTTATATGCAGGTAGTAGCTTTTGAGTCGAGAAGAGGATATGATTGATATCCCTTACACTCAGCTTTTTCTTTTTCTTTTCGTTTTAGCTTTCTTTTTGTTTTATAAAGAAGAAGCTATTTTGACTCGAGTTTCCAAAGCTAGTGAATTTCGAGCCGGTATAAGCTGTTATCTACTCATTGACAATCTGATCCTCGGCCCGAGTTCAGTGTCGTATCCTAGGTTTTGAGTCTGTAGAAATGGAACCCGTGGATTGGTGATCCAAACCATTGAAATTATGATCTACACCTTAATGAAATATGAGTGGAAAACTTACCCGATCGGACGAAAAAAAATTCTTTAAACATTGGTATCAACCTTCGACATTCAACTATGAAAATCCAAAGAATTGGATGGTTAGGATCTTCTAATTTGAATGAATTTTGGAGAAATAGCTCATGACAGTACGTACTATCAGATCAACGGTCTGGATTATGAAAAAAGTGGCCCCATTTGTAAATTCTCAAAGCCGGCGGATATTTCAAGTTCTAAAGCCTATGAAAGACCGACCACAGGACTCCTCCAGATGGACCTGTTCCTCCACAAGTCCGAGTAGAATACGCGTTGAAAGACTTTTACCCGTCAAAAGTTATTCACCTGCTCACACACCATTGCTACGCGGCCCTCACTTCGCTGTGTGTGCGGCCACACGACCTGCGCATTGAGGGCCCGTTTGGCCACCTGCATTAGGTGGGATTAAGCTGGGTGGAATTGAAAAAGTAGCATTAAGCGAGTCCCACTAGGACTGTGGGCCACATCATCCAAAACCACTTTAAAAAAATCGAATTCAGATGGTAGACCGCGTAATCGGTAGATGAGTCTGTTTTTGTGGAAATCCAACTTTCATGACCAGGGAACCTGATAAACCAGTTGGATGCCATGCAATTACCACGGTGGGCCATGCTCGAACCTGGTAGAATATGCTTATTCCACGAGGACTTGAGAAGGAAGCGGATTCCTATGGTTTCAGAATTTAATTGTTTGATTTTTTATTTTTTTTAATTCTTATTGGTTGAGCTTCATATCATCATTAAGGTCCGCTGAAAAAATCTACTCTGATTCCAGCCAAACACTTTCAGTAAGGGATCATTTGGCTGGGTAGGAGGGGATAGGAGGGGGCTTCGAGTTCTTGGTTCGGCAGCATATAAAGTAACTGGTTTCAGATCCTTTCTTCCTGGAAGGGTTTTGCAGTTCACCGTGAGAGCTTGGATTACATCCAAAATTATTTCAAACGTTGTCCATGTAAATTAGTGATTAAAAATTGTTGGTTAGTCACTTGGACATGATCTTGTGCTTGTGGCTCATCCAAGACTTGAAATTTCATCATTTTCGAGTAAAGTGTATATTTCAATGGGCTTATCACAATTGTTGTATCAAAAATTACATATCTCACTAATTAGATATATTAAAGTTAATTTAGTAATTAAATTCAAACGGAATAGCTGTGCACAATTATTTTGGATTAAAGTTGATTCACACTCCAGGGTGCCAAACACATTGAAAGGATTTCAAATCCAGGGTTCTAAATCTATGCTCCCAAACAGGCCTAAGCATTTGTATCGGGGTGGAGATGACTGCTGAATTATATGTACGGGTCGGTAAGCCGGGCCTCTGTGGAGCCCACCATGATATGTTTGTTTTATCCATGCCGTCTATTTATTTTCATGGACTATTTTAAAGAAGTAGCCCAAAAACGAGGCACATTCAAGACTAAATGGACCAAGCCACAGGTAGAAGTGGTGATAATAGACCCGTGGTTGAAACCTTCCAAGGGCCCACTGTGATGTTTATTTTCCATCCAAACCGTTGATAAGATCACATAGACATGGATGATGGGAAAAGATAAATATTAGCCTGATCAAAACTTCTACGGATACCAAGACGTTTTTTAATGTGGGCGTTCAATCCCCACTATGTGATCCAATTGAGCCGTAGATCTTCCTGTTTTTCAAATACCGCTCTCAAATGACCATTAAAAATGGATGGACGGCATGGATGAAATAAATACATCATGATCGGCCCAATAGATAGCCTGCGTGGACGAGTCCGAACAGCGGAGTAGGACGCAATCCCGGTCCGAATATCTCCCTCCTCTCTCTCTCCATAAATACCGTTAGGTAGGAGTACATGCCACTTCTCAGGTAAAGGAAGCTGCTCTTGTGGACATACCAAATTGTAGGCCACTCGATCTCCACCGACGAAATGTGTGGTAATTTTCGCACCGCCGTTCATCCAAGCTGGTGTCCACTCAATGGATGATTTGTCATGGAACTGTTCGTTGACGTGTACGGTGACGATGAACGGGATTCATATTTCGCACGTCTGAGACACCGACGCCATTCAGTAGGTGAGCCCATCCACGCGGCCGTACCCTGCGCGAGAAACAGGCAGGTTGAAGTTTTTAATGGTGATCGTTAAATCTCTACTTTGTGGTCCACTTGAGATTTTGATCTGCTTTAATTTTGCAACCACCTCATTAAATGAGCTGGAAAAACTGATGGACGGCGTGGATATAAAACACATAAATCACCGTGGGCCCCACGGTTAGGGCAGCACCTGGTAACTTGTTACCCGGGGCACGCCTAAATCCTAATCCGCTCTCGACGTTTACGGGCAAGGCGGACAAGGCACGTATGAGAAAGAAAGAAGGCTGGACAGGACCCAGATTGACCAGTGACTCTTACGGCCCCACCATAATGTATATTTTACATCCATACCGGCCATCCATTTTTCTAGATCATTTTATGGTATCATGTAAAAAATTAGTTACATTCAAATCTAAAGTGGACCACGTAACAGGAAATAGTTTTAATTAAACACCCACTATTAGAAACTTATTGAAGGCCACAAATGTTTTGGATCAAGCTGATATTTGTTTTTTTTCTTTCATGTAGACGTAATCAACAGGTTGGATGTCAAAATAGCATTACGGTGGGCCTAGGAGGTTTTTAATGGTGGACCTTCAGTCGCTACTGTTTTCTTGTGGTGTGGTCCACCTACTATTTATATTTGTCTCGTTCTTGGGATACAGCCCTAAATTGACCTGAAAAATTGGATGGACAGTGTAGATTAAACACATACATGATGGTGGGGCGCGCAAACACCGAACACTAGCCACCTGGCTAGTGGCAGCGTCACTAGCCAAACCACGACCGGCTGGACAGAACAAGAAGCCGGTTGTACTGATGTAAATGTAATGTACAGCATCTTGCACGTGTGTGCCGGCCTGCCCCGAGCCTCGAATCCCCTCTACTTCTCGATCCACGCAATTGCTTGGCATTTCACTTTCTTCTCGGTTTTTTAATCTTGTTGGGGTGACAATAATACCCTCGCAAGGGACAAAAATGCCCTTCCTATCATCGCTGAGACGGGTCGTGTCATAGCTACGGCAGAACTAACCCTTTCATGACAGGCCACGTTTTTTTTTTTTTTTATCTCCGCTGACTGGAGAAATAGTACCCACCAATTTCCGTTGGATACTCAGCCAATGGGCCGGCAGCTGCATTGTCTGGTAGACCACTGTCTATCGCCACCCGATCTTGAACTTGATTCTCGAGAGAAACAGTCATCGGTGTCATTATCACCAGGAATCCTATCCAGGAGGGATTTTTGCGTGTATAGACCTAACGTATTACCCACCGCCTTTTTTCATTGGACCAAAAAAACCCTTAAGGGCCCATTTGGCCAGGTGGATTGGAAGGGATTGAATAGTTTTAGGGTAGATGGTATGGATTTCAAGGTAATGCTGGTGTTGTCAGTGAATTGTCTTAAGATCTATGAGATTGCTATATCCCGGGATTGTTATATGGAGTCTGTTTGGCACACCCGGCCAATCCTGAGATTAAACCTTCTCATCCCTTCTAATCCTGGGACCAAACATGTCCCAGGAAAATTTGAACGGATTAGGGTGGATTGGATGGGATTTAAAGGTAATGACAGTGTTGTCAGTGGATTGTCTTGAGACCCATGGGATTCCTATATCCCGGGATCAGGTCACCCGGTCGGTTTGGCATGCCTAGCCAATCCCGGGATTTAACTTCCAATCCCTTCCAGTACCATTGAATCCCTTCCAATCTGCCTGGCCAAACGGGCCTTAAGCATCAAAGTAGAGTATAGACCCAACGTATTACCCACCTTTTTTCATTGGACCAAAAAAAACCTTAAGCACCAAAGTAGACCACTGATCGTACTAACAAACCTAAAAAGACAAAAATACCCCTACTATGCTACTTACCCTAACCGGTATGGGTATTTTCGTTAAAACCAACATCCGTACCCTAAAAATCACCTTTGGTGAGATAAGTTTTCCAGCGACGACAAAAAAAAGGCGATGTACGGACTTGTGTACAGTGCTAATTTTTTCTATACATAACCTGTTCTACGCAGCTCCTAAAGGCACCTAAGATCTTCGTGTTCCACCATGTTGCAACATGTGTAAATCCACTCCATCCATCATGAGAGCAGATTAGGTGCGGCCTCGGACTCACCCAAGAGTGTGAGGCAATTGCCCTGGGGCTCACTTTGAAGTATGTATTTTATATCCACAGCATCCATCCTATTTTTCCTAAATTTTAAGGACATGGCCTAAAAATGAAACAGATCTGATTGTTAGGTGGACTAAATTAATGGGCCACAAAAGTTTTGAATCAAGCTAATATTAGTTTTTTCTCTTCATTTAGGTTTGTATCTCCTTGTCAACAAAATGAATGGCAAATAAACATCACCCTGAGCATTATGAAGTTTTTAATGGCAATGTTCAATCACCACCATTTCCTATACTATGGTGCACCTAAGTTCTAAATATACTAGATCTAATATATATATATATATATATATATATATATATATATATATATATGTGTGTGTGTGTGTGTGTGTGTGGAAAAAGGTTCTATGCGGTCGAGCTCATGGGAACTTCCCATGAGGTGGAGTTGTGTGGCCTCATTGTGATGTGTGTCGAACATCAACACTGTGCATTTGATGGGTCCCCTTTAAATTATGGGAAGTTCCAAAAATCAGTCGTATTCGGAACTCAGGTGGGCCATACTATCTAAAATCATGTGAAGACATTCCTAAAACATATAAAAGCACTTGGTGGGGCCCACCTGAAATTTGGATGCGTCTGAAACTTGGCCAACCCCTTATCCAAATGGAACACACATAATGGATGGTTTGGATTTGTGAACCACATCTCAATGAGCCCAACAAATGATTATGAATGTTTTAATGGAGGGTAGCCCCTCTCAAATTTTGTATGTGGTGTGACCCACAAAAGTCACGGATTGACTTGATTTTTAAGCCCTAGGCCCACCATGGAATGGTGCATGTGACTGATGGGGTAGATGTTCAACACGCATCACGGTGGGGCCACACAACTCAACCTCATAAGAAGTTCCCATAAAACCTTTTCATAGAACCTTTTCAAGAGAGAGAGAGAGAGAGAGAGAGAGAGAGAGATATATATATATGGAAAACGCTCACCTGCGAACCAGTTCGTACGTAGTACGTACGAACTTTTTTGATGACCCATCATACGTTATGTTGATCCAAATCTGAGTTCCCAAGTCTTACTTTTATCCTTTTCGATAGCAAAGAAAAATTGAGAGAGAGAGAGAGAGAGAGAGATCAGAGTATATATATATATATTCGCTTCATGTGAACCGTGTGTGTGTGTATGATGGGTCATCAAAAGTACTAGTTCGCATGCACTATATATATGGGAAAAGCTGCGCTCGAGATAAGCTCTCGTGAGGTCAAGCTGTGTGGGCCCCACCGTGAAGTGTTTCGACCATCAACATCGTGCATTTGATGGGTCCCCTTTAAATTATGTGATGTCCCAAAAATCAGCCGTATACGGAATTCAGGTGGGCCATACCATCTAAAATTAAGTGAAGACACCGTTAAAACATATAAAAGCACTTGGTGGGGCCCACCTGAGTTTTTCATGTGCCTGAAACTTGGTTTGAACCCTCATTCAAGTGGGACACACATAATGGATGGGCTGGATTTTCAAACCACATCTCAGTGGGCCCTCAAAAATGGTTATGAATGTTTTAATGGTGCACGGCCCCTCTCCACTTCTGTATGTGGTGTGGCCCACACAAGTCACGGATTGACTTGATTTTTGAGACCTAGGCCCACGACGGAGTGGTGCATCTGACTGATGGAGTAGATGTTCGAAACGCATCACGGTGGGGCCCACACAACGCGACCTCATGGGGCGGTAAAATCAGCTCTAGCGCATTGTACCTTTTCCCTATATATATTAGACACCTTTTTATGTGAGCACTTATTCTCACCTTTGCACACGTGTCATGGGCATAGAATCTGAACAGTCCACATGATGCAGCACCCCCAAAACCTCGTAAGCCCGATTTTCATCCTGATGTAAATTTATGGTGGGCCATGGAAAAAGAAAACGGTTTCCTCCCTTGATTTACATTTCTCTTTACTATGGCCTACGAGAGTTTTGAATCGGGCTGAAAATTGAGTCCATAAAGTTTCAAGGGGTGCCGCATCATGTGGACCGTTCAGATTTTGTGCCCATGACACGTGTGCAAAGGTGCACATGGGTGCTAAGGTAAGAAGGTCCACATGTGAGCATTCCTCCACACACACACACACACGCATATATATCCCATTGTGGTGTGTATGTTTTAACAAATCCGTTCATTGGGTGCAAATCATAAGTACAAACCCAAGATAAAAAAGCAAAAAAGAGCCAGATCCAAAACTCAGGTGAGCCTTGCTGCCTGAATTCAAATAATTTAAGAGCAATTTTACATTGGCCACATTTCAATCGAGAGGTTGTAAGAGTGACTTTACATGGATGTCCTATGTGTGAGCCATGTGATTTCTTTTATTGGACAGATTTCGTATGTTATGTGAAAATATGGCTTTACGGTTTAATAGATTAGATGGTGGGCCATGGGTGTTTTTGGCACTACCCAACAGATTCACCCAAGAAACGTGCCACCATTTTTCCAAGTTTGCTAATTACACGTGTGTAGAGCCATACACATTCACATTTGCGAATATGTACACGTGTGAGATCTGAGTTTAGGGTGGAAATAATGCTTCATCTTGTGCCTAAATAAATGAGATCAAGATATGCCAGAAAATCTAAACAATATTGTAGCAGCTCTCATGCATGTGTGATATTCTGACACATGTGACACGTGGATGTATGTAATGCATGCAATATCTGTATAGTACTTTGTTAATTACTTGGACTGAAATGAATGATCTCATGAATCGTTAGTTGTGATCGTAAAGATAGTGTACTGTGTCTGTGTGTGAGTAATTTGTGCAGGTAAAGATAGTGTAGTGCAAGCAATTTATGGTTTGATCCTTGGTTGTTGTGAAATAGACTAACATAGTGTAATGAAAGCAGGTGGGATGCATGAAAGAGAGTTGAAAAGTAACGGTGAAATCAACACTAGTAAAAATCTCAACATTTATGGCAGGCTAGAGACAACGGTGTTAAGGCAGTATGATGTTTCCCGTCTTCTATTTCCACCTTGCATGTCCTACTGTCTCTTGTAGTGTTTTTTATTTATATTTTAGAGGGGGACGTGTGTAAAGAGTGCGTATTCTTGTATATTCTTTGATGATATTTCTTGGTGAAATAATTCTTGTACAGAGAGAGTATAAAAGAAGTAAGCTTTATATTTTTTATTTATGTGATTTTTCGTAGCTATAGATATATTTCTGAATCATGTAAAATCTGGTTGACTTTTATCCTTTGTTATTTCTTCAGCAATTAGATTTTTTATTTGGCACTTTTCTTTTGTGGTTCTGCATTACTTGCATTAATCGTGTGCATGTGTTATTCTATAATAAATAAAATCCCTTGATGACCTTATTGAGATGGATGGTTTGGATTTGAATTAACTTTACATGATTCATTTGGGCAAATCTCAAGAAAACGCATTGATTATGGGAAAGGAACCGTGTTATGTACTTTTTTTTCTTTTTTCTATCTATACAATGGTACGATATCTACTTTATAAGATTTAAGATTCTAATTCTAAATATTTCTCCAAAGTAAGCAAATAAATAAAGTAAAAAATAAAATAAAATTACATCAAGGAATGTATGAAAAGAAAGATGTAGTAACACAGTAAGCAAAAACAATATAAATGGAAAGTAGTAAATGGTACTCCCCCAAGGGAAAAAATTGTCAGATATATAAAATATTTGGTCGTAAGATAATGAGTTCTATTTGAAGATATGAGCGACAAAGGAATAACAATAGCATTCCTAAGTAATTAAAAAAAGATTATTGGAGCTTTTTGATTCGCATCCTACTTCTAAGACGGTTTTATACAAAACTTGTAGGAGGGAAGTTTTAGAGAGATGAGAGCACTTCACTAGCTTCTCTAAGATACCCTCGTCATTTCTTCATTGCTTTTAAATTGAAACCAGTGGGAAGATAATCTAATTAGAAAGATTGGAGGACTTTATTCTCTAATATGTCCTCACCCGATCTTCAAGATTTAGAATGTGTTAGAAATAAGAGAGTTAAAGGTACTTATAATTGGAGATGATGACATTTTGATTATTTTAGATTATGTTAAGGGTAAAATGGTATGTGGCTTGTTGTAATTGGTTCTTGAAAACTTTTTTGACATGTGGCATCTTCTCATTGGGTGATTAAAATGGTTGGCTTAGTTACTTGGGTAGATGTTATGGGTAAATGAGTAAATGATTTTCTTCTAAGGATCTTTTATCATAAAAGTAAAAAATGACCTGCAATAAAATGTCAGGGATGATATAGGAAATTTGAAAATCGGAGGAAATAATATTATATTTGGGTCATCATTAGAAGCGGAGATCCAATTTACCCTTATAATCTCTGACGAAATCCTTATACCTGATTAATTGGCCATCGATGGTAGAGACACCTCATGGTATTAGGGAGAAATTGTGTCAATGAAAATTGGAGTCCTACTAGCAACAATGGCCAATATAGAGCCTTATTTCAAGGATTCAATTAAGCTCAAGGTTAGTTTGAATTGGGTTGAGAGTATCCTGAGATGGACCTAGAGGGACTTTTAGCCAGGGTACGTCGTTTCGAGATTTCATGTGACTAATGACCATTTTAGTCAGGTGCGATCAATTACTCCATTATTAAATGAGGTGTCTACAGTTAGCTTACCTTATAAACCATTCTGGTATTCTAAAACAAGGTGGAAAAGGATGCAAGAAGCTTAAAATGGTTAGCAATACAGTGTTATTGTGCATGTTGATTGACCCGTGTGACATATTTGAGGTACTTGAAGATTAATAATGGTACATATAAATATTTAAAAATTGACAACGGTATATGCAAGTGTTTAAATATGAATAACAACATTCGTAAAACTTTTGGTATATATGATGCATGCACATAAAATATTAGATTCTTACATACACCATAAAAACCCTTTTTAATATATACAGCCTAACCTTTGAGCATAGATGAGCTACCTGTGGATAATGGTTACATTGGTTGTTTTCTTATACTCATTTTCCTCATTTCATGTGTAGAGGGGTGTTTGGCAAATCACATACCAGTAACATATGCAGTACAAACAACCCCTAAAATCAAATCGAGAGCATGATCCACACAGGGGAAATCTAATGAACTAAAAATAAAATAAATAGTAAAATGCCCAAATTCATCAAGAAAAAATCCATTACAGTAGTCTGGATCGCCCTATCAAAATCAACTTAAGAACACAATCACTGTAAACCATTTATGGTATTTGGATGGTTAAGATTGAGATGCATACAATGTCTACTGAGAGGAAACCGATCAATGGGCACAAATAATTATGCTTGGCCGAACGTTGGACTCCTCAGGGATCTCGGCTAACTGCGATTTACCATCACTCGCATTCCGTACTGAAATTACTTGCAAGGCTTAGCCATACATGAGAAAGAATCTGAATATTTTTTTCTCAGTGGCATCACTAATGCATGGCTACAATAGCTGTATTTCCCGGCATATTTAAAATAGCACTGACGCATGTACATTGTCGCACATGCATGGCAATGCTCTGTCCATATCATTGTCCAAATCATAGATGCATGTAGCAATGCCTATAAGTTATCCTATTAAGACAACCATTTGAATTGTCTGAAAGTGTGGAAATCAGTTGAAATCAATTTCATTTCCACATATACAATATTTTTCAGCATTTATAATATAAAAGGTAGCCACATGGTTATGGTTACGCTTTTCAACACAAAAATAATATTTTAATTTTCTCTCAAAAAGCTAATACACAGGTATTTCCAAAATAATGTAAAATATCTTTTATTTTATTAACCATTGACCTTTAAATATATTTTTTAATATTTTTGTGGAAATCAACTTAAACATTATTAATTGTAATTATATAGCATGATTGCACGGTGCTTTGAAAGAAAGTGTTGTTTGGATGGCAAGCATATCTTCCAAAATCACTAGACGACAGTCTCTTGTACCAACTGGGATAAACTTGACAATTTCTCTGTAGATTTTATGTTTTCCTTGCAATTTGATGTAGAGTGGGTCGCAAACACTTTCATGAAAAAGATGGATAAGAGCTGTCCCTATTAGAGGTGGAAGCAATCCGGACCATCAAGACCTTAAATCAGTCGTATCTTGCAAATTAAGATGAGTTTCTCAACATATTATATATAATTTTGGGTAGGAGAACCTACTTAAGCCAACTAACCCTGCTAAGCCGGCTTGCCATACCGGATTTGTGATATTTCATTAGATTGATGGTCAAAAGTTCCATTTAATTTTATTTTTACTATAAATAGTAAGATTTAAGTCAAGTATATCTTTTGATCCTTTCAATTGTACAAGTCATGGTGATGCAGGGATGAACGTGATGAGGATAACTACTCCGAATCCACGGAGCTTCTCTGGACTCCTCATAGGGACTTCTCAAATCCACAAGGAAAGAAAGTAGAAAAATAGAAATAAATTCTAAGAAATTCGAAATTGATTAATTCCTCCTTAAAAACGAGTTCACAACCCTTTAAATAGGGGTACCAAGCAATGAGAAATAAATCAGAATCAAACTACAACTAAAACTCCTAGAATCCACAACTTACTATAAATAGTAAACTTACTATTTATAGACAGTCGTGATGTCTACTAGTGCGCAAGGTTTTCGGCCAAAAATAGCAAGTGTCCTATTTGGCCTCACCAAACTGTTCTCCTAATTATTCTAAGCTCTTTTCACGTTGGGCGCAACTCCTAAAGCCCGATGGAAGAAGAGTTATAATCAAACTAAAACTTACTATTTATAGTAAAAACGAAATTAAAACGGGGAAACGACCGTCGATCCAGGGGTTTTTTGTAATTCCGGGCATCGCAACCCAGCATAGCTGGGTTGGTTGGCTAAAGTAGCTCGTTCTACCCCAAAATCATATATTTTACGTCAGCTAACTCATTCCAGATTGCGAGATACGCTCGGTTTAAGGTCCGACGGTCCGGATCACTTCTGTCGTCGACCGGACCTTTTCTGATCCATCTTGGCCATGAAACAGTCCGCGACCCACTCTACATCACATAGCCAACATGAAAAGGTCTTAGAAAAGTTAGGATAATAATGTGGTTGGGCCAAATTGGACACTATTTTTAGCCAAAATCATGAAGTCTAATGAGAATAGAGGTAGTTTATAAATAGTAAGTTTACTATTTATAGTAAATCATATTTTTAGAATGTTTGAGTCAGAGTTGAAGTCTAAAACTTTGTCTTATGTTTGAGTCCCTTATTTAAATATTTGTAATTCATTTTTTATTATCAATCCAGTTATTTTGAATTTATTAAGAATTATTATTGGTTTTATCCCCTCGTGAATTCAAGAAATCTCTATGAATAGTCTAGAGAACTCCGTAGATTCGAAATAATTATCCTTTGATGAAGAAGATGATAGACCGATGCGGGGTAGTTATCCCAGAAGATGGTGATCGACCTATTCAAAGTAGTTATCCATGTGAAAGATGGTGATCGACCTAATCACATCCCTCCCTGCCAATGCAAAATTAATTGTTGTAACATGGACACCTTGTACAGAAAGGAGCATCATAATGTATTGACATATGCTACAACCATCACCGACCCTTGAGTTGGACGTGGGCCTGTCTACAGTAATGTGAATTCGTTCCGCATCTAAGGTGGTCATGTCACTGCCATCCATCCAATAGTGAATAGGTAATAAGACGAACTCAGCATTGCTTGGAGAATCACAACCGTCTAATCAGTGGAGTAAGTGGATGCTCAAAGACGAAAAAATGGCCCCACTCAAGGACACAAAGATCATTCATTGGATGGACAAGATAGTTCGATCAAGAGAGTTTTTCGTCTACAACAAATCAACAGCGACCAGGCTACCACGTATCTACACTTTCGAACCCCGGGATTGATGCTTCTCACCATCATGCACAGGCCACGTGTACAATACACAACATGGAGGCCACCGTAAATTGGTGCTCCCATGAGCACGGGATTACTTCCAATGATGTATCCGTGGAGTTTTCTAACATCTATAAGTGAATAGGGGCATCTAATTGATTTGAATTTTGGACTAGCTATCATCCAACGTGCCAACAAAGTGTTAGACGGTCCAGATGAATGAAAACATCACTGGACATTGGAAAAACCTACAGCTATTTTATTTTTTCATCATATATCAAAGCTGACGGCAGGGATTAATGATAGGGCCGGAAAAAAACATACCGCCGGTCATTTGATACCATGGAGTAGACACACAGGCCCCAATGTTTAGACTTCTGTTTTTTGTCCCATTCATGTAAAGAGATATGTTTGTGGTTGCAGATGTCACCGTCTCTTCTCGTCTTTTTCATAATAATTTTGAATTTTTTTGTTAAATGCCACCCTCTCTTATACATAATTAGATAAAACCACTCAAAAAATTTTATTTTATTTTATTATTATTTTATTTTTTTATTACTATTATTATTTTTTTTTGTAGATATTAGCACTCAGATTTATAAGGTCTCTTTATTTTATCGCTTTCCGTTAACTTTTATTCACGTCCATTAACTATTTCTAAAAAATGATTAAGGTCATATCTTTACATATACTAAAGAATGGAATATCAATCCAAATCACTGCCTTGGAATGATCTATATTGTTGTTCACCTAATCTTGAATAATCTAGAATGTAGTCTACCATCTTGGAATGGTCTAAATAGCCGTCCATATGCTTTTGAATGGTTTAGATAGTAGTCTGCCTACTTTTAAATGGTACAAATTGCTAATCGCCTAATTTTTAATAATCTAGATCATTTTCCATCATTTATTAATGGTTTAGATCGTTGTCTCCATACTTCTCAATAGTTTAAATACTAGTCCTTAGCTTTGCCTGTGGTAAAATAAAGAAATCCTCAATGTGGGTAATACATCTAAAGCACATTAATTTTTGAGTTATTATATTTAATTAGGCTACAAATGGGTGGTATTTTGTAGAAATCCTTTAAATTTTTCAGGAAATTGATCCTAGCTCTACAAGCAGCTGTTCCACAAGTTATGGTCCAAAAACATGTCCTGCTAACATGGAACTTATTTATAGGAAATCCTTATCATGAGAGCAATATGCCAACCATGCAGCATTTCTTGAGAATTAGGCTGATCTACTTACTGGGTGGGACACACATGCATGTTGTGTCAAACTTATAGTTTCCATCTATTCTAAGGGCCTGTTCGGAGCCCCCTGGATTGGAAATCCTCCTATGGTGTTTGGCATCCTGGGTTGGGAATCAACTTTAATTCAAAAGTAGCCTTACATGATATATTTACGGGGGTTTGAATTTAATTACTAAATCAACTTTAATATCTCTAATTAGTGACCTATGTAATGTTTGACATAATGGTTGTAATAAGCCCATTGAAATATATGTTTTGCCTGAAAACGATGAAATTTCAGACCTAAATGAGCCACAAGCACAAGATCATTTCTAAGTGACTAACCAACGAATTATTTGTAATCGTTAATCATAGACAATGTTTAGGCAGTGTTGATTACATATTAAAGTAATTATAGTGATGCAATTGATAATCTAATTGTTTTGGGATCTCATTAGTAGGCTATGAGCCCAATTGAATAATAGTTTGATGACACACATGTTACACATGCAACTTTTGAAAGGATTTTAGATGTAACCCAAGCTCTCATTGAGAATTTTTAAGCCCCTCTTTAAGAAGATTTGAAACCCCCATTTCTTTCATGATGCCAAACAACTAGGGGCCCATTTGGCCGGTCGGATTGGAAGGGATTGGAAGGTATTGGAAGGGACTGGAAGTTAAATCCCAGGATTGGTCCGGCATGCCAAACAGAGTCGGTGATCTGATCCCAATCCCTTGGATCTTAAGACAATCCACTGACAACACCATCATTACCTTCAAATCCCATCCAATCCACCCTAATCCGGTCAAATTTGCCCGGGATGTGTTTGGTTCGTGGGATTGGAAGGAATGGGAAGGTTTAATCCCCGGATTGGCTAGGCATGCCAAACAGACTGGATATAACAATTCTGGTATATAACAATCCCATGGATCTCAAGACAATCCATTGGCAACCACATCATTACCTAGAAATCCATGCCATCCAGGCGATTTTGAAATCCCTCCAAATCTATGGTGCCAAATGACCCTACTAGTGTGGTCGACCTAATAAATGTGTTGGCCCTGTATTTATTTATTTTTATTTTGTTGTGTTTTTGTGGCAGGGCTACTGCATTAATGATACTGATGTCCTGTGGAGTAGGCATTGGAGGGATGGTACGGTAGAAGTGGTTCCTTGCATGTGTGCATCCACCAACGCATTTTTATGGTGATCGTTTTCATTCAATAATAGCATACGAATTAAAAAGAAGGTTGTGTATTTGACTATTTCTTTAACTGCCTCATCATGTCAGGCATTCTACAGATAGTATATGTGCTGGCCATGTACCATGTACGTGAGCATTACTTCCACGAGGTTGCATAAGGTGAATTCAATTAGGAAGATGAACAATTGACAGCAACGGTCTAAGCTATTCATTAGGTAGGGTATGTACGTGTGTTTGGTATGTGAATCCTTGGCAAGTGTTTTTTTTCCTCCTTTGTTTCTTAAGATTGTTACAGGAAAATTCAGTATAAATTCCAAATTTACTGCAGAACTCTACCACCAGACAAAATAACTAGGTAACTTTTTTTAAGAAGAGAAGTTACCAAAGTATTCTTGTATATTATTTTTTCTTTAAAAAGTAAAAATCTAAAAATAAAATAAAATTGAGCCCACATAATATGTGTGACATCCATTTTGATGTTTTTAAAGCAATGTATTTTTATTTTTTTTTTATGGTGGGGCTCACCTTATGTTAGATTGAGTAAAAGCTTTTTTCTTCTAACATTGTGGTGGATTACATCTACTGGACAAGTTGTTTATCAACTACACATTAGGCGGGCTTCATAAACCTCTACTTAACTACTTAT
This sequence comes from Magnolia changhungtana, assembly GCA_030180095.1. Classification (NCBI taxonomy): domain Eukaryota; kingdom Viridiplantae; phylum Streptophyta; class Magnoliopsida; order Magnoliales; family Magnoliaceae; genus Magnolia; species Magnolia changhungtana. The sequence continues at coordinate 1,332,373 of JASAUF010000396.1, read as the reverse complement.
CTAAAGGAAAAAAGTATACCATGAGTATTATGGCAATTTCAGCACTCATGACGCACTCTCACATTACTTGGTAAAATCCTTATTTTTGCTATGGAAATCTCCCTCCCTGTACCGTGTTGTTATTGTACAAGGGCAGCTGGTGATTGACTATTGTGTGGCTCTGCTGGGTCGTTTTCGTTGAGCCACTTACTTGTTGGTCAGATGTCCAGTTCAGTGCCTGTGCTAAGGAGATATCTTTGGCTCACCGTAGGCCTAACATTTGACTGTATTCCCTACCTGTATTCATAATGTAGAATGTGTCACAGGTACGTACTTCTCAATATGGTTGGGTCAAAAGAAGGTGGATCGTAAAGTGAACGTAACTTTTGATCCGAGTATTGTTACAGGCGTATAACCTATCAATCTTTATTGAACCTGTCCTTAGGATGATTTGGTCAAATATCACATATGTATACTAATTTCAAATATTATAATTGGTTAAGTAATAATCAAATTCAAATTTCCATAATTTATTTATTTTTTTTTGGGTTAGCTTGTTAGTACACACCCATGTGTGTATACACACCCCATGTTAGCCACTCCGCTAGGGATCGATACCAAGACCTCAAGTGTTGAAACGAGGTATTTCCGTAAATGTACCACTGAAGCACAATGAATTCTTATTTTTGTATTCCAATCTATTTGGGTTACAGCTTGCTAAGCACAAGCGCCTAAAATTCAGAATCAGTTATTCCGATACCAATGCATTTTAAATACAAGCTCCTAACCAGTGCTTAGGGCCCACCGGACTACGTCACGGTCGAACTCCTTCAAAGTGAATTCAATACCAGTGCCATTGCGCGCGTCTCCGTAGAAGTCTCGCATCAAATCATCGTCAGATCATCAGTTCCCAACTAATCCCGAGAAACATTCAACTAACATTCAGTACAAATGATACAACGGTAAACACTAGGTCGTTGAACTTTTAGACGGTTAGATTGTTCCTTTCAATGTCTACAACGGACAACATGGACCGTCGGTGGAAATTTGAAAAGGTCCATGTCCTGGAGCATTCTAGACGGCCATGAGAATGTAACACCTTAGTTGCTGCCTTGTAAGGCCGTCCATTTTATAACTATTTGACAAAACGTGCACGTCACGACCCAGATATTCGTTGACGGACTTGGATTCGTTAGTGAAACCTCCAGCACCGAGGTTGGTTCTTGTCGGTGGTCTGGGTTTACCATGATACGTGTGTTTTATCAACACCGTCCATCTGTTTTGGCAGCTCATTTTAGGGCAAAAAATAAAAAAGGACGCAGATCCAAATTTAAGTTGGACCACACTATAGGAAACAGTGGTGATTGAACACCTACCGTTAAAAACTTTATAGGATCCATATAACGTTTATTTGCCATCAACCTGTTGATTAGGTCAAAAACAGAAATGTTAGCTTGATCTGAAACTTCTGTGGCCACCGTGAAGTTTTCAACGGTACACTCAATATTCCCCACTGTTTCCCGTGGTGTGGTCCACTTGAGAATTGGATCTGCCTCGTATTTGGTCTCATAATCTTAAATAACCTGTAAAAATGGATAGACGGCGTGGATAAAATACACGCATCATGATGGGCCCAAAGAGCACTGACCAGTGCGGACCTCCGTACTAAAGGTAGTCCTTTTTCTCGCTTGGTTGTTTAACAACTGATGTTGACTCTTCATCCATACACATGGCATGGTCGATGGCTATCCAGACCGTACAAGTCTCTGATCCCAGTCTTGATGTTGCATAACCTAAAATTGGAGCTAATAATAGAAATTAATCATGTAGAATTTTGATCACGCACTGTTTTAAATGTTACCCGTCCATTCGATGGGTAGGATCAATTGATCTGTGTGATTTTGGAGACATGTTTTGTTGGCCCACAGTAGGGCCCACAAAATGGATGGGTTTTGGAGAGCTGTAATCAAGGGACTGGTTCTTGTTGGTGGAAAATTGGAAAATAAATAAATTATTTACTTCTTAACACTAGGAAGAATCACGTATAAATACATTGTTATAAATGCTTGATTCATTGTCTATATATTACTTATGGGTTACAGGAGAATTGCTTTCAAGATAAGATAGGCTTTCTCTCTATATCCTTGCGTGCAACAACCACGAAGTGATCTACTTGGGAACTCAGTAAACACACTCGATTGTCTGATAGACTTGATGAGTGGTTGTTTGGCAATTTCTTAGAAGGAAAATATTTTGGAGAGATCAGATTGAATTCTAATGGGATCTATTCGAGTTAATGGTTCTGGATCAGAATGGTTCAGTTTATATAGGCATTAGTTGAGTGGACCATTGCTAGGTGGTCATTAATGATTTAAATTGTTTGTAAAATGTTTCTAACTATTGACACTGAATTTGAAGCGTTTTAGATCACTAGATAAAATGATTTGATTGTTGGATCATCAAGGCTGGTCAGTTTTCAGATTGTTTTCGCTATTAAGGCTACAAGTCGTTCTCGAAACGGTTGATGGTTTTGGATCCATAGATCCAACTATTTCCAGCAACCTATAAAACCCAGGCTCATTTCACACCTTTTGCACTGCTATCACACCATTTCATGTAAGGTTGTAAAAGAGTAGCCACTTTGTGCACATAATAAGTGCAAAGTGCACCATTTAACGCCACTACAACCACACTGCCCATGTTCGAGCATGCTACGCACTAAAACACGCAAACCAAGCATCTCGTCTTCCACTTCTCTAAGTAAGAATATTACTGACGCAAGAGAGGACATGAGGTCGAGCACCGTCTTCCTCAAGAGGATAACTGTTCCGAATCTACGGAACTTCTCTAGACTCCTCATAGAGACTTTTCAAATCCACGAGAAAAAAAAAAAAAAAAAAAGAGAGAAAGAAAATAGAAATAAATTTGTAAATTAATTGATAATTAAAATAAACGAGTTCACAACCCTTTAAGTGAGATACCAAGCAATGAGAGAGAAATCAGAATCAAGGTATAACTAAAACTCCTAGTATTCACAATTTACTATAAATAGTAAACTTAATATTTATAGATGATTGTAATATCTACTAGCGTGCAAGGTTTTCAGCCAAAAATAGTGTCCCATTTGGCTTCATGAAGCTGTTCTCCTAATTAATCTATGCTCTTTTCACATTGGGCGCAACTCCTAAAGCCCAACGGACGAAGAGTTATACTCAAACTAAAACTTATCATTTATAGTAAAAAGGGAATTAAAATAGGGAAATGACCATTGATTTGTGGTATTTCGTAAACCCAGCTTGTGCAACACAACATAGCGGGTTGGGTGGCTAAAGTAGCTTGTTCTACCCCAAAATCATATATTCTATGTCCGATAACTCGTTCCGAATTATGAGATACGCCTGATTTTAGGTCCGACAGTCCAAATCACTTCTGTCATCAACGGAGCCTTCTAGTATCTATCTTGGCCATGAAATTGTCCATGACCCCTTTCTACATCAATTACCCACTCAACCACTTCCGAACCTTAACTTTTTTGTAGAAAAATCAAAGGCTAAATAAACCACAACTTTTCATTTGAAAATTTTAAATTTATTTTTGGCGCGAAAATAAAAATTTCAAAATAAAACCAAAATTTCAACGATGCTAAACCACCGTACAACTCGAGCACCTCTTATGTACTTGGATGGAAGATAAGGCATGCCATGATTGATGCAACGGTGTATTTTCTTTGGACATGGCCTATCCATTAGTTGTATATATCAAAAGTCCACATTTAAGACACCATATCCCTAGAGCATACGACTAGGTGTGTACATACCTACCACTACTGCACACGAAATGACTTTTCTGTTATCTACATTTACATGACATCATCCCTGACAATTTCAAGAAAGTAACGGATGAATTAAGTATAGCTTCTCTTTGGGTTCGTGTCCTTACCTCAGTGGCAGACTATGAGGAGTTCCAACACTAGGTCTTGGGTTCGGTACCCCTGGTGAAATCCCACTACGGCTGCGTGGGTGTGTGTGTGTCGGGTGCCTGTGTAAAAAAATAAATTTTTTTTTTTTTTTTCTAAGGTCTCTAGAATGAAGACAGTTAGGGCTAGAGCTGGGCATCCTCGGTCCGACTTGACTTGATCCGGTTTTGAAATAGGCCTAATCTGAACTCGATCCGACTCGATACCGAGTCTAACATGCCTGACTCGATCCGAGTTCAATCTGGCCTGAACTGATCCGAACCGAGTCCAATCTAGTCAGAGTACCGAGTCGGGTCGAGTTGGCACCGATTCAGATTGAGAGGAAAGGGAGGGAGCGAGTGGAGAGGAGAGAGGAGGAGGAGGAGGAGGAGGAGGAGGGTGATGGTGGTGGGTGGTTGTCGGGCTTAGAAGAGGAAGAGGATGAGGATGAGAGAGGGAGCGAGGGAGGGAGTGGAGAGGAGAGAGAGGAGGAGGTGGAGGAGGAGGGTGATGGTGGTGGGTGGTTGCCGGGCTTGGAAGAGGAGGAGGATGAGGGAGGGAGAGAGAGATGTTGGGATCGGGTCAGGGTTGGGTTAGGTAGTTGGGTCGAGTCGAGTATAATCGGATTGAGTTTCAGGTCAAGTTATTGAGTAACTTGAACTCGACTCGGTTTGAGTTTGGATTGGGCAAAGCTTACTCGGTTTGGACCAACTCACCCGTTTGGTTCGGGTCGAGTCAGGCGAGTCAAGTTAGCCAGATCGGTTTGTCTCATGCCCACCTGTAATTAGGGCTATCAACGGACCGGCATAAGATAAGCTTTGGCTTGGATTTTGAACTGCTCAAGCCTACCCTATTCAATTTTTTTTTATTTACTTAACCCCATGGACAATTCATAAGAAAATTTTGATTTTTAGCATGTAGTAATTATTCCAAACAATACACCATTTGAAGCTTTGCTAAGCCTACTTTTGTACTATGCAACTTATGTGCATGCACAATATTCAAGTATAAATACATATGTATCTACAACTGTATATATAACTATGGATAAATGTAGATGGTTACAACTACTAAGAGGACCCACGTCTTTATATATTAATGTCCTTTTCAATGGGATGATAAATAATACAATTCAAAATGTGGACGCAGATTGCCAATGAAGTAGCTATTGGACACAGTGCTCTATGGCCCCACCATGATGCGTTTTATACATGCAGTCCATCTATTTTTTCAGATCATTTTAGGGCATAAGCCCAAAAATCAGACATCCACATCTCAAGTGGACCACACCACAAGAAAACAGTCGTGATTGAATGCCTACCATTAAAGACTTCCTAAGGTCTACCGTAATGTTTCTTCGTCATCCAACCTGTTGATTAGATCATACAGACCTTGATGAAAGGAAAACATAAATATCAGCTTCATCCAAAACTTTTGTGGGCCGCAAGAAGTTTTTAATGGTGGGATTTCAATCACCGCTGTTTCTTGTGGTGTGGTCCACATGAGATTTGGGTCTTCCTCATTTTTGGGCTCATGGCCTGAAATGCTATGTAAAAATGGATGGATAGCATAGTTAAAACTCATACATCATGGTGGGGCTCACAAAGGACTGTCCAATAGCTGCTCGCTACTTATAGCGTCCATATCCACATCCCCAAAATACAGTCCCGAAACTATCATTTAGTTCATGTATTCGCGATGACCTATGTGTGCAATATTCAAGCAGTCCATCAGGTTATTGGACCATGCAAGTGCTCTTGCACAGCCCGAATTTAGTCCATTCAGCAAATGGGCCACGATATCAGAACCAATATAGCCAAGTTTTCTTCAATCGTGCATTTATTTCATAAACCATGCCCTATCCAACATTCAAACTGACCTGGTTCTTGGGCAAGAGCATCTTCATGGTGGCAAGCCTCTAATGAACGGACTCCATGGCCGCATATGTATGGCAAATATATGAGCTACCTTGTGCGCACATGTGGGCTTAGCTTCCAATTGAGATTAGATGGGTCTATAGCTAGAGTTGGGCATCGCGCCGAGTCGACTGAGTTAAGGCTGTCCTGACTTTATCTGGTTTTGAAATATGCCTGAGCAAAACTCAACCTAACTCGGTACTGAGATATGCCTGACCAAAACTCACCCAACTCGGTTCTGAGTCCAGCCTACTTGACTGGATCCAAGTCCAGTATGCCCTTGACTGATCTGGACCAAGTCTGAACTGGTCAAAAGTACCGAGTCGAGTCGAGTTGGTATCGAGTCAGATCAAGAGATGAGAGAGAGAGAGGGTGGCGAACTTAAAAATTAGGGTTTATATACACACACACACCTGAATGCAAGTTGATTCGGTTTCGGATCGAGTTGGTCCGAATGAGTCAGACAGGTCCGAGTTAGTGAAGTCGAGTCATCCCGTGCCCAGCTCTATCTAAAGCCAATAAACCTGAACCTTTTGACAGGGACTCTGGGCTACCTTTTGGAGATGGACGGTCTACCAAATCGTTTTGAGTTGCATAGTCACGACCATGCTCCCATTGTAGCTGGGGTCGACGACCTTTTTTTAATTAAAAATACTAGGCAATTGATCAACTTAGTCCACATGTTTTCCGGGAAGAATGTGGAGGTTGACACTTTACTTTAATTCCAACCATCCATTGAATGCGGTCATAAATCGGTACCACTTTCCATGTACAGCAGGGCCCACCTATGAATGGTTCTGATCAGCCGAACATGCAACCCTGTGAGCTTACAAAACAGCAGATGATGGAGGAACATGAGCTGCAACTCCCACAACAACTACGTGCCATGTGGCAAATTATAGCTTTATGTGGACCGTCACACGGATAGAAGCCAGAAATGGCTCATTTATTTTAGATTATTTATTTTGGATGGGAATTTCCTGCAACAACTTTTATGTCCATGTGAGATCCAGTCCGTCCGTCTGTTCGCTAGCTTCTGCTAGGATGACACCCAAAAAAATAAGGCATATCCAAGCCCTAAATGGACCACACCACAGAAAACAGTGGGCATGGAAATCGCCACCGTTGAAATCTTTCCAGAGCTCACCGTGATTTTATATGCCATCTAACCCGTTCATAAGGTTATTGACACCGTGATAGGTGAAAACACAAATATCGATCTCACCAGAATTTCTGTCAAATGGATCTCACCAGAATTTTTGTCAAATGGAGGACATTCAATCTCCACCGTTCATTGTAGTGTGACCCACTCGAGCCCTTGATCCTGTTAAGTTTCGGGCTTTTATAATAAAATGAGCAGTAGAAACAGATAGACGACATACATTGCAGTGGGCCCCACGCACGGCTCCTTATCTTACACGTGGCTAACCGGACAAGATCTAGACTGGTGGGCCCTAATTTATTGGGCCACGTCGCAAAATTCAAAGTTTACACCGATTGGACAATCTTCCCATTGGATTGACATTTTCAGGGAAAATGAACTTTGGTTGATAACCACCCGTTTTTCTTCTCATGAACTATTCCAGTACAATAGTTAGGGTTTCCAGAACAGTTTGAGTTTTGGGGCATAGCCCATCGTAGTTATAGACTACGTAATGTATGGTTTGGATCGTCTGCACGACCCACATCATAGCATCTCTATTGCAAAATGCAACATACGTGTGCCAACGGATCTATTGCGGGTGGCCTTAGTAAAACGATTGCACTGATGTGGATGATCCTAACCTTTGAAAGGATGAGCTTTACCCGTTGAATGTGGCTCACGGACCATTTTTCTTTCTAGCCGTTAGTGAAATGGTCAGGATCATTCAGTCCCTGCTATGTTTGGAATATGGCTCATAGGGCCCAATGTTTGGACAGTTAAAGTACTCAGACATGTACCACATGTAAGATGCTATATATCTCCTCAGAGGTCTCAAATCAAACGGGTTTACTTTCACTAACTTGGGAGAAATTACTTAACATGCATGAAATCCACGCCGTCCATCACATACACCATCCCTTTTGGGGCTTGATTCCAATATTCAGCATGATTTAACACTCGTGTGACCCACTTAAAAAAATAATTATAGCTAAAACCTTTGATCCTATTGAAGAACATCAGATGAATGGATTGGATGGAACATAAATGAGTCAGTTGGAGGAAGCATCATAGGTCCCATGTGTGAGATGGCTCACGTGTCAGAGATCTTCGCCATCCATTACCTAGTCTGCACTGTGAACTGTTAAAGATTAATGTTAGCCTTGGAGGATCCTTGAGTGGTCCACTTTAAGTAGGAATTAGAAATGATAGTTAAATAGTGCCTAATCTAACTAAGAGTAACTTAAAATAAATAAAAGTAACAAGTCAAAATTCCAACTCAAGCAGAGTGTACTGATTCAAGGGCCTTTTTGGCTCACATTATCAATTCTAGCATCAGAAGCTAAGGAAAAGTCCTCAATTCTAACAAGGAAAGCAAGTCAACTATAATCCCCTTTCTTGGTCAAAGGCACGGGTGAGGTGGATTGCACCAGAGTCCCAGTATGCAAGCATTCCTCTTATCATCTTGTGTCATCGTAGGATGTAACTCTGATAATATGGCAGGGGATATATGGCAAGGGCAACATGTGAAAAGAGTAATGGAGAGAAAATAACTCAATGTAAGTAAGTCATCCATGTTTTCTAACGTGGCTATATATTATATACCATATAGTTATTACAATGAATCTCATAATAGCAGGTACTACCAGGGGAAGATGAGTGCTACTTGTGTTGTAGTTCAATATGAATGTGTGGCTATACATGTTATGAATGACTTAAATTCAATCAAAAGCGTGTAATTAAAAATAATGTTGGGCGTGCCAGAATTGTATTCGACTTAAATGAATTGAGCTCTTATGACTTCAGAACTAGCAAAATTAGGATCAAACCTGTTCAACCACTAATTGTTACAACATTCAGACAATTTAAGAAGGGGAGAGTTAGTTATTTGTTGCAATTATGTATTCACAACAAACTTAAATCAACTCTCTATATAAGAAATTTGGATCAAATACCATTGTCAATCACTTTGCAGAAAGACGTTCAACAAAAATAAAAAGCAAGTAAATAAGCAATCACAAACACATGAATTTATATTGAAAACTCATATGGAAATAAAAAATAAAAAATCATGGTATAAAGCGATAGGGATCTCCACTATAATTGAAACCTTAGAGTTATACCGATCACCTTCTTCAATTACAGAAGCGACCCGATCTTCTTTTGCAATGCACGCCTTAAGAAAAACCCTGGCCCTTGAGGAAAATCTATTCACAAGCCCTTATAAGTGTAGAAAACTCTCTCAAACTTCAAAACCCTTATTCTATGTGGAAAAAAAAAAAAAAAAAACAGACTAGCCTCTACAAGCCCTAATCGAATCAAGACTTAAGTACCTCAACTTACGCAAAACCACATAACAAGTCGGCATTCATCGGTCAGACTAACTCGAACTAACAGAATCTTGCTTTGCTCATGAGAAATCCTACATCCTATAGGTTGAACTGACAGAGCCCTGCTTCACCTCCTAGACTGTGCAAAATCTAAGGCATCCGCATAATAATCTTCACCTCTACTTGTATTATGCCAAGTCACCTTAAAGATCTCTCATGCTAGCATCCACATTGAGCGTAAACCGCTCCCTGCATCCTCCACCTGAAATGCAGCTCCATCTGCACCTGCACCCATGTGCAAGGGTGTCAAATCTCATCAATGACTAGTGAGATTGATTAAGCCCAAGTAGTACTTGAACTTGTCTATGGTTACCAGTATCGTCAACATATCCGTAGCATTTTCGTCCATATAAATCTTTTGAGACTGAATATCTCTCGAAGTAATGAGTTCCTGTATCTTATGTAACCTCACATTGATGTGCTTGATTCTCACATCGTCGATTTTATTGATTTGGATGTAAGAACGGTACAATCAGTGAAAAAGAATAGTACAATAAGTGAAAAAAGAAAAATAAACTAAGAAGAGAAGAAAATAAATACATACGGTTGGTTGTGCTGGTAAAATGACCTTGAAAATCAAATACCAAACTTGTGAGATAATTGTTATGTGCAGTTAGTAGGATCTGACTAGTAATCTACCAAGTAAGGACTCGGTGATTAGGGATCCGACGACGATAGTTGTGAATATTTAATCTACTCCTAAAGCATACTATAACAATGGTGTTGGACAGTAGTAAATCTAAACTAAGGATTCCAGACTTATTGCAGCATGGCTTGGTAGAAGTAGAATATCTAAGATAAACGGATAAACTAAGTAAGTAACATTATATTGTAGAGAGGTCGATTGTGTGTGGCGAGAGCCTGTAACTCTTCATATAGTTCGATTTTTATAGGCTTCTAAGATGCGGTGGTCGTGCTATAATTTCTTTGCCAATATCTAATTGCGCCTCAATTGTGTCTTGGTAGGATATGAAATCTTTGTTATATGATGTTGTAATGTATGATTTGTTTTTATTTCTGAATTGAACATCTATTAATCGCTCATATTTCTTTGCTGACTCTGAGAAAAAAATCAATCATTTCAAGAAAATTTTCCTTTCTATGGATATGTTTCTGATCTGGGACGGTCGTGTCATGCATGAATTGGCTTGTGGGAAATCTGTCATTGATAGGTCTTTGGAAATTTATTGTGCACACTAAGGTTACATGTATCGTATGTGTGTTGGTCACATACCTTAAAAAGATATATGCCTTTCTTGTTGTAAATATGTGTACTGCTCTGAGCAGGTTATTTTTAACAGGCTATGTGTCGTTGATCGTTAAGCCCCTCTGACTTCTCTCTGACACGAGTACGATTCCTCCTCATTGTTCATACATGAGTGCCAACATGTGGCGGCTTCTCTCAGGACAGTGTAGACTATAATAGGCTAAATGTAAACAACTTGCATGAAAAATATGAAGTGAGAAAATTGTTATCGATTAAAGGATTAGCCACATGATATTTTTCTTTTAATCCTTTTGCAAATAACTACCTAAATGATATGATATTTACAAATACATATGTAAAAATAATATATTTATGAATAACCACATTGTTAATGCGTGGTTATTGTAAATACTCACTTTTCGTTAATTTTTTAATGATTGTTAAAGTTTTCATCATATTAAAAGGGTAAAAATCAACCCAAACCTAAAACCTTTTTTTTTTTCTTTGCAATTCAAAAACTCTAATTAAAATGATTTTTTTTATATGTTTCTTGTAGGCAGAGGAGATTTGAAGGGTTTATGTTCTTTTGTCTTTTTCCAGGTGTTGCCAACTAAAGCTACAAGCATATTAGTAATATGAAAACTAGTAGAATTGTAGGTATTAGTAATAATGGTGTATTAATAATACGATTATTTGCAAACCATATGGTTTTAGGACTCGAACTCGGTAGTGACTTCTCAATACCGACTTCGTTAGTAGTCAATGCTTTATTGGCCCCACCATGATGTATGTTTTTATCCACCCCATCCATCCATTTTTCCAAGTCATTTTAGAGCATGAGCCCAAAAATGAGGCAGATCCAAATCTCAGGTGGACCACACCACAGAAAACAATGGTGATTGAACGCCCACCATTACAAACTTCCTACTGCCCATTTTAATGTTGATTTGCCATCGAAACCTGTTGATAAGGTCACACATATCTGGATAAAGGGAAAACACAAATATCAGCTTGATCCAAAACTTTTATGCCCCCAAAAAGATTTTAATGGTGGGTGTTCAATTGCCACTATTTCCTGTGTTGTGGTCCACCTGAGATTTGGATCCGCCTCATCATGCCAAATGAACTGAAAAAATGGCTAGACGGTGTGGATAAAGCACATACATGATGGTGGGGCCCACAGAGCTTTTCCACACCGAATCTGAGTCCAGAGTTTTATGTGGGTGGACATGCAAAAATCCTCTTTTAAAATCAAATTTTTACGATACTCTGCAAGTAATTATATCTGCAAGGGTAAAACTGGTCAAACGCTACTGATGGAAGCTTCTTATCGAGGTCTCAATCGCACTGCAAGCAGCTCTGATTGGTAGACTTTAGCCCAGCTCATTGCACTGCAAGTAGCACTGATTGGTGGACTTTTGCCCAGCGAATGATGACCGTTGGTTGAACTTTTCTCTTACAAATCCATCTTTAGTTTGAAAAAATTGAACAACGGAATCACACATGGGCCTTTCAATGAGCCCAGCCCATTTGATTTCACAGCTGAAAATACGCCTGGCTATGGATCATGAGCCCAAAAACTCGTCCAATGACAGGTCTAAGAGGCCTCGACTTATGCTACGACCACGCCCTAGGGCTGAAAGTCAGGCGGGTTCAACCCGACCAACCCATGACCGACCTGACATTATGTTGGGCTCACGCAGGATGTATCGGGTTTGGTCTTGACCTTGGGCTAATAAACACCAACCCAATAAAACTTGGATCGGGCTCAGGTTGCCTGACCTAACCTGATCTCGATTGATATACAAGTTATAAATCATAATTGAGTGTGGATTGTTTGTGCTGAAGGCATAGGAAATTCCAATGTCGTCGGGTCTCATTGGTCGATGCCATTTCCAATGACTCTTTTTTTTTGGGGGGTTAGCTTGTCAGTACACCGACTGTCAGTTCACCCTTTACTGTTAGCCACCCCCACTAGGGAATCGATACTAAGACCTCGATGTTGAAACGAGGTATCTTTCGCTCCGTCTACCAGTTGAGCTATGGATCTGGCTGTCATTTCCAATTACTCAAGTTAACAAGATATGCCAGATTTCTCTCAGCCAAATAGATTGGGTGCCACACAACATGACTTTTAAAGGAGTAGTTATCCTCTATTTTAGCTTGTTTGTTTAGAAAAAATAAAGTTCTTTATAATAAATAATTACATGTGTAATTAATAAAATCACAAGTACAAAAAATAAGATGTGTATTAAAATATAATAGACTAATAAAATAACGAAAATATTAGCATGTATCCACCCGACTAACCTGACCGAGTCCGCTTGGGTTAGGCTTGGGTTGAGAATTCCAAACCCAAAGTTGGGTTGGGTTGAGATAGATGTTGGGATGCCTTGCACAAACCTTAGGATCTAGCCTCCCGAAACAAACCAGAATTATGGATAATAAAGCAATGAAATAAATTAAAGCATCAATCACACACCACACAAGAGATTTTTACGTGGAAAACCCTCAAAGAGGTAAAAACCACGGGACCTCGTCCATATCAACAATTCACTATGAAGTAGAACGTTACAATCTTCTTCACTCACGCAGGAGTGGATAAACAATAAGAGAAATAGAGAAAACAGAGAGATCTAACCGATTATGAGGACATAGAAGCGCTGAGATATAGATTGCACAGTAGAAAACCTCCACGAGCATAACCTCCCTTCTATAAGCTTCCTCTCTCTCTTTCTCCCTCTCTCTCACCTTTGATAACCCTAAACCCTTTAGCAAATCCCTTGTAAAGCTTTAGGAAACCCTCTTGCTGTGCCTAGAAAAACCCTAGGCAACCCCTTTTATAGTTTAGGAAACTCCTTTCCGCATTCTTGTTGCGAAAGGACTCAAATCCGCAGTTTCGCGCAAAATCGCGGAACAAACTGCGTAACCTTCGACTAGTCGTACGACCCCGACATCCCTTCGACCAGTCGTAGCTACAGTAAAAAACAGCAAAAATACTCGCTGGACTTTGAGTCGAAATCACGACTCGAACCTTCGACCGGTCGAGCAGGGCTCACAACCAGTCGAAGATGGGTCAAAAAAACCCATCAATAGAGTTGAGCACCAACCCGACTTTCAGCCCTACCAAACCTTGAATACAAGATGTTGTTAATGTGCGGCTCTGTCCACCCTCTTTTTCGTCCAAAATCCAAGCCCAGGCCCATCACACGAGCCAAAGAGATAAACACAAGCTGGCACATGGGCTTGGCAAAAGAGCTCAACCGGTGAGCCAGGCCCATTTATAATCCGAGCTAGCTGGTACACAAAAAAGTTCTGGTTTTTGGTAAATCCTGTCACATGTAGGGCCCAGCATCTTAACGTGAGCTTGTGCAAGGCAAAACTGTTTGCTGTCCACATTAATGTTTGTGTGACATCCGCTCGGTCCATCTTTTGTGCCAGATCACGTTAGATACGATCCCAAAAAATCAGGCTGACCCAAGTCTCAAGTGGGTAACACCATAGGGACTACTGCAGTCCACTGAAGCTTTTTAGCAGGGTGATATTTTATTTTTCCCTTAATACTGGTGGGACTCACATTATGAATGGGTTGGATGGCATATAAAAATCATGGTGGGCCTAGGGAAGGTTTCAATGGTGTGCATTCTCATCTCCATTGTTTCATGTGCTCGAGCTTTGGGTCACGTCCTAACATGAGCCGATGCAAATGACAGACAAGAGTCGATGCCACCCAAACATCACGGTAGGCCCCATGGAGCTTTTTGTTGCATGAGCCTCTACCGTTCATGGGCCTTAATAAATGGCCCAACCATGAGGTGACCTGACCCATTTAGACAATGACACAGATCAGGCTAAAGGGACAAGGCCCTGGCCCGAATTATACAATGCTTGGGCCCACATCACTTATAATACTCTCAGATTTTCAGTTAGTACAAGTGGGGCCCATGGTTCAGTGATCCAAGCTGTTCATACAATAGATCCCACTGTTTACAGGCTATGCACTAGAGAATCACCCAGATTAGGAGATTCTGTCCATCAATTCCCTAGCGTTTCTTTTTGGTTGAATTGGACCAATTGCATTTTCTTTCTTTAACTTTCCACTTTCTGGATACATTGAAAGGTTAAGTTCTTTCCATTTAGAAGATCTTTTGTTATACGAGCTATTTGAAGCGGGGTCCAATCATCAGGATTTCTGAACCAGGCGGCCTACAACTGTCGTTGTTTGTCCAGTTAGTTTTAGCTAGGATGGTACATTGCCTTTCGAACCCAACATGGGGTAGGCCACGCCCAAAAGAACTTAGGATTGGTGAGGTTTAGGATTGCAAATGGGCTGGTCCTGATCTGGTTTGGGTTTGGATCATGAACTTGTCAAGCTGACCCACCTATCAAAAATTTTCAGAGGGATAAGAACAGGGAATAGGGTCTCTTAGGGATATCAAGTTAGGATTGATTGTACGATTAGGATTGATTAATAAGCTTGATTGTAGATATGAGGTTGGCTTGAATGCATCCCGCACAACTGATTTATTGCATGTCTAGCTTTAGGCTTTTAATGAGGGTTATCTTCCAATGGTTCCAACCGTTATATGATGAGTCTCATTTTATACGGCGAGAATAAGGGCCATTTGGATGTAAGTTACTTCACATAAGTTACACCTCAAGTTGCTTATCTTGGTTTTTACTTATTTAGGCGTATTAGTATATTTGGTAAACAAACGTACTTATCAACTAAAATTTTAAAAATCATGTTTGATTTCTAATATTACTCAGTACTTTTTTCTTAATTTTGTTTGGCCCGCCCTTTAACTTCTATCATCCGTCTTGTGGGGCAAACCTTTGATATAGACCATTGATTATGTTAGGCCCACTTCTACCCTATCTTCGATATGCATCGTCCATCGTTTGGGGCCTTCCTTCAATGTGGACCATCCACCTTACAAGGCCCATCTTCAATGTGGGCTATCCATCATGCAGGGCCCATCTTAGATGTGAGCCATCCATCATGTCGGACATTGGATATGGGTTGTCTGTTATGTAAGGCCCACTTTCATCCATCATGTGGAGCTCAACTTTGAGGTGGGCTGTCCATTATGCGAGGCCCGCCTTGGATGTGGATCATTCATTATTAGGGACCAACTTTTACTGTGAACTATCCTCATTTGGTGCCCACCTTGATATGGTTTATTCATCATGTGGATCCCACCATTAATGTTACTGTCCATCGTATGGGCCCCATCTTCAATATCCACTACCCATCATGTGGAGCCCACTTTTAATGTGGACCGTTCATCATTTGGGCCCCATCTTCAACGTCATCATGCGGGCCTGCCTTGGATGTGGGCCATTCATCATTAGGGAGCCAACCTTTGATGTGAACCATCTATTATGTGAGGTCCACTATGATGTGGGTCATCAATCATGTGGACCTTCCATCGATGCCTGATGCCCATTGTGTGGAGCCCACCTTTGATGTGGATCATCCATCATGTGGGCCCCACCCTCAATGTGGGTCATCCATCATGCGAAGATTATCTTAAATGTGGGCCATTCATCATTAGGCCGACCTTTGATATGGAGTACTCATCATATGGGCCTACCATGATGTGGGTCATCCATCATGCAGATCCACCGTTAATGTTAATTGCAGGGCCCACCTTCGATGTTCATTGCCCATCTCATGAAGCTCACCTTTGATGTAAACTATTCATTAAATGGGCCCTGCCTTTAACGTGAGTTGTCCATGGAGAGCCATCTTTGATATGTACTCGTGCATTACGTGGTGAAGAGTAAGAGTGTACATCGGTTCCAATCGAGTTGAGCTGGCCTCAGCTCAACTCGACTCGAACAGTGGCTGACCTCAGCTCGGTTCAGTTCGGTCAGCAGCTCAGGCCAGCTTGGGCCGATTTCAAGCTAAGATCGAGCCGAGTTCACCATTGAGGAGGCATTTTCACAAACACCTAAATTGCAACTTCAAAATCTCACTGTTTTACAAACAGAGACAATGGTTTTGCAGGTATTTTCTGAAACACCTTCTAAGTAACATAAAAAGCAAAAAAAAAAAATCAAAGAGAAAAAAGGTATTTGTTTCATGTACATACCTTCCTTGCCACCAGCCAAACTTTCCTTGCCACTAGCCACATTTTGTTGAGTCATTTTATCAAACAGTTGATGAGCAACATCAATGGCAAAGTAACCGAGTCACCCAACTAGTTCAATCCGAGTTTGATTCGAGCTGGATTCGATCTGAGTTGAGTCGAGCCGGGGCATGATTGAACTTAGCTCGAACTCATTTTCGAGCTCAAAAAATCGGCTCGACTCGGCTCGAAAAGTTGAATCGGGCTTTTTCGAGTCGAGTCGAGCAAGCTAAGCGAGCTAGCACAGTTCGTGTACACCCCCGGTGAAGAGTCAGTGAGAAAGAGACAGTAAAAAAGTAAATATATTTTACTAACATGTAAATAATTTTAGAGTCTGTATGATTAATTTTTTTCAAATTAGCGTTAAATGCATACATCCAACAACATCACCAGCAATTGAAAATGAGGAGACATGATAATTGGAAGCCAAAGCTTGGTGGGGCCACCATGATATGTGTTATATCTATTCCATCCATTCATTAGTACAATTCATGTTAGGGCATGGGCCAAAAATCGATGCAGAGTCAAATATCAAGTGGACCACACTACATAAAATATTGGAAATTGAACATTAACCATTTAAATGTTCTTTCCATAGTGTGGTCCACTTGAGCTTTGGATTTACAACATTTTTGGAAACATACTCTAGAATGATCTAGCCAGATGAATGAACGGCAAAGATAAAACATATACATCATAGTGGGATGCAAAGAGTCCATCTCGTTTTCCATACTTAAAAGTTGCTGCTTTTAAAGTCACACAGCATCCCTTCCACCGCATATTCCTGATGTTGTATGTATTTAATATCTAAAATAAACTACAGTTCTCCTTAAATGTATCCAACCAAACGCCGCGTAAAATAGTAAGCTATTTTTGAAAAGCTGTTTATCAAACCTATTTATGATTTGGTACCCAAACAGGCTCTAAATAAATGCTCGCAATTCGATAATTTGAAGCCTTTGTTGACGGGGAATCATCCGTACGAGTAGTCACCACCGCCATCCATTCAATGCAAAACTAACATGGGTGTATTATACTAAGTGGGGCCCACCTTGATGTTTAGGAGAAATCTACTCCGTCCATCTGTTTTGTGAGATAAATTTAGGACTTGATGCAAAAAATGAGAAGGATCCAAGACTCAAATGGGCCGCACTAAAGTAAAAGGTGGGTATGGAAATCCTACTGTTGAAACCTCCTGGGGTCGACAGTAATGTTTACATGCCATCCACACCGTTCATAACATCATTCCTACTGAGATGAACTGAAAACACAAATATTATCTTGATTCAAAACTTACGTAGTCATACGAATACTTTAATTGTGGACGTTCAATCCTCACCTTTTCGGCATACTTGAGTATTGGATCCGGTTCATTTTTGGTCTCGTGTCCTAAAATGATCTCAAAAAACGGATGAACGGAGTAGATTTCTCACAAACATCACAGTGGGTCCCAACTAGATTTCTGGCGCAGGAACTTTCTCGGAAAGGCTTTGGCAGTAAATCCGCGTCCGCATGTACCTACGTTAGGTAAGCTAACACCGTCCAACCATAAATGGGTAGTGGCTAATCCTCGATTAAATGGTCCAAACATGGGCTGAGGCTGGCACATGGACCTAAAATCAAGCATGAGCCAGTCAACAAAACCCACCAGTCGAGCCGGTCCATTGCTGGTCCTACCAGGAAAATTAGGACGAGCTCAATTGGAACTAGACCTGAGCCAGGCAGTCACCATCTCTCTTAGCAATAAATCTCCTTCTTCGCAATTTCTTAGTCTGGAAATTTCGTTGGAGATTTTAAAATTTTACATTCTTCTTGCAATTTCATCTTTCTGGCAATAAAATATTTGTAAAAACTATTATAAACTAATAAATGCTTTAATAATTTAAATCATTTACTTTTAATTGTTAAATGATTTTTCTTTAAAATTACCACAAAAAAAAAAAAAGAAAAAAAAAAAAAGAAGATAAAATTGTGAAAATTTAAAACCTCCTCACAAAATTCTTGTTTTATCATCATCAGCCCATTCATGATGTAGCCATTCATAAGAATTGTTACACGAGGGACCCACATGTACAACTTCTAAATACAAACCAAATACAAACCAAAGAACCCAAGTTCCTTCTTTAATGAAAACCTACAAAATCAGCGTCATTCATTGCTGGGTTCGTGATTGCTTCCAGCAGGGGCACACTCCACCCAATGAAAATGTATACGTACAGGTGTAGGACCCACAATTAAAAAATAATAATATAATAAAATATTTTTACTTTTGATTGTGGGTCATTTATACATTGTACATTTTTTTACCGTGGCTAGACTGGGTGCATTCAGTAGTAGCAGATTAACTGCGCCCTCACCACACCCAAGACGGTGCAACCCTCTGAGGCCCATCTTGATGTGTATAATATATATTTATGCACCAATCTATTTTTTCATATCATTTTAGGAATTGATCACAAAAATTAAGAATATTTAATTCTTAAATATAGCATACCTTTTTTTTTTTCCCTTCATCTAAGTTTATGTGACCTTATTAACTAGTGGGATGGCAATTAAGCATTACAAGAATATAATGGTGGGCCATAAGAAGATTTTAATGGTAAGTTATTCAATCACTATTATTTTGCTTCACTACGATTCACCTGAGAATGGAATCTTCTTCAATTTTGGAGTCATGTCATAAAATAATCTAGAATAATGTATGAACAACCTAGATATGTAATAAAGGGTCATAACGTCTTGGGTGAGGCTGGGCCGCATTTAATCCACTTCCAGTACAATCCGTCTGAAATCCCATTTCATATAAATTTATTGTAACGAGTAAACTCAGTTGGACCCACCATGAATGTAAGTGGCTTATCTAGAGCTGTATACGAGTCGAGTCGAGTATCACCCTATTCGTACTCGGCTCTTAACGCCCGAGTACTGCTCGTACTCGACTCTACTCGGCCAACGAGCAGGGACTCCCTGCTTGTACTCTACTCGCCCAAGTACGAATAGTAAATGAGTCGATTTTGAGATATTTAGGGAAAACACAAATATCAGGTTAATCCCAAATATATACTAAACAATTTCTATCTTAACATATGTTAAATAATTTCTAAAAATCAAAAATCAAAAATCAAACTCACACATACCGAGGCGAGTCAAGGCGAGAACGACAGTACATGTGCGTGCGAGCGGGACGATGACGGACGACCGGACGACGGCAGCAGTGGCGGCGACAGCCCCGACAGGACGAGCTACGACACCGGACGAGTGGCAGGGAGGAGCTTCGTCATCGGATAGGAGCACCGGACAAGCCGCAGGGACGAGCGGACAGGGGACGGGCGTCTAGCACCGCCGGACAGTGGACGGGTGAGAGAGAGAGAGAGAGAGAGAGAGAGAGAGAGAGAGAAGAAGAAGAGGGACGGTCGGACGGCGCTGGGAAAGGGAGGGGAGAAAGAGAGGGGTGGTTTTTTTAAAACGGCAGCTGGAGGGAAGAAGGGTTTCGAGCGGGTGCTTGAAAATGACGGGTGACTGGGTGAGTGAAGTAGGTTTTTTTTTTTTTTGCTTATATATATGGGTACGAGTCGAATATGAGTCGAGTACCGAGTCGAGTACACGAGTCGAGTACCTCCGAACTCATACTCTACTCGTAATCTAAACGAGTAGATGAAATCTGCTCGTACTCGGCCCTAACTCAGAAGAGTCGAGTATTCCGAGTCGAGTCGAGCGAGTACTCGAGCCTTAGTTTGCTCGTGTATAGCTCTAGGTTTATCTACGCTATTATTTTAGGGGTTGAGCCCAAAATTGAAGCATATCTAAAGCTCTAGTGGACCACGTAGCTTGGGAATAATGATTTCAATTGTTGAAACATTACTAACGCCTGTAGTAATGTTTATTTGACATCTAACGTAGATATGAACAAGGGAAAACAAAAATATCAGCTAGATTCAAAACTTCCGTAGTGTGGTCCACTAAAACTTTGGGATTGCTTCATTTTTGGGGTAAAGTATTAAATTTATCTAATAAAAATGGATGGATGGATGGAATGGATAAAATACATAAATCAAGGTAAACTCCATAGAGTTTAACTAAGTACGCTAACGACTTCTAATCCACGTTCCATTGCTGGGCCTGTCGTGGATTGTCCATTGCATAAGTTGCCTTGATCAGATGATCCTGATCGTCAAAGAGGTGGCTTCAGAATGGGCGGTTGAAATGAGAGTACGTGACAGCCAAAGTTTGGAACGTAAGTAGGAAACTTTTTGGGTGTGGCCCACCGAGAGATGAACAACTACCTTCCGAAGTTAAAATTTCCAAATGCATCTAAGTTGTTTCGGAGGTTATTCGTACCATGCTCGCCAATCGCCATAGAGATCCTACAATAGATTAATGATTTCAGTTTGTCAGAGTGGGGCCATGGTTCAGTGATCCAAACCATTGGTATGATGGGCCACACATTGGATGGTCCATGCACCTGAAATTCCCAATATTTGAAGATCCTGGATAAATAAAATTTGGCATTTTATTGATTGAATTGGAACCAATGCTGTATTTTCCCTGTTAAACCTAAAATTTTCCACCTACTGAGTTTGTGGGGATAATGAATGTAGGAGATTTTTGGTTCATGGATAAAAAATAATGGAGGCCTCAATATCAACGGTTTGGATCATTTTACAATGGGCCTACTTGTACAAACCGAAAGACCGAACGGTACTGTATAATCTGCTAGCCCCTGCATTGCATGACACAACCCTGAAATGGGAAAATGATTTGGTGCTTTGGACTGTATCAAACGGATGCGTATTGCGTACTACCACTGCAAGGACGGACTCGGTCGGTAACACCGGATCCATAGCTCAACTGGCAGACTGAGGAGATGCCTCGTTTCAACACTCGAGGTCTTGGTATGGATCCCTAGTGGGGGTGGCTAAAATGGAGTGTGTGTAATGACCTGTTGTGTGTACTAACAAGCTAACCCAATAATAATAAAAAAAAAAAAATTAAAGAGAAATTTACAACTGTGGACCCCACCTTTTATCCAGTGGTTTTTTTGAAGCAATACAAACTTAGAATACACACTTGGACCTCCTCGTACGGAG
Organism: Magnolia changhungtana; assembly: GCA_030180095.1. Lineage (NCBI taxonomy): Eukaryota > Viridiplantae > Streptophyta > Magnoliopsida > Magnoliales > Magnoliaceae > Magnolia > Magnolia changhungtana. The sequence continues at coordinate 1,310,564 of JASAUF010000396.1, read as the reverse complement.
TCAGAATTTCAGGACGAAAATACCCCTGCTTCCTTTCAAAGACGAGCGCTGACGCTCCTCCAACCGAGAGTTGCACGAACGGCTCAAAAGAGATCAAAGTTACATGGCCCCCATAGCTACGTATTTATTATATCCACAACATTCATCCATATTTCGAGATCATATCGGAGCATTATCCCAAAAAAAAAATTCATATCCAAAGATCAACTAGACCACACCACAAAGACCAGTGGGAAAATTGATTTTCACCGTAAAAATTTTGTAGGGCCCACCATGACATTTATTTTCCATCCAATCTATTCATAAGGTCACAAAGGTCTGGATGAAGAGGAAAAACAAATTTCATAATGATCCAAAACTTTTGTAACCCCTAAAAGGGTTTCAATGGTAGACGTTCAATTCCCCACTGCCTTTTACAGTGTGGTCCACTTGATAGTTAGATCTATCTTATTTTTTGTCTCAAGCCTTAATATGAGCTCGCCAAATAGATGGACAGTTTGGATATAACATAGACCTCATGATGGGACTCACAAAAGTAATTAAGAAAAAAAAAAAAACACACGGACAGACTGCCGCGGCAATGCGGCCGAACCGGCGGCAATGCCGCTGCAGTCTGGCAAATTTATTATTATTTTTTTAATACAAGGAGAACTTTTCTCCCTTACATTTTCTCTAATACATAATTATGTAAATATGTATATATAAGTATATAAAAATATTTTTATTTCTTTTAATTCATTTTTTTGTCAAAGTATTTAACAAGCATATCTCCTAAATTAGAATGATCTTTTTTTTTTTTTTTTTTTTTTTTACACACCCCCACACACTCACACTAGTGGAATTTCACCACCTATGGATACTCGAACGCTTGACCGGGTGTTGAAACTCCTAAGGACTCGTTTGGTCAGGCGGATTGAAAGGGATTTAATGGTATTAGGGTGGATGGCATGGATTTCTAGGTAATGATGGTGTTATCAGTGGATTGTCTTGAGATCCATGGGATTGCTATATCCCTAGATTGTTACATCTAGTATGTTTGGCACGCCCGGCCAATCCGGGGATTAAACCTTCCCATCCCTTCCAATCCCACGAACCAAACACGTCACAGGCAAATTTGAACGGATTAGGGTGGATTGGATGGGATTTAAAGGTATTGATGGTGTTGTCAGTGGATTGTCCTAAGATCCATGGGATTGGGATCAGATCACCGACTCTGTTTGGCACCCTCGGCCAATCTAGGATTTAACTTCCAATCTCTTCCAATGTCATCCAATCCCTTCCAATCCGACCAGCCAAACGAGCCCTAATAGTCTACCACCCAAGCGGGGCAAACATGAAAATGAGCGGGGCAAATATGAAAATGAGCGAGGCAAACTAGAAAATCAGCGGGGTAAACTAAAAAAACAACGGGGCAAACTGAAATATGAGCGGGGCAAACAAGAAAAACAGCGAGACAAACTGAAATATGAGCGGGGCAAATAAGAAAAACAGTAAGGCAAACTGAAATATGAGCGGGGCAAATTAGAAAAACAGCGGGGCAAACTGAAATATGAGCGGGGCAAACTAGAAAAATAGCGGGGCAAACTGAAATATGAGCGGGGCAAACTGAATTATGAACGGGCAAACTAGAAAAACAGCGGGGCAAACTGAAGTATGAGCGGGGCAAACTAGAAAAACAGTGGAGTAAACTGAATTATGAGCGGGGTAAACTAAAAAAAATGGCGGCGAATCCGAATTATGAGCGGCAAACTAGAAAAACAGCGGGGCAAACTACATTATGAGCGGGGCAAACTAGAAAAACAGCGAGACAAACTAAAATATGAGTGGGGCAAACTAGAAAAACAGCGGGGCAAACTAGAAAAACAGCAGAACAAATTGAAATATAAGCGAGGCAAAATTAAGTATGAGCGGGGCAAACTAGAAAAACAGCGGGGCAAACTTAAGTATGAGCGGAGCAAACTAGAAAAGCAGTGGGGCAAAGTGAAATATGAATGGGGCAAACTAGAAAAATAGCGGGGCAAACTGCATTATGAGCGGGGCAAACTAGAAAAACAGCGGGGCAAACTGAAATATGAGCGGGACAAACTTAATTATGAGCGGGGCAAACTAGAAAAACAGCGGGGCAAACTGCATGCTCACCCATATTATCATGGGTGAGCATGTTATAATAAATAGCACACTAGATCCAATATACGGTGTAGTTAGGATGGTAGTGTGCGGTTTCCCGAGTTGTGGCGTCCAGCACAAGAGCTTCTATCCAAGCCAGTCACGTACTTGATTTGGATAGCAAGTCTTAATGTGGTAAATTCTTGATTTCAGGTTAGTCCCATACCTAACCGAAATCTTAGCCATTGCGAATGAGCACATGATGGTCTAGTTGCACACCCACCAACTTGAGTGGGTAATGTGTGAATGAACGCATGTTTCAATGCTAACTTACATTCATTTGTATTGTGTGTCTCTAAATTTTCTACCATTTCTTACATGAGTCTCAATCATTCACATAAGTGTAATTCTAACATCTTCAACACAAGTGTGGTACGCATTTTCAAAGAGTGAATTTATGGATGTGTCAACCCCTTCTCATCCAGCCATCGACTCAATAATAGGTTTTATCCTACCCAGCCTCAACAGTCAAAATAAAATGTCCTTGACCCGGCACACAATGGTAGGTAAGTTCGTCACACATCTTCCCTTCTCGATCTCGATGGTGTAAGAGACTATTGCACCTAACCTACCATGCTCACCTCCACCCGACCTATGACCGAAGAAGACCTAATTGGTACCAATTTAAATAGGTACTTTAAAGGATGTGCATCTCTAATTACTTGATCTATGCCCAGGGTGGCACAACGGTGCACCCTTCTCATGCTTCTGAACAATACCATCAAGTTGGCCATCTCAAGGTCTCAAGGCCTCGACACAAACCACGTAGCCTAACTAGCCATCAGGGGACCACTATACAAACAATTCCACCAATATAATGTGTTAGCATTTTCATGCATAGATGCTCATGCTCGATGCCATCGACGGACCATTTGATGCCATTAAGAGCTATTCAATGCCATTAACAGTTGTTCAATGCCATCGGAAAAATACGAAAATCTCACGATTTGTTACTGGACACTTTTGGTGTCTTGCTCAAAGCTATCAAAAGAGGTTCGATGCCATTGACGAACCGTCGATGACATCAAAGTCCCATCGAAGTGCCATCGAGAAAATCCAAAAAATACATGTTTAATCGCTAGAACATTTTGGTTAGTTCGATAACATCGAAGATGTTCGATGTCATCGAAGTGTCATCAAATGTTTCATCGAAAAATCATACAAAGTTACACAAAATTGCATAAGTGAGGGATTTATTTCCTATTTCGATTGTGATTCACCTAGATGTCATGCATATATATGGGTGTAATCAGGAATAGGGGGTATCAAGAGCTTTCCAATTCGTTCGTAGGGTTTCAAGCTTATAGCTTAGGTGATTCAAGACTTGTTCGAATCAGATAATCTCTATCTCTTGTAATTTTATTATTTTATAGTGAATATATGTCGCTTTATGCCTTGATACATCCTCAGTGGAAGTCAATCGACCAATCTTTGTTGTTGGTACTATGGGGCATACATTATCAATCTGGATTTTTCAAAACCCCCCCCCAATCAGAATGTAATAGGTCATCAATACGCGGCCCACAAATAGACGGCTGAGAAAAAAACATAGCAATTCACCACGTGTCTAAAAATTGGGACAAAAATTTGGATACTGTTATCATCCAATCAGAGAGATTTTCAAGACAATTCACATCCATGGTAGACTGGATCAGATCAATGGGTCTGGATCACCACACGATGACCATTGATCAAATAACTCCATAACAAGAAAGTGGCAACGTTACCTGAATTGTAAAAAGGAAAATTTCCTTAAGACTCATACTTAAGTTTGCCCCGGTGTTTTTCTAGTTTGCCCCGCTGTTTTTCTAGTTTGCCCCGCTCATAATTCAGTTTGCCTCGCTCATATTTCAGTTTGCCCCGCAGTTTTTCTAGTTTGCCCCGCTCATAATGCAGTTTGTCCAGCTATTTTTCGAGTTTACCCCGCTTATATTTCAGTTTGCCCCGCTATTTTTCTAGTTTGCTCCGCTATTTTCTAGTTTACCCTGCTTATATTTCAGTTTGCCCCGCTCATAATGCAGTTTGCCCCGCTGTTTTTCTAGTTTACCCCGCTCATATTTCAGTTTGCTCCGCTATTTTTCCCCCGCTGTTTTTCTAGTTTGTCCCGCTCATATTTCAGTTTGCCCCGCTGTTTTTCTAGTTTGCACCGCTCATAATGCAGTTTGCCCCGCTGTTTTTCTAGTTTGTCCCGCTCATAATTCAGTTTGTCCAGTTGTTTTTCTAGTTTGCCCCACTCATATTTCAGTTTGTCCCGCTGTTTTTCTAGTTTGCCCCGCTCATAATACAGTTTGCCCCGCTGTTTTCCTAGTTTGTCCCGCTCATAATTCAGTTTGTCCTGTTGTTTTTCTAGTTTGCCCCGCTCATATTTCAGTTTACCCCGCTGTTTTTGTAGTTTGCCCCACTCATAATGCAGTTTGCCCCACTGTTTTTCTAGTTTGCCCAGCTGTTTTTCTAGTTTACCCGCTCATATTTCAGTTTGTCCCACTGTTTTTCTAGTTTGCCCTACTGTTTTTCTAGTTTGTCCCACTCATAATTCAGTTTGCCCCGCCGTTTTTCTAGTTTGCCCCGCTCATATTTCAATATGCCCCGCTATTTTTCTAGTTTTCCCCCCTCGTATTTCAGTTTGCCCCGCTCGGGTGGTAGACTCTTAGGAGTTTCAACACCCGGCCAAGCGTTCGAGAATCCGTAGGTGGTGAAATTCCACTAGTGTGAGTGTGTGGGGGTGTGTGTGCGTGTGTAAAAAAAAAAACATTCTAGTTTAGGAGATATGCTTGTTAAATACGTAGACAAAGAAATGAATTAAAAGATAGAAAAATATTTTTATATACTTATATATACATATTTACATAATTTTGTAGTAGAGAAAAATGTAAGGGAGAAAAAGTTCTCCATGTAAAAAAAAAAAAAAAAAAAAAAGCAGACTGCTGCGGCACTGCCACCGAATCGGCGATAGTGCCGCCGCAGTTTGTTTTTCTTTTTCGTTTTCTTTTTATTTTTTATTTTTTTGTTACGTTGCTTTTGTGGGTCCCATCATGAGGTCTGTGTTACATCCAAACCATCCATCTATTTGGCGAGCTCATATTAAGGCTTGAGACGAAAAATAAGTTAGATCTAACTATCAAGTGGACCACACTGTAAAAGGCAGTGGGGAATTGAACGTCTACCATCGAAACTCTTTTAGAGTTTATAGAAGTTTTGGATCATTATGAAATTTGTTTTTCCTGTTAATCCGGGTCTTTGTGACCCTATGAATGAACTTAGACGGGGAAGATTTCTCACAAACATCACAGTGGGCTCCACCTGAGTTTCTAATGGTTGACGCTCATTCAACACTGTTTCCTGTAATGTGGTACACTTGAGATTTGGATATACCTCATTTTTGGTCTCCTACCATAAAATGATTTGGAAAAATATATGGACGGCATGAATGAAAAGAATACATCATGGTGGGGCCCACAGACCACCGACGATCTGCATTGGCGGGTGGCAAGAGGAGTACCCAATCCGTTTCCTTGAAAAGGAGGGGTATTTTCGTCCTGGAATTTGTCATCCGTACGAGGAGGTCTAAGTGCATATGTTAAGTTTGTATCGCTTCAAGAATATCCAGTGGATAAAAGGTGGGGTCCACAGTCGTAAATTTCTCAAAAAAAAAGGACGGACTCGGTCCAGGCAAGGGATCTGTGTGGCCTGCCGTGAAGTATGTGTTTTATCGACTCCGTCCATACATTTTTCCTAATAATTTTAGAACATGAACCCAAAAATGAAGTAGATTGAAATCTGAAATGGACCACCCCACACAGAAACAGTGGGATAATGACGCTCATCTTTGAAACCTTACTAGGGCCCACCGTGATGTTTATTTTCCATTGAGCCTGTTGATACTTGATAGGGTAAGTTTGACCTGAACGAAGGGATAACACAAATATAGCCTTGATCCAAATATTTCGTGTTGCCCCAGAAATTTTTAATGGTGGGCGTTCAATCTCCACTATGGTTCACTTGAGTCTTTAATCTAACTCATTTTTTGTATAGCATCCTAAAATGATCCAGAAAAATGGATGGACGGAGTGGATTTAACACATCATAACGGTTGGCCTCACAGAGCCCCCAACTGGACTGAGTCGGTCCTGGCAGGGGCATGACACAATACGCGTTCCTTGTCAGGCACTCGATTTCGGATGCGGATTTCGCCTTTCTAAGGAAATTCCAGGACGCTGGGTGGGAGCCACTGAGATGTTTGTGAGAAATCCACCCCGTCCACCCGTTTTAAGAGCTCATTTTACACATTCAACTAAAAAACTGAAGTGGCCACACAAGAGGAAACAGTGAGTATTGATCGAGAACTGTTGAAACATTCTAATAACTATAGGCCTGTTTGAATTTTTAATTTAATGGTAAATGTCAGAGAGTAATAATTATTTCACCGGTTATTTATAGCACTATTGCTGCTTTATTTGACTGTCAGCTAGAGGTGGGCATTGAGTCGAGTCGGACCGAATTGGGTCCAACTCAACTCGATCCGATTTTTCAAGAACATGACCCGAACTCAATCCAATCCGGCAGGGTTGACTCGATTCGATCCGAATCCTTGCTGGCCTGACCCGAACCGAGACCAACTTGGTCTGGAAAACCAAATTGAGTCGGATTGAGTTGAGTCTAGGGAGAGAGAGGGGGAGAGAAAGGAGGAAAGAAAGAATGAGATTTGGGAAACCGGGAGAGAAAGAAGGAGAAGAGGGAAATCGAGAGAGAAAGAGGGAGAGAAAGGAGGAGAGATGGGTGGGTGCGGTACCTTCTTTGAGCAAAGAAAGAGGGGTTAGGGTTCGTTCGGATTTCGGATCGGATCGGTCCAAATTGACTACGATCCGAACTTGATTCGATGTATGATCGGATCTGAGTGGTCCTACTCGTTCTACACTGATTCAGACCTTCAGTTCAGTTCGGATCGAGTCGGATCCACCAGATCGGGGCGGATTCTGCCCAGCTCTACTGCCAGCTCTTTAGACACAGAAGCCGAGAAGGCCACAAAATATTTGTGGGTCCCACCGTGATGCATGTTGATTACATCGTTCATTCATCATGCCGGTTGAATTTATGGCATGAGCCAAAAAATGAGTCATCTTCAAAGTTCAAGTGGACTACATCATGGGAAAAAGGAAATGGAGCACTTACCGTTAAAAACCTCTTGGGGCTGTGGGCCACTTGAGTGTTGGATTTACCTCATTTTTCAGATCATGCCTCAAAATATTTTGGTAAAATAGATGGACGGAATGAATATATAATACACATCATATTGGGGTCCACAAATTTAAATTAATTCTTTTGAACTAGTTTCTAAGGTAGAAATTCATTTGAAAATCAAACAGGAGAAAAGATAATAATTACCCATTTACACGGCTCTCAAAAGTTTTGTATTGGCTTAAATTTGTTGTGTTTTCACTTCATCCTAAGGATAATAATCTTATATATGGTTTGGATGGTATATTAACATCGAGGTTGAGCTTATAAAAGTTTCAACGTTTGCCATTTTTTTTCTCAAATTTTCCTCTCTTGTGACCCACTTAAGTTTTGGATAAAGCTCACTTTCGGCAACGTATCCTGAAATGATTTCGCAAAGCAGATGGACAGAGTGGATTTATTACGAACATAGCAGTGGGTTCCACGCAGCATCCTTGCGTAGAACTTCCTTTGGCGGGAAATCCGCGTCCCTCATCTCAAAACACACGGCACAACATGAAAGAATTCAAACCATTTAGATGATCCTACCCATTGATCCGAGATCTTGAGACTCGTGGCCAAGATAGGGCTGTCATTAGATCGACTCCGGTACTAATATTTCCAAGGTCTTGGATCTAATTATTAATCAGGTAAGATCCGAGTCAACGCCGATACAACTCGTTTGCAGCCTCTATAGCCATCAACCTCTCTTTGTCAACGGGTGAGATCGACCTCATGAGCCGAGGAATTCGATCCAACTCGGCCACGGGTTTGAACCCATATTTAGGGGGTGTTTGACGCATGGTATCAGGGGACACGGATTTCCTGCGAAAGCCTTTAGCGGGATGTTGGGTGGGGCCACCCCCATGTTTGTAGGAAATATACTCCATTCATTCGTTTTTCGATTTCATTTTAGGACAATCGACAAACAATGAAGTGGATCCAATACTCAAGTGGGCCACACGAGAGGAAACAGTGGGGATTCAGTGAGAACCGTTGAAACATTCATATGACCATAAAAGCTTTTTTCAGGCTAAATTTTTTGTATTTTCACTTCATCCCTACGGTAATGACCTTATAAACGGTTTCGATGGCATATAAAAATCAACGCAGAGCCTAGAAAGGTTTCAACGATAGGTGTTTCTTTTCCCAATTTTACCTCTCGTGTGGCCCAATTTAGTTTTGGATCCACCTCATTTTTTGTCACTTGTTCTAAAATAAACTTGCCAAACATATGAACAAAGTATATTTCCCACATGATGGGCCTCACCCAACATCCTTGGGCAGAAACTTCCCTCCCTCACCCCGAATAGGCTCGACGTCTGTTTCGAGATCGGTCCCGTCCTTGTTACCATCACCATCACCATCGGCTATTGGGAAGGATTAGGCGGGATTGGATTAAAAAATTAAAAAAAAATGTAATTATTACATGTGAGAGGCTGTCCCTGTTTCAAACCGTTGAAACATTCTTATGACCATAAAAGCTTTTTTCAAGCTAATTTTTTTGTATTTTCACTTCATCCCTACTGTAATGACCTTATAAACGGTTTCGATGGCATATAAAAATCAACGCAGAGCCTAGAAAGGTTTCAACGATAGGTGTTTCTCTTTCCAATTTTACCTCTCGTGTGGCCCAATTTAGTTTTGGATCCACCTCATTTTTTGTCACTTGTTCTAAAATAAACTTGCCAAACATATGAACAAAGTATATTTCCCACATGATGGGCCTCACCCAACATCCTTGGGCAGGAACTTCCCTCCCTCACCCCGAATAGGCTCGACGTCTGTTTCGAGATCGGTCCCGTCCTTGTTACCATCACCATCACCATCGGCTATTGGGAAGGATTAGGCGGGATTGGATTAAAAAATTAAAAAAAAATGTAATTATTACATGTGAGAGGCTGTCCCTGTTTCAAACCGTTGAAACATTCTTATGACCATAAAAGCTTTTTTCAAGCTAATTTTTTTGTATTTTCACTTCATCCCTACGTTAATGACCTTATAAACGGTTTCGATGGCATATAAAAATCAACGCAGAGCCTAGAAAGGTTTTAACGATAGGTGTTTCTTTTCCCAATTTTACCTCTCGTGTGGCCCAATTTAGTTTTGGATCCACCTCATTTTTTGTCACTTGTTTTAAAATAAACTTGCCAAACGGATGAACAGAGTATATTTCCCACATGATGGGCCTCACCCAACATCCTTGCCCAGGAACTTCCCTCCCTCACCCCGAACAGGCTCGACGTCTGTTTCGGGATCGGTCCCGTCCCTGTTACCATCACCATCACCATTGGGAAGGATTAGGTGGGATTGGATTAAAAAAATTTTAAAAAAAATGTAATTATTACATGTGAGAGGCTATCCCTGTTTCAAACTGTTGAAACATTCTTATGACCATAAAAGCTTTTTTCAGGCTAAATTTTTTGTATTTTCACTTCATCCCTACGGTAATGACCTTATAAACGGTTTGGATGGCATATAAAAATCAACGCAGACCCTAAAAAGGTTTCAACGATATGTGTTTCTTTTCCTAATTTTACCTCTCGTGTGGCCCAATTTAGTTTTGGATCCACCTCATTTTTTGCCACTTGTTCTAAAATAAACTTGCCAAACGGATAAACAGAGTATATTTCCCACATGATGGGCCTCACCCAACATCCTTGCGCAGGAACTTCCCTCCCTCACCCCGAACAGGCTCGACGTCTGTTTCGGGATCGGTCCCATCCCTGTTACCATCACCATCACCATCGGGTATTGGGAAGGATTAGGTGGGATTGGATTAAAAAATTAAAAAACTGTAATTATTACATGTGAGAGGTTGTCCCTGTTTCAAACCGTTGAAACATTCTTATGACCGTAAAAGCTTTTTTCAGGCTAATTTTTTTGTATTTTCACTTCATCCCTACAGTAATGACCTTATAAACGGTTTGGATGGCATATAAAAATCAACGCAGAGCCTAAAAAGGTTTCAACGATAGGTGTTTCTTTTCCCAATTTTACCTCCCGTGTGGCCCAATTTAGTTTTGGATCCACCTCATTTTTTGTCACTTGTTCTAAAATAAACTTGCCAAACGGATGAACAGAGTATATTTCCCACATGATGGCCCTCACCCAACATCCTTGCACAGGAACTTCCCTCCCTCACCTCGAACAGGCTCGACGTCTGTTTCGGGATCGGTCCGTCCCTGCTACCATCACCATCACCATCGGGTATTGGGAAGGATTAGATGGGATTGGATTAAAAAATTTTAAAAAAAATATAATTATTACATGTGAGAGGCTGTCCCTGTTAAACTGGGATAAGCTTAATTTCATGTTATGTTTGTAATATGGTGGTATATTGAATGGATATAGCCACCATCATTTGAAACTATTGAGAATAACCCATATGTGTTATATCCAAACCGTTCATCTGTTTTGTAACCTTATTTTATTGCGTGGGCCTAAAAATGAGATAGATCCAAAACTTATGTGGCCCCAAAGAAGTTTTCAACGATAGGCATTCAATCCCCGCTACTTTCTATGGTGGGGTCCACTTGAGCTTTAGATTTACCTGATTTTTTGGCCCATGCTCTAAAATGATCTCAAAAAATAGGTGGATGGTGTGGATATAGCCCACACATCATAGTGGGGCCTACACAACTTGCTAACATTAAGTGGAATTAGTGCGCACCCAATACAACTCAATCCCATCTAATTCCATTCTACTGTATTCTTCCCATACATTGAGTGGAATTGGCACGGAACTAAATGCAATTCCATCCCACTGAATCCCATCTAATACCATGCGCCAAACGCCTCCTTATGGTGATGGGTCGGATATAGATAGTCTAATCAGCCAATTAATGATAGAAATAGAAAGGTTCTGCTAAGAAAAGATCGAGTAATTGTAGGGTAAAAAACACGTCCCACCAAAAGTCAGTGCGCCCAGAGTCAGCTTTAGCTCGAGGACACGATAGCTACGGCGGAGGCCGACTGCAGCCTTGCTCGGTCGTGGCAGGGGCTCTGTGGGGCCCATTATGATGTATGTGTTGTATCCATGCCCTTCATTCATTTTTTAAAAGATTATTTCAAAGCATGAGCCCAAAAAGAGACAGATCCAAGGCTCAAGTGGACCACACCATAGGAAGCAGTGATGATAATAACGCCCACTGTGGAAATCTTAATAGGACCCACCATGATATTTATTTCCATCGGACCCGTTCATAAGGCCACATAAACCTGGATCACAAGTATCAGCTTGATCAAAACTTTTGCAGCTCCAAATAAGTTTTCACTTGATGGGCCTTCAATCCACAATGTGTGGTCCACTTGAGCCTTGGATCTGCCTCATTTTTGGGTTCATATCCTAAAATTCCTTGGAAAAATGTATGAACCGCATGGATAAAACACACGTGTAATAGGGGCCTCAAAAAGACCTGCGCAATCCGCATCCAACCAAGGCAGATTAAACTACTAGATGTGTGGCCCCACCGTGTTTTTTATATACACAATCTAATCCATTCATAACATGCACCTCACAAGGATGAATGGACACTCCAAAATTCAGGCCAGTTCAAAACTCCAGTGGGCAACACCCCATGATTTTAGAGGTGTGAGACATGATTTTACATGTGTGGCCCAACTCAGTTCTGGGTCGACCTCATTTTTGGACACCATGGAGAATAAGGAGGCCTACACGATGGACGGATTACATTTAATTTATACATCACGGTGGGCCCAGGAACCGCGCATCAAAGATTTCAGTGGGATCCGGCCTCATTCTAATTTTATTAAAAGAATCTCTCATTGAGCGACGGATTCGGAGACAGTTGCTTATAAAAATCAACCTTGAGATGGAATCAAGAGCATTTTTGTCTAAAACGGTTATGATATCTCCAAGTGGAATTCAGCGAATGAAGCAATCTCTACTTGGATGTTTCATCAACTGATATTAATTAATTAAGATCTCCGGAATAAATAAATCCTGACCATAACAGGTTTTAGCTACATGTCACTGGCAGCTTTTCTGAGAGAAGACGTGCGCACGAGGGAGATTCGTATGTTCCGTCATGGCACATGGGTTTGAGATCCATGGTTTTCATCGTGTGGGCCCTGCCGTCTAGCGGCCCGGTACAAAAATAAGGCCGGTCCACTTATTGAGTGTGTTGCAGTTTATAAAACAAATCGATGGCTGGAATGAGCTGGGCAGAGTTATTTCAAGCCATCCATATGTTTCTTTATTCTGGCCTGTTTGATGAATGGACCAGGCTGATTTTTAGGCCAGATCATTGAAACTCTTAGATCTAGATCCACCTGATGGACGGCTTAGATTTGGCAAGGAAGTCTGACATTGGCATGTAGATGGGTGACTTTGGACGCGGATTGCATACTGACACTGCCGGGGGTAAGGTTGCTGATAGGGACGCGGATTACCTACTGACAGAAGTTACGTCACCTAATTATGTGGGTCCCACCATAAAGTCGTCTATCCATTTCGAGAGATTTTTTTAGGGCGTTAAGCAAAGAATGAATCAAATTCAAAGCTCGGGTGGACCCACCAAAGAAAACAGTGGAGAGGGTGTCGTCCACCATTAAAAACTTCTAAGGGCCACAAGAGTTTTCGACCAAGTTGATATTAGTGTTTTCTGTTCTTTAATCTCCATGTTAACTTACAAACAGCTTGGATCTCAAATCAACATCAAGGTAGACCTTAGGAAGGTTTCAACGGCAGGCGTCACTCTCCCCCATTGTTTTCCGTGGTGAGGTCCACTCCAGATTTCGATAAGCCTCATTCTTTGGCTAATATCCTAAAATGATCTCTAAAAATGGATGGCCAGTGGGGATACAACACATATACCACAGTGGTGCCCACATAACTTGGTGACGTCACTTCATAGCCAGCCTCCCTACTCAACTTGTCGTTAGCTAATCGGCAGCCCGCTGCTGGACAGAGTTATGTGAGCCCCCACAATGATATATGTGGGTCCATCCATTTTTGGACCATTATTTTATGGCATGATTCAAAAGGCGAGGCATATCAAAATCCACGGTGGACTACATAACAGGAAAACAACGGTGATTCACCCACCATTAAAAACTTCCTACTGCCCGCATTAATTTTGTTTGCCATCCAACCTATCAATTAGGTCACAGGAACATGGATGAAGTAAATCACAAATATCAGCTTTGTGCCCCAAGAAAATTTTAACGGTGGGCACTCTATCACGTCTATTTCCTGTTGCGTGGTTCACTTGATATTTAGATCTGACTCATTTAAGGGCTCATACCCTGAGAATTGAGATAAACCCAAAAAATGGATAGACTTTTGGAACAAGACATATATCATGGTGGCCGCACAGATCACCTTGCAGTGTCAGTATGCTATATGAAATCCTTGTCCGCCGACTTTAAACAGACGTCCCGCCTTAGCAAACATCTATCATTAGAATGTTGAAAGCAAGAATTTCTATTTTAATATCCAAGTATGTGAATGCTTAATACTAGATTGGCTATATCGTGCAACATAAGCCATTTATGTGGTGGACCATATCAAGGGATGATCGGCTGTGCCCCAGCAAATTATCCTATTCAGCTGATGAAAATGTACAGTTACAACCAACAGTCCACTTCGATGTGGAGTGGGAGGGAGACACTTTTATAGAAAATATGAACCACGGGAGGCCCAATTGAAGGTAAAAATGATTTAGACCGTCAAAACCTTTAAACAGTCGTATCTTACAAACCGGGATTAATTTTTCGACATCTACACTGGATTACCACACTAGATTTGATAGATTCTATTTAATTTCATTTTTATTATAAACAGTAAATTTTAATTCACGTAAAAATTTTGATAATTTAAGTTGTAGGAGTTGTGTCCAACATAAAAATGACTTACAAGAATTAAGAAAATAATATAATTAAGCCAACTTTTGCCAAAAACTATAAAATCTAAGTAAGAATTGATATTTTATATAAATAGTAAGTTATATTTTTAGGGTTTTAGAGTTGGAGTTTGAGTAGAAACTCTATCCTAAGTTTAAACTCATTATTTAAATGGGTGTAATTCTATTTTTATCATTAATTTATTTTAAATTTATTAAAAATTATTTCTATTTTTATCCTTCGTGAGTATAAGAAAACTCTTGTGAGGAATCCGTCTTTTCGGAGTAGATATCCCCTCGTGAAGATGGTGATCGATCATCGGCAACGGGTATTTCTGCGGTAATTCTTATCCACTATGACTAGGCACCGTACGGACGAATGAAATCAATAAAAGATAGGATCCAGATGCTCCCCTTGGAAAAAATAAAGTTGCTCGCCCACTCTCACACTCGATAACCCTACATCCCACCACATGTTCTATTCATGTGCGAGATCTGAACCGTTCATCAGGTTGGCCATGCTATTTAGATTCTTCCTTACTCAGAATCCACCAGTCGACCTTCAGTCGGTCGATGGTAACATGAGCACATTCACAAAACAACCGCACAGCCAAACCAAACTTCAATCGTCCGGTTATTTCCTGCATTGAGGCCCACCTTATGATCATACCAGCCCGATTTTGGGCATATGTGACCTATATGGTGGGACCCACCTCGTAATCGACTGTGATCTGATATTTACAGTATTGGACATGAGTGGCATTCTGCAGAGGTTCCGTGCATGATAAAAGAGCCCCATCCTCTCTTTAATCCATGCATGTGCTTGCAAGAGGTTTTTCCATTTATAAAGGTACATGAATGTTGTTTGGCCAGGTTTAATTAGCAATTTTCAGATATACTGTTTCTGATGCTTAGGTGGGCCAGTAGCTGCGCACATCTGATCAGATTCGTTTTACTTTTAAATAAGAAACCGACAATATAAATAATTCTGTTGTAACTGACTAATTTCTAAATTATAGTTAAGCATATATTTATGAGATTTGATAAGTCACGCGTGTATAAGAGATGCCATCTACATGCGAACCCATGTGCTACTGTGGCACACGTGTCTGAGATCCAATCCATCCATTGAATGTCTCAGCACTTAACTGTACTTGCCCAAAAATCAAGCAAGTCTTCTCATCAAATAGGAGGGCTGTCTTGGCTATGCATTTTCAGCCATCCATTTACTTCACATGCCCTATTTTTCTAGGGCATTTGCATGGTAAGGGAATTGCAAATTGAGGTGACGGTTGTAGAAGTTGTGGAGCCCACCATGATGATGTGTTATAGACACTGGCCGCTCTTTTTAGGGCATAAGCCCAAAAATGAATCAGATCCAAAGCTTACGTGGACCACACCACTAGATTGAATGCCCACCATTAGAAACTTCTTAGAGGTCATGAAAGTTTTGGATCAAGCTGATATTTATGTGTTGCCTTCTTATAGGTTAGTGTGACCTTAGGAACAAGTTGGATGGCCTTAAAAAGGTTTCAATGGTGGTTATCAGTATCCTCGCTATTTTTTTTAATGGCCTGGTTGACTTGAGTTTTGGATTTGTTTTATTTTTAGTCTTACGGCCTGGTTGACTTGAGTTTTGGATTTGTTTTATTTTTAGTCTTGCGCCCTAAAATGAGTTAGAAAAATGAATGGACAGTACATGTAAAACACATACATCATGATGGCTCTACAAAAACTACCACCATAATTAATAAGAGCTCGCTTTGGGTTGTAGATACTCATCTACCTTGGTAAGTTGATGAAACAGCCCTCTTACAAATAGTAATTGCTTTTCCGTTTATTACAAGTGCATGACTTGAAATGGGATATACAAGATTTACTCTCCACGGTTCATGCGGTGGTGAGATGTCACTCTAGACCATCCATTTGAGTCATGTTGTGGATGGAAGTCTCACTCTAGACCGTCCATTTGAGTCATATTGTGGATGGAAGATGGTCTAATGCACATGTTGGTACAACTTCGTACTCATTTGATTGTGGCATTAAAAGTGAAAATAAGGGCTCATTTGAATACCACCAAATACATTACTTCTTCTACTTACTGGAATGATAAGTAACTTATTTGAGACGAGTAAGTTTGATATAAGATCAATTATAAGTATTTTTTTATATATTTAAAGTTGATTAATTTAATTTAATAAGTAAAAATTAAGATAAATTACTTGAGGCATAAGTAACTTATCTCAAGTAACTTAAGATCCAAATGTGGATATCCAAGAGAATGTGATGGATGATGCATGAGTACTTAGAAATTGCACATGCAATACATAAATACTCAAATTTAGGAGGTGTTTGGATCATAAGTTACTTAAGATAAGTTATTTATCTCTTAAGTAGTTTATCTTGGTTTCTACTTACTGAGCTGAACTGATTAAATAACTTTTTTAAAAAATTACTTATAAATAATCTTAAGCCAAACTTACTTATCTCAAATAAGTTACTTATCTACTACTAACTTAAGTAGAAAAAGTAACCCTTATCCATAGCTCAAGTGGTAGACAGAGTGACAAATACCTCGTTTCAACACTGAGGTTTTGGTATCGATCCCTAGTGAGGGGTGGCTAACAGTGCAGTGTGAACTGACAGTGGAGTGTACTAACAAGCTAACCCAAAAAAAAAAAGAAAAAAAAGTGTAACTTATCTAGCAGTATACAAATGGACCCTTAGCAACCCATCATGGCACCCAATGTAGGTTTTTTTTTTTTTTAACACACGCGCACACACCCCACATGCACACCCACCCCACACGCACACCGTGGGATTTCACCCCCGTGGGTACTCGAACCCTTGACCCGGTGTTGAAACTCTAGGGAGTCTGCCACCCGGGTAAGAGTAAGGACCCACCCAATGTAGGTTGTTCAAGAACAAAAACAACCTTATTTGATTATCTAAATATAAGATTGATGACCATTTATTAGCTAGTTAAAAATAAAACATGTTCAACTGTGATAATTCTACAAACAATGGTTCATCAGTTAAAGGTTATGACTTTTAGGATGGTAACTCAACAATAATGGGCTTAATAGCTTAGATGGACGTGAAGTATCGTGCTAAAAAATTCTATAATTCTAACATGACTTAATGAAAAAGCATCATTTATACTTATTATAAGTTGATCTATAATAAAAATGGCAAAAAGAAAAGTCTTTTTTCTATAAAATAAATAAACCTTTTGGCTACATGGCCTGTACTTAATATGCACACATGGCTTTCATTAGGGCCCACAATTATAGTAGTAATGTGCTGTGAGTAATGAATATCATTACCACCTTATTTGGAAGTAAAAAAAAGTGGTGATTGATATTTATTTATCATCCGACTTATTATTTAAGGTCACACAAACGTGGATGAAGGGAAACAAATATTAACTTAATACACGTATGCAGTTAACCTCCACTACCTTTAGGGGGTGTTTGGTGCATCGTATTGGGAAAGATTAGGTGGGATGGGATTCAAAAAATATAATTATTACATAGTACAGGATTGTTCTCTGTTCCCATAGGATAAGCCTACTTCATGCTATGTTTGTAATAAGGTGGGATTCACTCTTTGATTTGCTATATATTGAGTAGATATACCCACCATCATTTGAAACTATTGAGAATAATACATGCGTTATATCCAAACCATTCATCTGTTTTGTAACCTCATTTTATGGCATGAGCCTAAAAATGAGGTAGATCCAAAACTTATGTGGCCCCAAAGAAGTTTTCAACAGTATGTGTTCAATCCCAACTGCTTTCTATGGTGGGGTCCACTTGAGCTTTATATCTACTTGATTTTTTAGCCCATGCTCTAAAATGATCTCTTAAAATGGGTGGACGGTGTGGATATAGCCTACACATCATGGTGGGACCTATGCAACTTGCTAACATTGAGTGGAATTTGCACGAGACCAAATGTAATTCCATCTAATCTAATTCTAAGCTTTTCCATTCTTCTCAAACATTGAGTGGAATTTGCACACATTGAGTGGAATTGGCACCGGACCAAATCCAATTCCATCCCACCTAATCCCCTCTAATACCATGCGCCAAACATAGTGGTGCAGCTCATTGGAGCTTTGGATCTGATTAGTTTCTTAAAAAATTCATTTTATAATAAAAAAATCTCACAAGATGACAGTGTTGGTGGGGCCCATCGGGCTATGCCATGTCAGCACTCCTGGCCAATCCAGTGATTGAAAGATGATCATGATTTGACCGCTCCTCTGTCTAGCAAATGTAAAAATGTGAGTTTTCCATCACAGTAATCACATGTTAGTCAATGATCAAAATAGGCCCTTGGGAATGTTGGAGTTGTTAGAAAATTCTTGCAGCTGGGTCTAATTAATTATATTTGAGTTAACAATTGCCACGTGTATAAATTCTAAATGCCCACGTGTCAAGCATTATGCACAACCTTTGTATTTGATAGCTCAAATCAAATGGTTATCAATCAACATCGATGGGATAAAGTGACTATAAATGATGGATGATATTGTCTCATGCATGGCCCTGAAGGATGATCATACGTGACAGCCCCATGGATGGATAGTCCCACCGATACAAACCTACCATGCATGCTACCGATATACATGACTGTGAGAATTCATTACGTACCGGCAATTGCAATGTTTGGGGTGTCGTGCCATCTTTCCCACGCAACAGGCCATGTCTGTACCCTGGAAATAATCGTGCTTGTCTTCTCCTGATGGTCCAACTCAACAACTATAACCCTTATGGGTCATTAGGTATCATGGTCATTTGATGGTATTCCAAATTCACCTCTTATTTGGTAAAGTTTCTTTTGCCTAGATTTTTTATGTTAGCTCATTTTTAAAGATAAGAGAGTTGTATGTCCGCTACTAATTTATTATACATTTATACATGTGAGCCACTAATGATATTCTAAAATAATCAAATTATCAACTACATCACAAAAATTAGATCAATGGAATGATGGGAGCTGTCAAAACATAATATTTATCCATGTAAATTAACTTGATGTTTTATTTAAACCAACATGATTTAAATGATTTTTAAACTCGCAAGTATACGAATCAGATGTAGATATGGTACGTATTACGAGATCGTTCACACGAGGACTGGTCGTCACAATTCAAATTTATGACTCTCCTTAACTAATCCAACAAATAATGGAGCGAATTACTAAGCATAATTCTATAAAAAAAACAATTGAGAATAGGGAAGAAAATTCAATCAGAGAAAGAGCACTAAGACTTTCGAATCCACCCTTAATTATCCTAATCTTTATTTAGTCTGTTGATTCACCCTAATCTAGATCGATATAACTTATTTAGAGAAAGCACAATCTGTGTCCTTAGTCGGGCATACAGAATGTCTAATTTCTTTAAGCAATGCCATGAATGACATATCCCATGTCCTTGGTCGGGCACAAGGAATATACAATTCATTAAAGCACCATGTTTCCTCCTCTATAGGAACCTGTTCATGATCAGACATAAGCACCTAGAATAAGCATCCATACAACATCCATATATAGACTCTGATTAAGTTTATAGATGGAGAAGTATAGAATTTTAACCCAATCAAGCACACTAGAGAAAGAACAAATCAATCCAGTTAAAGTAAAATCAACATAAACAAAGCATTATTCAAATTAGGGGCTTCATCTCAGCCCTAGCTGCGAAATCTAGCCCAACATGATGGGACCAGATCTCTCAAAAGAAATAAATAAATGAATAGCAAAAACGAAACAGCTATTTGAAATCCTCCTGCAATCTACAGCTGCTCAACTCCTTGTAGCCCTCCTCTCTTTGAATCTCCAAGCCGAACTCCCCTTTTTCCTCTCGTTCCTTGCTTTTATATTGGGTTTCAGGGAAGGACAGCTTGTTTACGCAGCAGAGTTTGAAACGGAAAGTCGGTACGTGCGTAACTCATAACACTGTCGTATTGGTGGCCCCCACATATGATCCTTGATACAAAATCCACTCCGTTCACTGAGATCAGAATGGAAAAACGATTAGACAGGCCAATTTTTCTTTTGTTTTGGTGTGGTCCACACAATCTTTTCTGCTACCGTCCAACCTTAGTTTGAATGGCTACAAACTAATCTTTGTTGCCTTTTGTAACTTCCGCCACCTAGGCATGGATTGTAGCCGCCCTAGGGAACGAATGGACGGTCTGGATCAGAAATCCGACCGTGATCCAGATCACGGTGTGGCCCACAGAGACCGGTTGTCACGGACGCTGGAACAGAGATCGCGGATCTCTTCCGTGCGACGCTGGTGGGGCCCACTACTTTACTTAATTGGAAAATCCACTCCGTCCATTGGATGGAGGAGAAAATTTCGATCAGGAATGCATATTTTCACCTTCCGTTGATGAGGTCCACCTGACTTTTTGCTCCACCGTCTGTCTTGCGTTTGGCGGTGGAAATCGAGTGATCGCCTGTATTAAGCCAAAATTCCACCTAGGTGAGGGTCTTCCCTATCCCAGAAGAACAATGAACGGGTCAGATCTTTTTAAATGATGATGTGTGGGCCCTACAAATGAAACCGACGCCGGACAGCGTTAACGCTGTTGCCTTATTTGGAAACTTTCGGATTTTTGGTCGGTCAAAGGTCTGTTTGACCTTCTTTGTGTTGCTGTGCACGACTAGTGCACTCGTGCATGATGCACACTCTGTTTGGGTGGGGTCCACTACAATGTAAATGAGAAATTGGCACCATCCATTCGTTTTGTCTCTCCAATTAAGGGGTTGATACCAAAGTTGAAACATATCCCGCTATCAGGTGGGTCCCGCTTAATGAATTAAGGGGATGATTTGTCTGTTGGAGCACTTCCATAGTGATCCGAGGGCTAAAATTTTATATGAACGGTTAATTTACAGCCCTCAAAAAATGTATGGAGTTTTGAGCTGATCGGATGGCTGGAACCATGTGATCTTGCATTCTGAACCATTTTCGGGCCTTTTCAACGTGAACGGCTTGATTTTCTCGGATCCCTGGCGTGTAATTTCTTCAATATTGATCCTCTGGAGTGCGTCCCTTACTCTGGTGACTTCGGAACGTCAAATCCACGCTTGTAGTACTCTTTTTCAGTCAACGCTCCTAATTACACTCTGTAACAAAAACACGATTAAAATATTCCATTAAGCATTATCATGTATGCAAAATTATGTAATAACTGGGGTCTGATATTGAATATTCGATACTCATCAATGGTATTCCAAATTCACCTCTTATTTGGTAAAGTTTCTTTTGCCTAGATTTTTTATGTTAGCTCATTTTTAAAGATAAGAGAGTTGTATGTCCGCTACTAATTTATTATACATTTATACATGTGAGCCACTAATGATATTCTAAAATAATCAAATTATCAACTACATCACAAAAATTAGATCAATGGAATGATGGGAGCTGTCAAAACATAATATTTATCCATGTAAATTAATGGCTAAAAAATGTTGGTTATTGGCTTGGTTATGATCTTATGCTTGTGGCCCATCCGAGGTTAGCAATTTCATCATTTTTTGTCAAAGTATATATTTCAATGAATTTAGTACAATCATTGTATTAAATATCACATGTGTAAACTAATTAGTAACATTAAAATTGATTTATTAAGTAAATTCAAACTGTTCTAAATATACTATATAATTTAAATGCATAAATATTATTTTTTTAATTTCTAGGGATTTGGAATCAAGGGTGCCAACCACAATTGGAGTATTACAAATCCAGAGTATTCTGAATCCAGGAGATTGCCAATCCAAGTATTTTGAACCTAGGGTGCCAAATGAAGCCTTAAGGCCTGTTTGGCCGGGCGGATTAAGAGGGATTAGGAGGGATGGGATGGTAAAATCCCGGGATATGCCAAACGAGCCAAATAGGCCTGATGAACTTGTCCCAGGATATAGCAAACCCATGGATCTTAAACCAATCCACTAACATCACCATCATTACCTTAAAATTGATCACATCCCTCCTAATCCCGTTCAATCGTGCCCGAGGCATGTTTGATTGGATGGATTGGAAGGGAAAATCCCAGGATATGCCGGGCGTGCCAAACAGACTCGGTGAACTTGTCCCGGGATATAGCAATCCCATGAATCTTAAACCAATCCACTGACACCACCAGCATTACCTTAAAATCCATCCCATCCCTCCTAATCCCATGGGATCTGTCTGGCCAAACAGGCCCTTAGGTGACCGACATTGAGAGTGGATCCGTGTAATTTTTTGAAATGGTTATATTTGTGGTGGGGTATGTTGTTTCCATAGTATAAATGTGCCGCAAAAGTGGCATGTTAGGGGGAAAGATGGTATGACACCATAAGTTGTGGTGCCATTATGTAGGTGATCAGTGATTTGGACAGTTTAATTTGAGTTGTATATATGGCACATGTGCATCATGTTATATCATTCTTAGCTAGATTATTAAATAGCAGCTTCCGATCTACACCTCTTCACATCTGTGGTGAGTATATTGTTAGGCCAGTCTAAGAAGCCATTTGGTAACTTTGAATTAAATAGTTTGATTGGGATTGAAGAAATTAGAGCATTGGAGAGTTTAGAATTGGGAGGAATTGAATTTGAGAGTAATCGAAATCCTTCAAATGTGCATGTTTTGAAAGCCTAGCCCAAGATTAGGAATCGGATTTGAGAATATTTAGAATCCTCTTCAATAACTACACTTTTACTCTCTCTTTCTCCACAATTCGAGAGGGGTACTTCTCTCCCTCTCTTTTTAGATAGACGTAGATTGCCTGGATCATTGTGGGGCCCATTGTGATATATGTATTATATTTATGTCGCTCATCTGTTGCACTAGCTCACTTTAGGGTATTCGCCTAAAGACGCATATCCAAATCTCAAATGGACTAGGCCACAAAAAACAATGGGGAGAATGATGCTCCTTATCGAAACTTTTTTAGGGCTATTGTGATGTTTATTTGTCATCCAACTCGTTCATAAGGTAGAGAGAAATATAAATATCAATTTAATCTAGAACTTTTGTGGCACATAAGAAGTTTTCAATGGTGTTTGTTCTATCCTCATTGTTCCCTATAGTGTGGTCCATTTGAGCTTTGAATCTGCCTCCTGTTTGGGCTCATGCCCTAAAATGAGTTGGTGAAATGGATGGATTGAGTGGATTTTCAATGCTTCTAGGGTAAGTCAAAAATAGTTTGATCAAAGAGATGTACGGTCAGAGTTTCTGGAACGTTTGAACAAATTGGCCAAGATTTGATTGATTAGGTTTCAAATTTGGAAATCTAGTTTGTCAGTTATTTTCTGGACTGTAGACACCCCACCTCTGGCCGACAAGATGATTAAGATTAGACTCGATGGCTAACCTAAACCCCTAACCCTAATCGAACCCTAAAATCCTAAGCCCTGGTCAAATTATAGCTTAAACCCTAAACTTGTCCCAACTCAACCCAATCAACCCAACGTATCTAGTTCTAGACCTTAGGACCCTAAACCCTAGAGCCTTGAGTCAACTTGCCCGATCAGCCTATCTAATCTAACAACTCAGTCAACTCACATTATCAAGCCTAACCTTAAATTAGGCCTGAACTAAAGCCTGAAACCAAGCCCAAATGGAATCTGAGGTGGGGCAACAACTTGATAAACCATGACGTAGAGCCTCCACACGCTTTTGGGAGACCCCCTGCTAAGACACGAGGTCCCACGCCATGTGGCACCCCTCCTCTCTTGGCAGTAACTATCAATGCATGTGTTCCCCCCTTTTGCAAACTCCAAGTGTGCAGAAATAGGAATTGACTCTGATACCTTCCTCTCCAGCCCATATTTACACTCTCATGAAACCATCTACCCATAAAAATGATGTCACATGACAATCTCAAATCCTAGCTCTCCAACCTCCTTCTCCCCTGAACTTGTTAGGAATTACATAAAAATCTAGTTTAGAGTCTATAAATAACCCCATTCCCATCATAATCTAGGCATCCCAAAATCATCTAGTAGATCTTAGATAATCCAGAGCTTTAGGAGATCCCTTAAGCCATCCTTAGCCCATCCCTTCCGTCCCTCCATCAAGGAGAGTGAGAGTGAAAGAGAGAGTTTAGTCTTAATTTAGTTTAGTCTAGCATAAACAGAGTCTAAGTTTCTTGAGCCACCTAAGTCCTAATCCAAGCCACTTGATCTAACTTTTACGACACTATCGCCTATCCAACCATCTAACTCCAAATTAGCTTCGTCCAACTCGTGCATTAACATTGTGTAACATCCACTCCATTCTCAACCCCCTGCTCATCTCATTCATCCACATCACATAGTATTCTGCAGTAACACGACCTGGGCGTATGCTCTTTGACTTGTCGTTTAAATCGGGCCCTACCCATCAAAAACTCTGGTCACCACGCATCACCTTAGCACTCCGTCATTACCAACGTATGCTTTATGGCTTGTCGATATATGTAACGCCCTAAATTTTTACCAACCTGGAGTTAGATGTCCTTAAGCAAGGGGTAGATCCTAACCCCTTATGAACCTCTCAAACCTCAAATCCTTTAAGAATTAGACAAAGTTAACTAAGTGCTAAACTAGATTAGCTACGAAATTCGCTTGAATTACTTTAAATACGATTTGTAAGACCCAAAACGTGTAGAATCATTGACGCTAGGTTACCCTAAAATCTAGGACTAATCCCATTACCCAGTTGCTCTCGAGAGCACATTGAAACTCTGTATCGGATCTGGACCGCACATCGAAAGTCCGATTACCACGAAATTATATAACTAGGACTGCCTTGCTGGGCTTGACAACCATCTCGGAAATCAAATCCAGATAGTGTCTCGGGGCTATTCGCTTGAGCCCGGAGTGAAGAGTGTGAGAAATGTGAAAATAATTAGAAATAAATTCTGAATTTAAGTAATTTGAGACTTGTCGTTTGCGGGCTAAATATAAGCAATCAGACCATCGGAATCTGACCCAAATACACCCTCGGATCAGGGAACATTTCCCATACATGTCCGTGTACTTGTAACCCTGATCAAGTTTCAGTGACCATTGAACTCAAACTGGTCTGCCACGTGTGATCTGGGAACCCGATTGGAATGAAAACTTAACTCAACCTGGATCCATAGTTAGTGAGCTTAAGTTCGACCTTTGGCTCAAGGGGGGCTCCAGAAGTGCTCCGTTGAGACGGAACTGTCCATATTTGGACATAACCTAAGTATATCATATCCCTAAGTCTAATTTGGTGAGTTTTTAGCCTATATAAGGACCTTGAACCCTCTCTCATTCAGCCCATACGAATTTGAGAGAAACCTTAGGAGAGAGAAGAAAGAAAAGAGAGAGAAAGTGTGAGAGAAGTGGGAGAATCTTCCTGCTATTCTACCCTGCCGATCTACGTGCTTAACCATCACTTTCCAATCGCTATTCCGGCGATTCCGGCTTCGTTCTTAAGTAATAAAAACCTAGCTTTAACCTGTTTTAGGGTTTCAATTGATACAAGTAGCGAAATAGCTAATATAACTCGTGATTTAGGTCGTTATACTATCGTGGATGAAGACTTAGCAATTTTATCGCGTTTGTTACGTTTCTACGGTGTAAGGTGCGGACTTTAGACGTATAGGTTAATGTTTTCAAAGCTTTCAATGTCAGATAATGATAGATTCATGATCTGGATGTTATTGTACATGTACAATGCGACATTCATTTTGCGATTCAGTTACGTATGCAAATTATGGCATATTGTGTATTCTGTATATTTGTATAAAATACCGTATACGTACAAATTTTGAAAGTGTGGTTGCCATGATAAATTACTGTATGTACATGCTATATATATGTGTAATACTTACTCGGCGAAAGGATTCGCCCGAATACATGTTTTTGCTAATATACGTTATGTATGATAAATAAGTGTATTCTAAGTGTTTGTGAAAATGCTTGTATGAGTAAGTACTTAGATGATTGTGCTTTAGGTATGCGTTGAGATAGGATTTTCAACTACCTTAGAGATGTATATGATTTCCTCCATGTTAGTTGTGTAATTTAATCGCTTACTTATGAAATGTATGTGTTTGTATTTCCTGTTATTATTGTGCTTTATAACATGCTTGTTAACATGTTTGAATTATTTTGTTAATTCTACTTTGACTATTATACATGCTTTCTGGTTATGAATTGAATGTGATTGGGGCTATGTTATAGTCCAGGCAATCGATAATAGGCTTAAAGTCCTGGCTGAGATTCATTTCGCCACGTAGGACGTGTTTGACAAACCCGGGTCGTATGTTGGTCGTCGGCAGTGGTTAGGTTACACAAAGTGCTTATGCACTTCACGTCGATCGATGCGATGTGCGCTCGTGCTGGTCGAGCCCGTCAAGTAACCCAATCTGCCATTGTATGTTCACCATGTATGGACGCTACTGCTTGAACCTAAGGTACCAAACTTACCAGTATAACCCCGTTAACCTTGGTACCTCGATCTGCTAAGACTCATGAGCCGGACATGGTGGTATGGGATACCGTGGTCGAGCTGTCGGCCTACGCTGGGACGATGTGCCTCCCCGTAGTGACCATGAGCAATCCAGACTTGTGAGCCGAATACGTTGGTATGAGACACTGTATTCGAGCTGTCGGCCTACACTGATAAGATGATGGGGGAGTGGTGTAACGATTACGTGTAACAGCCTTGACAGCCCTTTGTAGTGACCTCGAGCATACTCTGAATCTGCGGAGAGGCGACGAGCCTTCCTGTAGTAAACAGAGTATAAACTAGGCCTGTATTGATAAGGTGATGGGGAGAGGTGCAACAAGTGCTTGTAGACCACGACGACCCTTTCTGGCGACTACAACCTGAACCGTATCATCGTATGAGATTATCTAGGACTGACGACCCTAGAATGAATCATTGTTTGGAAATGATATAAGGAAGGTACCTTAGTTTTCCAATACCGCTATATGAAAAGGACTAATAACAACTCAGTAGTCATGCTCATAACATAGCACTGCATGTGCCTGAAAGATGTGGAGCACTAAGGGATGAACGCATGCCGCGGACATATGATGGTGTCGCACGAGGGCGGTTTGGCAAAGGCATGCATCATGACTGCATTCCATACTTGTATTAATAAGAGTATTTATGAGTGTTTAATTGTACTGCTTTGTCATTCTGCTTGACTGAATTGATAACATGTTAACCTATACTCTATTGTTCCACTGAGTTGATCACTCACTCCCACGTTACGGGACAGTGTTTAAACATCAAACCAGACCCTGTTTGAGTTTCAGATGATGACGATGCTTGCGAAGCGGAGCAGGATGTTTATGATGATGAAAAGAGTTTCTCCTTACACAGCTATCAGGAGGGTCTATGTATACCATCTTCTGATAGACGGGGTTACAAGGTTGCTGACTAGATGTCATTACACTTTAGTTTGCTCTTTTGGAGCACCCTTGTATATTCATTTTGTATGTTTTTGGAATATACATTGATATATTTAACCTGGTAACATGTTTATACTCTGGAGACTTACAATAGTTTATATATATTTTATATATCTATCACAGTCTTCCGCTTGCATAATTTAACTGTCTCTGGAGTATGATATGTTGTTTTGGCTTAATCCCATTTATCTTTAATGCACTAATATGAACAACATTCAATCATCATTTTTTATGTTGTATAAGTGATGCGTTGAAACTCGGGAGTTGAGTTTATGCTCGACCCCCGATTTTCAGGGCGTTACAATATAATTGGAGCTTAGCCACCAGAAATTCATCCCGGCTGGCACTGGACATAATATTATATGCACAATGCATCCTCAACATGCACAACCGAACCAATCCTCGAAAATTTGTTTAATCCCATGAAGTAGATATCATACGTTTGTACAGGCAAAGAGGGTACCTAACACCTTCACTCTCCACAACCGTGGTCCTTGCCTTGAATTTTCGAATGCATATCAGGGAGTCATCTTAGGACTAATGATCTTTAGATTCTCCGTCCTAAGCGTTTCTATAGGGTCTAGTTGACTGTAGTTTCAAATTAATTGGCTACTGGCAACTCTAGTCATATTCAAAACCCTCCGGACATATACAAGCACAAAAGCCCTCAATAAAGACACCCGTGGAAGCCACGAGTCAGTCCCATTCTTGGAACCTAGCATCTATAAGGACGTGTGCTCAGGGTTTCTCTCATTTGATTGGTTTGGATTTTTAATGATTCCTAACAACATATGAGGAGCGTTTGGATTGTAAGTTACTTAAGTAACTTATGTCTCGAGTAGCTTATATTAGTTTCTACTTATTAAGTAGATAAATATGTTTGGTAAATAACATAATTATCCGCTTCTCCTCTCTTTTATCTTTCTTGATTCCTCTCTTTAGCAATTTATGAAAAATAGAAAAGTTAAAAAAATTAATTGAAGTGATTAAGTAATTTTAAGCAAAAAGAGTTACTTATAATTAATTATAAACCAAATTTATCTTAAATAAGTTACTTATCTATTGCTGAAAGTAGAAAAAGTAACTTATTTGGTGGTATCCAGACAAGCCCTGACGGACAATTTTATTAAGGTTTTGTTGAATTTCGAAGTGTAGTTCATTCTCATTCTTAGGTGCGGTGTCCACGTGCTCTTAATTGCCTTGTGTCATCTGGTCAGTTAAATAATTGATATGAACTACCTATCAGGTTTAGAACACATTTAATGGGATAATCGTATTAATTAGATGATTCAATCATGCATGATTTGGCAGTTTTCTTAAGCCAGAGATGGGATGCTTAGTAATGACAAACAAAAGTGATCCTTTGCAATCATAGCAATCCATAATAGGCCTAATAAATGCATGGATCAGATTAAATACAGGGATCAAATTATTTATTAGACTTTTACGTGAGTTTGGATGGTTAAATAGGTAGCCTTTTATTATCTTAGATACAAATAATTATTTCAATTATAAAATTAATGAACTAAGCATCTAAGGTTCCATTGTCTCATTTTAGTTAACATGAAACACATATATGCCATATTATATATTAAACTAATTTATTTAATCAAATTTCTCATCCAATCAATGTACTCATTGCCAACCAGAGTCTTTGGATTCCACAATATTTCAATTTCAGACTACAAAACAAGACTGAAAAATCAAAATAACTGGATTGCCGTGAAATTCAAAATTTCCACGGTATTCCAGAACCAAATTGCCAACTGCACCATAATGTAAAAATGTGATAGGATCATAGCAACCGTTGGATTTCGCAATTGGAATTTGGACCACTCACTATTTTACTTGTGGCCATCCCTTTGATGAGCACCATGTGAATGATTATTATTTCTTGATCTAGTTTCAGATC
Organism: Magnolia changhungtana; assembly: GCA_030180095.1. Classification (NCBI taxonomy): domain Eukaryota; kingdom Viridiplantae; phylum Streptophyta; class Magnoliopsida; order Magnoliales; family Magnoliaceae; genus Magnolia; species Magnolia changhungtana. The sequence continues at coordinate 1,280,959 of JASAUF010000396.1, read as the reverse complement.
CACGATCCATCCACAGTGTCTCCCTCAATTTCGATGGTCTTGATATGCATGCACGTGTGCCACATGAGGATGAGTTAAACACATGAGATCCTGCATTTGAGCTGTGCACCATCCACGAGGGGTTCACAAAGTAAATGTTTCACCTGTCATGCAACGTGCTACGTGGATGATTTGGATTCGGTGGGGACTAAAGTTGTAAACACCCACGTATACTTTATATGGACAGCATGGCATACGTGTGGAAGATCCAGTACGTTCATCTGGTAGGACGTACACTGTACGTCCCCTGAACCAAAAATCAAGGTGGCCCACAGGCTCCACGTGTACGTTGAATATCGACCACTGTGGTTTTTCTTTTTTCAACTGTCCATTTTTATCATATAGACGACTCAGACAACTGCGCCAGGCTGGCTTACTCGCAACCTACCTGATGAATAGCGGACGCGGCTACTGTGATGTATGGGTTTTATCCGCACCGTCCATTCATTTTTCCATACAATTTTATGTTACCAGACCAAACGTAATGTAGATCCAAGTCTCAATTGGACCACACAATAGGGATTAAACATCTACCATTGAAAATTTCTCGGGGGTATAGAAGTTTTGGATCAAACTGATATTTGTATTTTACCTTCATCCAGGTCTATATGACGTTATGAACGGGTTGGATGGAAAATAAAAATCACAGTAGGCCCTAAGAAGAAATCAACGTTGGGCGTCATTAACACCTTTGCCTCCTATGGTGTTGTTCATTTGAACCTTTGATCTGGCTAGATTTTGGGCTCCCAATCTAAAATGATATGTAGAAATAGATGGACGGTGTGGATAAAATCCATATATCACAGTGGGCCCTCAAAGCCCGGTCCTATCCCAAGCTCGGACAGGCGGGGTTATTACCCAATCCGCGTCCATGAATAGTCGGCATCTCGCACGTGTGTCCTTTTAAGGTAAGATTAAAAGCCGCTAGGCAATCTCACGCGAGCATCCTTACGATTCAGGAAATAATCTCTGCTCTGGATGGAGGAGATTGACAGACTGGGCCATGTGCGCGAGATAAGAGCCATTAATGATGTGGCCCCCACTTATGATGGCCAAAAAGAAGACCGTCCACCTATCAGGCGACGACAACTGGCAAAAAATAAAAATAAAAATCAGAGAGAGATCCATAGTCAACATAACCAATATAATCGTGTTGTCCCACACGGAGAGTGGACCATAGACCTCTGATTTATTCGGCAAGGCAAGGCAAACGGCTACAATCTCTCGCACGTGTACCACCGATCACCTCTTCAATGCCTTCTCGCGCTGATCGAATCGACGTGTTAATTCGGATTTCGGGTCCAAACTTAAACAGGAGTTCATCTTCCCTCTGTCGCGACTCTTGTTCAACTGTGCGTCGCTACCCACTGGGGCCAATATGTCGAGATGATCTGATGATCTAAGCCGTTAATATTCTCGTTATAACTACCTAAGTAAGCTACTATCCCATAATGATGCTGCAGTAATGATCAAATGAAAATAGTATTTTCATTTTTCTAACTTAATCTTCGTGCATTCACTGTCACGATTATCCGTTCATCTTAAGTTTCTTAAGATGGCCCGTACAGCATAGACGCAAAAATGGAAACTTCCGGACATCGGACAATTGGCGTGTGGGACCGGTGAGCGGAGAGATAGACAGAACGGTTCCTGCGTCGCGACTGAGGAAAGACGAACTCCTTAAACAGCAACAGTAAAAAAATTCCAGCCTCAATAGAGAGAGATAACCGCAAAGAGAGAGAAAATAAAATCCCCAATGTCAAAGAGAGAGGGATTTGCAGAGAGAGAAGAAAGACAGCAAAAGGTCTCGACTCTCTGCACTCAGAAACCCTAGAATTCGTCCACACCATAAGGGTGGAGAAAGAGGCAAACATTCTCCTTTGATTTCCTACCCCTACTCTCACATAAAAATCCTCGCTTTCAGCAAAATTTCAGACATTTCTCTACCTAGATTCCGATCCACGGCTGCGATTTTCACGGCGGGTTTGCTTTCGACAGTCTGCACTCAATTTTGATATCGGGATTTTGGATTCGCAAGATTCGATCTTCCATAGTTTCCATAGGAGGGCAGATTGAGGGCGCTTCTGTAATTTCTGTTTTTCTTCGTTTGTATTTGTTTATTAAAATTCAGATTGAGTTTATTTTAGTTCAATCCGAGGGTGGTTATTTTTTCACATTCGAGGAGGGCTTTGATTCGTTTGCGGTTTCTCTGGTTTTCCATTTGGCAGTGTTTGTTGTGTAATTTCTCCTTTAGAAGTTGAATTGAGGGTGGATTTTTAGATTTATTCGCATCTGCATTCATTGAATTGGACGGATTGCGAATCGGTACTGGTTTGGATTGTGGGCCGTTTGGTTTCTGGTATCGAGTTGTTAGAGAGAATTTTCTGGGATTGTGGATGAGAGGGTGTTTGGGGAGAGGAGGGAGATGAGAGGGAGAGGTTTGGTTTGGGAGGGACTACGATGACTGGAGGGTCATTGGGTCTACGTAGTACAGGGAGTTATGGGTCATTGCAGCAACACCTGCAGAACAGTTTCGTGTTGCCGATTCAGACGACGCCCGTCACAGTTCGCAAGCCGTCGAAGATGCTCCTTCCTGGGGGGTCGAGGGAGAAAGAGAGGCTCTTCCCTTGGATCTTCAAGATCGCCTGCAGGAGGCGGGTTGGGATGCTCCTCTTGGTGGTTGTTTCCGTTGGGGTTTTCATGTCCCTCATGTCTGCCGTTAGTAAAGGTTCGATTTTGTTATACTCCTTTGCAGCCACTTATTTTTTCTTTAGTGTGAATTCCTTTGATAGTGGGGCATGCCTTTGAATGTTACTGAGCACTGGATGATGCTCGCAGTGGATCACACTGAGCCCCAAGAGCAGCCTGATCAGATGATTGTACCCATCTGATTAAAAGACCGCAAAATGGACGGTAATGGTCTTACATCAGAAGTCAGGGCCCATCATCTAGATTCCATTGTTCTGGCATGGATAATGGGAGCCACTTTGAAGTGTCATGGAGCATTGTATAAGCGGTCATTGCGGGTCACACACTAGGCTGAAGATGTCTGATCTCTGCCTGATAGGGGATGGTATTGGGCCTTGGTCATCACAGCTAAGATCCGTGGGCTAGTGTGAAGCTTTATCACTGTAGCATTCCCCTCGAAAACCATATAAAAGCAGTCCACATAACTTTAAACATTGACAGACAAGAAACGCAAAATGCTAGTTTGGTTGTCCGAATTCCAAATGGAGGCAGTGGATGATCTTGGATCCATGCTTAAATAGTTCTAATGGGGACATGAAGTGGGTCTGGCTGCTATCTCCATGCTTTAAATATGAAATGTTTGTATTAGCAGACTTTCTTTAAATATCAGGAGCCCTGGGCAAAAAGAAGTGGAGGACTATTCTCTTGGCAGTAATCTGGGCTATTTGAGCAGAACGTAACAATTGCTGCTTCAGGAATGTATCAGCTTCTGCTGCGGGGGTGTTTTCTAGAGTGTTAGTCTTCTTTAGAGATTGGGTGCCGTAGTTGCTGTTTTGGGTTAGGTTTTTGGGCTTTGGCTGCTTTGGAGCAGCTCCTTTATTTTTGCTTTCTCACTGTGTTTACCTTTTTTCTTTGTTTTCATTGTTTCCGTGCCTTGTTTTTCCTCTTCCCTTCAATAAAGGTCATCTTTCAAATAAAAAAGGAAAGAAGTAGAAGCAGATTTTCTTTGATCCATGCTTAAATAGTTCTAATGGGGATATGAAGTGTATGAAGTGGGTCTGGCTGCTGTCTCAATGAATCTGAGGGAATTGTTTGTATTAATTTTGAAGTTCTTAATATCTGTTACAATTCTACATTGGTTCATTTAAGCAAGTAACCTGGTTGATAACTGTGCATTTTCAGATGAAGATGTACCAGTGGGCCCTGATGCAGACCAAAGATCTTCTCAGCGTTTCACCGTTGTGTCCAACAACAACAATATCTCAAGTCAGTACGATTCCCCCCTAATATCCGGGGAACAAGATAGTAAGAGGGAAAATAATTCTTCTTTACTGAAGATGCGGTCATTAATTATTGAAAATAAAACCTTGCCTCGTCCTCTTCTCATTCGTGCTGGTGCCCTTCCTCCTCCTCCTCCTCCTCTAGCTCCACCACCTCCTCCTCCTCTAGCTCCACCACCTCCACCTCCTCCTCCTCCTCCTCCTCCTCCCGCCATTCATGCTGGGGCCCTTCCTCCGCCTCGTCGTCCTGCCATTCATGCAGGGGCCCTTCCTCCTCGACATCCTTGTGAAAATTTCGCACTTCCACCTCCACCGGCAGATAGAAAACGGACTGGCCCACGTCGTAAGTTTGAGTCCCTACGATGCTCAGATTTGGATGTTGAAATTATTGTAGAAGTTGTTATGGTGAAACTAAATTTTGTTGCTTCTTGTTTTTTCTCTTTCAGCTTGTCCTGTCTGTTACCTTCCCGTTGAGCATGCCATGGCCCGTATGCCGACTACTCCATCAGTTTCTCCTATACTTGAGAATTTAACATACATTATAGAAGAAACTCCAATTAGTCCTCCACCATTTGGAGGCTCTCCTTTTGGTGGATATCCATCTCTGCAACAGAGGAACGATTCTTTTGATATAAAAGAGTCCATGAGTGTACACTGTGGGTATGGTTTATATCTCCTCATTAGATGTTTTATGAATTTTTTTAAGTGGTCAAGTTTTTCTACTAAAAAATGATATTGTTTAATTGTTTTTTCGTCCATATCTTTGACTGTGTTTATAAGTGTGTTGTTAAGGAGGAAAAAAAAACACAACAGTTAAAAGAGAGAAGATTTTGCTTTTAGCTATGAATGTTGGGATTTCTTTCAACTGATTGATTACTCATGTTGTGTTTTAACTGACACATTTTGTCATTAGATTCGTTAAAGGAAATAGACCTGGTCACCAGACTGGATTCGATATTAATGATGTTGATATTCTTGAAATGGAGCAATGCCGTGGAATAGTTGTTGCATCAGCAGTATTTGGTACTGATATGAGCATTAGAAGTCTTCTTCTTTCTTTATTTATTTTATTCATTTTATTCTTGTTAATATGTGTTCGTTGTATTGTTTGGTTGTCTTCAAGCGAGTGTAAATTTTCTTCTTCCCTCATGAATATGTCATTTACCAGGAAACTATGACATAATACAACAGCCAAGAAATATTAGTGAGGCTGCAAAGAGAAATGCTTGCTTTTATATGTTTGTGGATGAAGAGACGGAAGCATATATAAAGAATTCTAGTGCACTTGACAGCACTAACAGGGTGGGACTATGGAGAGTTGTTGTCGTTCACAACCTTCCTTATGCTGATCCAAGACGTACTGGAAAGGTGAGTTCTTTTGTGTACTTGTTTTATTTCTTTTAGACTCCAGATTAGATTGTGGTCTAGAAGCAGTCTAGTTGCGTACAAAGCATGCAATTGCTGAATATAGTTAGTGACTAAATCTTTATAGCATGACTGTATGCAGCAGCAATGTATTTAGTAATCACGCAAAAATCATATTGGATGTTGCCCAATATGGTACTAGATTGGCTGGTTATTTATAACAGCTGTAGAAAAGGTGGGAATCATGCAATAAATGGGAAAGTAATAGAATCTTTCAAAAAAAAAAAAAAAAAGAAAAAGAAAAAAAGAAAGAAAGTTTTTTGTTTGTTTGTTTGTACTTATTGCCTCTAAAGAGTAATGGTGCTTCAAATGATTGCTAACACTAGAATGCTATAGCTCAAGCATAGACTGAATTGTCCTTGTTCATATCAGTGGCGTCATCCTATTGCGACGTGTCTTGGGAAGTCTTTGTTTAGACAGTTTATTCCTTTTCTACTCTCATTTAGATCATTGGGCTTACCATGATCCTGAACCTATTTATTTATTTCATTACCATATTTCAACCATATAACGATCTAACCCAAAATTAAGGAGAATCGTTTAGTGAGATCAGTGTTTTAAATAGCGGTAGTGTGATGCGTAGCGCTCAGCCCTCTATAGCGTGTAGCGTAAATACGTAGCGTGTAGCGTAAGTTACACGATACTTGTAATTTTTAATTTAAAAATAGGACAAATATAATAAATAGTGAAAAAAAAGGAAAAAATAAAAATAAAAATGCCTAAAAGATGATTCATTTTATCAATTATAAGCATGTTAAAAAAGTTATTAGTTATCATTTATCAAAAGCCAATCCACATATATAAGTCAAATCAAATAATTATTGCATCAACAACTTTCTAATCAAACCACTTTAATTAATAATGTCTAATTGAAACCACAAGTCACAATTATGAAAAGAAATAAAAATCTCATAGGTTAAAAGTATTAAGTATAATACATGTGTCACATTCCTCAACATTAGAAACCAAAAAAAAAAAAAACGTGAAAAAATTAATAAAAAATAAAATAGTAAAAAAATACATTGTAGCTTACGCTACGGACGCTACGCGCTACGTAGGCAGCATAGCGTGCGCTACGACCCACATGTAGCGTGCGCTACGAGGATTTTACGCTATTTGGGACGCTACGTAGCGCTACGGCCACGCTACGCTACGTAACATACGCTACCGCTACGCTACGGACGCTATTTAAAACACTGAGTGAGATTACACGGTCATGTCTCAGGAAAAATGGGTTTTGATTGGTTTCTGATGGATATTTCTACGTTAATTAGCATTGAGGTCAATTTGCATCTCATACAAAATATTTTGTTTGCTTTGAAGCACGAAACTTTTTCGCTCTTGACCTACTCTTGTTCTTAAAAAGCACGCAATGGATACTATTCTTTCAGTAGTGTTGGGAATTGGATCCCATCTATGTTTCTTGATGTGGATTTTGTTGAAGGGCAAGATAGAAGCATGATGACGGAGCCTCCAAGTTTCGGTACTCCATTCAAATTCTGTTGCTGATCCTCTTGCCAAAGATGGCATTTTGAGGCCACCTTTTGTAATAGGCAACAATTTTCCAATGTCTTAATGGATGACTCCCCTTCTTTTTTGCTTATAGTGAAACCTTTAGTACTCCATGAAATGAAAGTGAGTCTAGAGCATTGTTCTGAGTATCGGTGATATTATTGGTGTTGCCAGCTTGACAATACTGATAACATTGATAGTATTAGAAATTCTAGGTATCGGAGATTATATTGCTAAGTATCGCGTATGTGTCGATATTGCCAATGTATTGCCAATGATTTCGACTTTGTAAATTCCAAGTTTTGCTTGTATTGCCGATGTATTGGCACTATCTTGAATCTTGATAATATTACCAATGTATCTATATCACCAACTCTTTAATAAAAAAAGATCTATTTCAAATTTTTTTTTTTAATGGGTGGATGTTTGTATGATGAAATGCATGTTTGTATGTATGCATGCATGGATAGATGGATGGGTCGTGGATGTATGGATGGATGGATGGTTGGTTAGATGGATGGATGGTTGGATGTTACATGCATTTAGGCCCCTGTTTCATTAGAAATTCCACCATTTTCCCCATGTTTCATCAATGTTTCCCTTAGTCAGCAATACATTTCCGGGTATTAGTGATAATACCCTTACTCCTCTTTCTCTCCTACTTATTCTTCTGAAAATCAGTTTCTTCTTTGTTATGTCTACTTCTAGCTCTTTTGCACCGATGGAGATGGAACTACATGATTATTACCTCACTTTGAGCGGGATCGTGGAAATCTGATAGAAAGATTAGGCATAGGCTGAACGAAATCAGCTTAAGGAATTCTGAAACTGCTTGGCCTTCAAAAGTGGATTCAGGTCAATACATATTTCTGTATCCTCAGCTAACATACATTTATTAACGATACCAATACTACTCACAGTGGTCTAGGGTCAAGGTAGTACCTTTTTTGTTAACGAATTTTGGGATATTGCCTCTAGGCAAAATAGTTGTCAAACAGGCAAGTGATGTAGCTAATGTTTTGGGTTCGAGCCTGTAACTCATTTGTAGTTGGGGTGTGTTTCAACATTGAAATCTTGGGTTGAGCCCGACTTACCTAAAAAATGTAGCCGATGTTTTGGCTGAAAAGGGTGTTACTCCTTACTCGTTGTTGAACATTAGAATTTCATGCTGAAAATCCTCAAAGCCTCATCAAGAACAAAAAGATTGTGTGGAGCAAAGGACAAAAGCTTGTTTCATTTTGATTTCTAGTAAGAATACTAACTGTATGAGACCATGGCCTATCAATCCTTTAGGCCTTTGAGTTTTGAAGTTGCATGCTCTGTGTGCTTGTTTGGTGTTGCATTATCCAGACATCAATTGTTCGTAAAATCCCTTTTGGCAACACTCATGGTTGTCCCAACCAGTGTTCGAAATATTGATATTATCGGCCGATATTATCGTTATTGCACCCATGCGGGACGATACACCCCCGATAACCCCCGGAAGATACTAAAAAATCTCAAATTCAGATGTCGGCCGATATATCGTCGATATCGCACGATATTTCGAAGATATCACGCGATTTCCTCGAAAAAATCGAAAAAAAAAATTCGAAACTATCATTATCTGAAAAAAAAAAACAAGAAACTGGATTTCGGAACCTGTACAAGAGATCGTCATCATCGAAAGCTTCCATTTGGTGGGCCATTCCAATCAAAGCTTCTTTCGTAGGTTAGTGCAAGCAAAATCTTCGATTTGGGAGAGAAATCCGTCAAAATCCGAAGAAATCCGGGTATTTGGGCGACATCGGGGGAAATCCTCGTCGAAATCTGGAAATCTTCGCCGGAATCCGAAGATTTGGGAGATATTTGGGGCCGGAACCCCCTCTCTGCTTCGAAAAAAAAGGGTGTCCGACCCTTTTTTTGGAATAGGGTGGTGTACCGCACACCACTGACTGGTGTGTTGACGTTGTCACCGACTTCTGTGGGTCCCATCATGAGGTATGTGTTATATCCAAACCGTTCGTCCATTTGGCGAGCTCGTCGTAAGGCTTGAGCCAAAAAATAAGACGGATCCAAAGATCAAGTGGACCACACTGAAAACAGCAGTGGAAGATTAAAGGTCTACCATTGAAACCCTTTTGGGGTCACAAAAGTTTTGGATCGATATGATATTTGTTTTTCCTCCTCATCCAGATTTGTGTGCTCTAATGAATGGATTGGATGAAAAATAAACATTATGGTGGGCCCTACAAATGTTTTAACGGTGAGAATTAGTCCCCACTGCTATTTGTGGTGTGGTCCACTTGAGCTTTGGATATTACTCATTTGATCTAAAATGATCTCTCTAGATGCATGAACGGTGTAGATATAATAAATACATTACTGTGGGGCCCATTTAACTTTGAACCGTTGGAGGAGCGTCTGCGACGGACGCGGATTTGCTACTGAAGACTTTCGCATTAAGTTCCTGTGCTGGAAACTCAGGTGGGGCCCATTGTGATGTTTGTGAGAAATCCTATCCGTCCATCCGTTTTGTGAGTTTATTTGAGGACACGATGCCAAAAATGAACCGTTTCCAAAGCTCAAGTGGGCCGAAAACGTGATAATTGAATGTCCACAATTGAAATATTCATGGGCCATGAAAGTTTTGAATCATGCTAATATTTGTGATTTCAGTTCATCCTTGTAGGAATGAAGTTATTTACGGTATGGATGTCATGTAAAAATCACTGTCGAACCCAGGTAGGTTTCAACGGTAGGAACTTCCCTAACCACATTTTCCTTTAGCACGGCCCACTCGAGCTTTATATAAGGTTCATTTTTGGCGTATTGTCTTGAAATGAACTCACAAAATAGGTGGAAGGGAAGGATTTCTCACAAACATCACAGTGGGCCCTATCTGGGTTCCCAACGTAGGAACTCGCTGCGAAAGGCTTTCGCAGGAAATCCGCGTCCGTCTGGGGTGGGAACGACGGAAATGGATTGGCTACTCCCCCTGACACCAGCTCCGTGGCTGGTGGTCGGTGCTCTGTGGGCCCCACCATGATGTATGTGTTTCATCCATTTTTACAGAACAGTTTATTGCTTGATCCCAAAAATGAGAGGGATATAAATCTCAGGTGGACCACACCACATTAAAGCAATAGTGATTGGATATCAACCATTAAAATCCTCCTATGGCCCACTATACTGTTTATTTGACATCCAATCTATTGATTAGGTCATACAGGCCCAGATGAAGAGGAAAAAAAAAAATCAGCTTGATCCAAAACTTTTATGGCCCCCAAAATGTTTTTAATGGTCGACCCTCATTCAACACTATTTCCTGTAATGTGGTACACTTGAGATTTGGATATAGCTCATTTTTGGAATAATACCGTAAAATGATCTGTAAAAATAGATGGATGGCATGGATGAAACACATACATTATGGTGGGGCCCACATAGCACCGACCACCAGCCATTGGCTGGTGTCAGGGGGAGTAGCCAATCTGTTCCCGGGAACGATGTAGTGAGTAAACTCTGTGGGGCCACTATAATTCATGTATTTTATCCGCTCCGTCCATCCATTGTACTATATAATTTTATGATTTTAGCCCAAAAAGTGAAGCATATCCAAAGTTCAAGTGGCCCACTAGTAGTAAATCACCATTGTTTCCTATGATATGGTATACTTGATTATTGGATCTGCTTAATTTTTTGCATAATGTCCTAAAACGATATAGAAAAACAGATAGACGGGGTGGATACTGGATGTAGTTGTCTTAGTTCAATCGGACAATGCAGAGCTTAGGACCCTCTACAAAAGAAACCTATTATGTGCCATTCTTTTTTGAGATTTTATGATTTAAAAGTGTGTATGGAGGTCTTTTTTAACAATCCCCAAAGTTTCGTTAAAAAATTCAACCATTTTCCCAATGTTTTCCCATGTTTCCCGTGCGATAACCGATACTGATACGTATCTGTATCCCAAGGGTGCGATACATTGCGTGATACCGATATTTCAAACACTGGTCCCAACATGCAATGTGGGGCCTGACCATATTGTCATGTAATTCATCTCTGTTCATGTATCCGTGGGTATTTGGCTATTTTATGTAGATGACTGACTACTCATGTATTTGTACCTAACACGCAATGGTTGAGCAAGGGAGTGTGGGGCCTGACTGTGTTGGCATGTAAGTCATACTATTATTATTATTATTATTATTTCGAAGGGTAACAATTTTTTTTTTTTATATATACTAAGATGGCGCAAAAAACTACAAGCAAAGCAAAAAGGTAAATCACAATCTTCCAAGGAATTTATACAAGAGACCCATTCCACTACAAAAAGCTTTGCATTCGAGAAAACCTCTGCCTCCTGAGAAGAACTATTGTGAAAACACCTCCCATTTCTTTCCCCCCAAATCGCCCACCAGTATTCTAATATATAGCCAATCTGTGGGTGCCTTGCTATTTTGTGCAGCTGGCTACTCGAGCGTGACCCTTCACGTGTGTGGACTGTGGGTGCTTCATGTTCATAGGTTTTGTTTTCTGGTAGCTGTCCTTCCATGACCCTACTTTTGCTTGTTAATGGGTACCCTGATATGGGTATACTCAAAATAATTGATCCAGTTTAATTGGATATTGATCTAGATTGCAGGCTCGACTAATAATCAGTTTACAGAACCTGATTTTGGACTTGATTATGGATCCCATGTGTGTGGTCCACATGCTCACATGTGTGAGGCCCACAAACCAGTGGGTCCATGTAACAGATGGATTAGTGTCAGTTGTTTCTTTATTCTTATTGCTTTTAAGTAAGAGGGGAGATGATATAATTACCCTCACTCAGAACCAATAGGGAAGACAATTTACTTAAGGGAAATTTAGTAATTTGTTATTAGGAATTTAGCATTTTTGTTAAGCTATTTATAGCCCCACTTGGAAGTGTGATTATATTATGGACTGAAAAGTTTCTGTTCTTCTCTTCTTTGGGAATATTTTATTCCTCATGCATGTGTTGCTTTAGATTGGCATGTGTTTCCATTTAGACCTGGCATAAATGTCTTTATGTTCCATTCATATCGGAGGTTTTGCCTATGTCTTACTTTTTTCTTCTCCTTCTCTCGATACCCTAGCTGTCCCATCCTTGAAAACCAAAAAACCTAGCCACGACACAATCCCTATCCCGAAACAACCCCCCTAATCGAACCGATATCTTAGCCATGCAAATCTTAGAACCCTAGATAGAAGTTTAGAATCTAGATGCACCCCTAGCTCATTAGATCTCCATCGTACACCTTCCTATGGATCTTAAGGTTGAAATATAACCAAGCATTTGGATCTTGGCTGTTCAATCTTCCAACGTTTAGATCTGCTCCCCATCAAACCCAAACCCAAACCTAAAACCAGCCTTTCACTCTATCCATTATCAAATTTGCAACATTATGAGACAATTTGGAAATGATGGTAAACACCTTCACCTTTTTAAATCTTTTATCATCTTTTTGTTGTATTTCAAAGTAATTCACTGAATCATGTTTGATTCGTGTTTATTTAGGTCCCATTTGATTGACTTTCAACAAGTCAAGCTGACAGACAACATTCTTATCAAAGAATAGTTTGATGCACCGTTATATGTGTCTAAAAAAAAATTTGACCGATACAGGCCAGCGCGGTCTGATACAGGTTGATACTTATTCGCTATGCTCGTATTGAACTGTTTTTCGGCAGACCCATTATGCCTCCCAATACTAATATTTAGATCCATCTTAATGTCTACTTTTTTGACATTCTAAGGTCCTATAATTCAGGTTGCCACACTTGAAACACTAAAACGGTAAGCTTTTTGTCCTCGTTTCGCATGCTTGGACCTACGATGTTCGGATGAGCTGAATGAGTTGGTGGGGGATCCGCCACGGACACACATTCAGTCTGCGAGCTAGAAATTGTTTGGATCCACCATCCAAGGTACCGAACATTTCTTGAGCCACGTTTTTGTTCTGATTCCACTACTAACACTCGGTGATATGCTGATGGCTGTATCATCTGAACATCACTACAGGTGGCCCTAAGCCACTGAGATACTGCACAACTCGCTAAGATCATCTTGGATGACTAGGTTAAGTTTTTCTGTGTACCTGTCCACCGATCAATCATCTTGGTGAAGCATGTGCAACCATTGATCCATGGTTTGCACATAATCGAACAACAGAAAAGTTTCACGTAGCCTCTTTTTCATTTTATTCCAACTAGTGATCAGGCTCACCTATTCGTTCATGCATAACTTTCATTTGTTCCCACCAAAGCAGGTGCTCAAATCTTAAGCCTGATGGTGACTGCCTTGACGTTCTTATCACTAGGCATGCCTTTTTAGTCAAAAACATGTTCGGCCGTGCTTAGCTGGTCAATGAATTCCTCAATTTTTAAGCCTCCATAGGATTTTGGTATCTCCACCTTGACATTAAAATTGCATGCCGATCTGTAGACTAGGCACTGATCTTCTGTTCGTTGCTCCAGAATTGCATCACTATTGTGAAATGGGTTCACCCCCTCATCCTGGGAATAGAAATGCCATGGGTTAACATATGTCAGAGACTTGAGACATCGTACTTTTCGTCAAGCCTTAGTAGGAGTAGTTGAGGCACCATTAAATAATATGTCAACTGCTTTCCCAATTACTAATCTCCTTAACAGACCCCAATCTTGAAAGAGCCTTAACCTTAGGCATCCAAACCCAAGGTTTTGATATGCTACCAGGATCTGAAAATGTGGCAGTCATTTATAGGGTCTATTATAAACTGATGAAATCAGTTCAACCTATTATTGCCTATGGTGACATTGCTGAAGGAGTTACAACCCTGTTTCTCACCAACATGGGTAACAAGGTTAATATTCCTAGAATGCCTCAAAACTGGGATGATATCCTCCACTCCAGAAGATGTGTCGTACCCGGTGCTCAGCAAACTCTTCCTCCTCCACAGGAAGAAGCCGAAATAGATCAAATCTAAGAAAATGATGATGGATCTGTTGTCTTAACCCTTAGACAACCTCAAAAGTGTCCAACGCCACCCATCAAATTCCAAGAACCTAGGCCTGCCATTCCAACCCCTAAACCTTCGGGAATATCTTATCCCATTTATCCATCTCAAGAAGATGACACTAGATCTAATAGATCTTATAATATCTTATGATAAGAGCTAAAGAACCTTTCGAAATTAACAAAGAATTGTTAAGAAAAGATTTTAACTCTCATCCGCTATAGGAATTATGTCTACATCATTTTTCTCAAGAAGAAAAGTCTCTTATTAGAACAGAATGGTGTTCTGATATGAATATTCACAAGAATAATATTTTCTTCTTTGAATGGCTCACTACTGATCATCCATCACTGCTCAGAAGGCATAACTTCTTCTTACAACCACTCTAGTCGAGGAATGCCACGCAGGATTTTTACTGCAAGCCTTTTCACTCTAAAGAAAAAGAAAATTACAATTCTCCCAAGCTTGCTTAAAACAAGAAGAAGAGGAGCTTATTTAGGAAATGGGAAGATCAAACGAGGGACCCTCATAAGGGTTATCTTCTTCTGGTTCTGCAGGCACGTCAGGGAGGCTGAGAGAACCGTCTTCAGAAGAGATACACATTGCTGAAAGATGGCGGTTAATGGTTTCACTAGGAACCGGGACTCTTTTAGCAAACTCTTTTAGGAGTTTAATGTTTATTTGCTGAAAAATGGCTTCGTCTCGAGGGAGCTCTTTTTCTTTAAACAAAGCCGCTTTTGGAGAGAAGATGAATTTATCCCACCATCTAATGGAGATGGCTCTTGCGATGGAGGGTGAAAGGTTTGCATGGATTTCATAATGCCATTTTATAATCCAAGGCACTCCATGATGCAAGATGATGGAAACTATCGTAGGATGCAAGATGAGAGATTAATTACACATTAATTTTAGCAATCAACATGTAAAATCAAGCATATCCTCATAATAGATTCAAAAATTCAGATTTATAACATGAAGATCCTAGGTTTTCATATACTCGGTGCACGAAAACATAAAATAGTTCAAGTGTGACCCACTTGAAAGTAGGGACTTCGAATCTAGCGTAGGTATGTTTCGCACTCAAGGGAATGACTAATAGGTTTTATGATAAGGAAAATTTGAAATATGGAGAATTAGGGTTCATGGGAATTGATGATTTTGGAATTAGGGTTTTTAGAAATTGGGGAAAATAAGAAATTGAAAATCTAGGGTTTAGAAGGTTGTAATGGAAGGGAAAAAAGGAAGACAAGAGAATAAGAAGAATACCTTTTGAAGAAGAGAGAGGAAAGATGTAAGGCAAAAAATACATTTCGAAGAAGAGGAAGAGGAATGATGTATCTTAGAATTCACCACCAAACAAGCTTCTACCCTTCCACAATTTAATTGGAAGGGAGGGTTTTTTTTTTTTCCAAAAAACCTTAGAAAATAAGGAGGAAAATTCCTTCACACAGGAGAGCTTCTCTGTTTTTTCTTTCTTCTTAATAACACTACTAGGGTTGGAACTCCACCCACCTTGTGCTTTTATAATTAAAAATTCGGAATTAAAAATTCAGCATAATTACAATTATGCCATTCACTTAAGTGAAGTGGTCCATCTTCCAAAATAAGAAAACGAAAACATATATTACCAATCTCAGTCATCAGATAACTCCCAAAAATAACAAAAAACATAAAGAAAGCAAAATCAGAGTCCAAGGAGCCCAGATCTAAAAGATTTGGTGGCCAGACGGCCTAATCGACAAGATCAAACGGTCAGATCAACACGAAATAGAAATCCTATGACTAAAATGATCTCCCAAGAAGCCCACATGTATCATCCCAAGGTTGTGGGGTCTTCCTGATGCACGTCTAATGCATGCAGGGTCTTCAAAATGCCCTGGCGGGCCCCATCTGAAATTCATCTCCCATCCACAAAGAAAGTAGCGTTGATGTGGGTGGTTGTTTCCGTCTCTGGTACACCCGAGTAAGTCCTCTGATGTCCCCATCACTCCATGAGTGCAACAAAGCGTCATTATAGATAACTCAAGTTCCATTTCAATTTCAGAGTATTGGAACTGAAGAAAATGTTTTTCAACTGAAGTGGATAAGATATAATTTGCTGCACCGAATGATTTCCACTATTTATGATAGAACCAAAAAGGAATTTGATACGGGTTCTGATGAGCAAGCCAGAGAAACCAAGAATGTTTCATCTGGGAATTTTGAATGAGAAGGAAAATGGACCATGCCTCTTAATAGTCCCAAAAAGAGTTTCTAAAAGAGGAACTGTTTGAGGTTCTAATGGTTTTTAGGTGTGGCCATGGTTTTCCCCATCCAGAAGAAGAAAGAATGTGGACAATCGAGCATCTCCCCACTCCTTGGCAAGCACCATTGATGAATTTCTATTCCCAGGATGAGGAAGTGAACCCATTTTCACAATAGTGATGTAATTCTGGAGCAACAAACAGAAGATCAGTTCGCATGTCCTCTGACTGCACATGTTTGCATGTAATACTGCAGCTCCTAGTCCTTGATGTCCCTGCTACCATGTTTTCTTTCCTTAGTCATGTTGCTACATGACTGACCTGTGCTTGAGTTTGTAGTTTGCAGTTTTTTACTTTTCAGAATTCCTCAGTATAGCAAGGGGTAGACTTTTGGTGTGGCTCCCCTTCACTTGTTGAATCCTTTTCATCCCTTTTTGTGGTTGCTCGGGACCCAAATATTGTGGTTAGTAAATGTTTTGCTTAGGATCATGGAGGACATTTTTGGCTTCCACCCTTATGTAGAAACCATTCAGATTCTGAAGCCCAGGAGTATACACTTCTTCATCTTCGTCTGCAGGTTTTTACACTGGACGATTCATTGTGGTAGTCGGTAGTCAGCTCAAGAGCGTTTTCTGTCCTGTCTCTTTATAGATCTTTGGCAACCCCTGCTGCTTCTGGTGTAGTATCTCACACGTGGCCGTTGTGGTCTTATAGAGTCCCCCCAAAAGTAGCAGCGTTTGAATGTCTGGTCGGCCGGAATAGAATTTTGACGAAAGAAAATTTGAGAAAGCGAGGCTTCTCTCCCAAACGTGCGTTGTCTTCTATATGCCTCGGGGCTAAGGATTCAGTGGATCATCTGTTTATCCACTACCATTTCGTCTCGGATATTTGGTGGAGTGTCTTGCTGTTGGCTGGAGTGCAATGGACCATGCCTTATTCTGTTGATAACCTTTATTGCTGCAGGAATGCAGAATCAGGAGGAACCATTGGAAAGAGAAAATGGCGTGTCCTTCTAGCAATCTTATGGGCGGTGATGCACGACAATTAACCACTTGCTCTAAAAGCTCGAACTGTTAGAGTATGGCGAATTAATCCCTTTATCTCATAGCCTAGGCCCCACATCTCATGGGTTAGGACCTCGGCCGAACCCCCCTCGTGGGCCCCAAATCACATGGGTATCGCCTCACACGGGCTGCCCACCTCGAGTGTGTACCCGCATCCCATAGGCTACCCCACTTGAGCCCGGTGTGAAATGCACATTAATCACCCCTGGTGAGGAGTCTCAAACACGAGACCTCCCTCGTGGGCCCTACCTACCCCAAGTGTGCCCCTGCATCCCATAGGGGACCCCACTTGAGCCTGGTGTGAAAATGCCCCTACATTAATCACTCTTGGTGAGGAGTCTCGAACATGAGACCTCCCGATCTGATACCAATTTGATGTAGGACAATTAACCACTTGCTCTAAAAGCTCGAATTGTTAGAGTATGATGAATTAATCCCTTTATCTCATAGCCCAGGCCCCCGCATCTCCTGGGTTAGGACTTCGGCCGAACCCCCCTTGTGGGCCCCAAATCACATGGGTATCGCCTCACACGGGCTGCACACCAAAAGTGTGTCCCCACATCCCATAGCTTTCCCCACTCGAGCCCGTGTGAAATGCGCATTAATCACCCCCCGATGAGGAGTCTCGAACACGAGACTTCCCTCGTGGGCCCTGCCCACCCCGAGTGTGCCCCTGCATCCCACAGGCGACCCCACTTGAGCCCGGTGTGAAAATGCCCCTGCATTAGGCGGTGTGGGTAGAGAGATAATTTTTGTTTCAGGAATATTAGTGCTTCTAAGGCTGGGTTCTTTTTTTTTTTTTTTTTAGGGTTTTAGTTTTGTTCAGGGATTGGGCCCCTTGTTTCCTTTTTCTGTTTTTTCTTCTTTCTTTTTCTCTATTTTTGGTACTGTTCTTTTAATAAAATTCTCATCTTTCAAAAAGAAAAGAAAAAGAAGACTTTCTCGGTTTGTTGGGTAGGCTTATTATTATTATTTTTTTTCAATTCGCCTGATTCACAGTTTGTGTCCAGCTTGTTCGATAAATTAGTATGATGCTTTAGTTTGACATAGTTTGATCCAATTTGAATGGCCAGTGGTCCAAATTCAGTGAGTGAATGCCCATTAGTTGGAGGTCAATCTGACTCTTGGACGATGATCTATCTATAGTGGTCCCATAATTTGGACAGTTAACTTGAGTTAGTATATGCCACGGGTACCATTTCCATCACAATCATCCCGAGGACAGATTATACACTCTTTTCTTTACATGACACTCTGCCTGACTGTACAGTTTTTGAGCTCATGTGCTGCAACTGCTGCCTATGTACAAAATTTCAAGTGCATTTGCTGACCATATACTCTGCGACCGGATTTTAAAAAAAATCTACTATAGCCTGCAAATTTTAGTGCATGCGCTGCATTTGTACATATTTTTTGGCGTATGTGCTGCCGCGTACTTGTCTACAGGATGAAACTCAATATGTTGGCTCGATACAAGTCGTAATTACTGGCGAATAGATAGTTTAGGATATCAATTCACCCTTGATTGGGGAGGGACCTGTGTGCGCGCTATCTCTGTGCGATTTTGTGCACCGGAGAAGGCGAGGCAATGCAATCATACACGGGAGCCTGGCCAGAGAATTAGTAGCCATGGAGTACAGGCATCTAGGCCTCCAAGATGCTGTTGATTTTGTGATAAAGGAACGGTTGGATGAAGGGAAAGCTGACCTGATTGCTGTGTCCATCCAGGGATAGCAAGGTGGGGTATGGGTTCAACACCACTGGGGGATGTTTAGGGGTTGTGCTACTCAGGATGGGTTTATGGAAGTGGGCATTTGGGAGTAGTTTGAATTCCTCCAAATATAGTGTAGCTTGTTCAAACAAAACTAAGGATTAGGATATGGCTGACTTTGACTAGCTAATATTAGTCATCATGGAGAAGGATATCATCTATTTCAGATAATTTATTTGTTGGGTTTCAGGTGGCTTATGGAAACTCATATGTTGGATGGTTTCTGATCTTAATTGGCAGGTTCCGAAGCTTCTACTACATAGGATTTTCCCAAATGCTCGGTATTCTATATGGATTGATGGAAAGCTTGAGCTTGTTGTGGATCCATATCAAATTTTGGAAAGGTACATTTTATGGGAAGATATCTCCTGCCATTAATTTCTGTAGATCTTGTGAATTCTCATTTGTGTCAATTGTCCATTATTCCAGTGGTGCGAGGTTAAGGTAACACATCTCAGTTTGGTATATTTGAAAATCGACATAGATGATCCACTGTGATTTGGTTTTTTCCATTATTATTCTGTTGTGATAGCTGCATCATTTTAATGTGCTTGATCATGAACCCAACACTGCCATGCATTCAACATGCACTTGTTCCAATTCATCCTCACCATCATCATAGCCTTGTCACAGCTATTTGGAGTCTGTGAACTCGTGTCAATTCATAAACTGCTTTTTTGTATTGTTAGTGTGTGGATACTGTAAATTGTTGCATCTATTTTTCAGATTCTTGTGGCGGAAGGGCTCCACCTTCGCAATCTCCAGGCATTACAGACGCTTTGATGTTTTTGATGAAGCAGAGGCTAATAAAGCCGCCGGAAAGTATGAAAATGCCTCCATTGATTACCAATTAGAGTTCTATAAGAGGGAGGGCTTAACGCATTATTCTTCGGCTAAGCTTCCAATTACAAGTGGTAAGTGCAGGGCCCTCTTCTCTCTCTTTTGTTTTCCCTCATCTGTTTCATGGGTGTTGCAGATTGAGTGGCTATGATTCGTGGGTGTTGCAGATGTTCCTGAAGGTTGCGTGATCATCAGGGAACATATCCCCATCACCAACCTCTTCACCTGCCTCTGGTTCAATGAAGTTGATCGTTTTACTTCTAGGGACCAAATCAGTTTCTCCACTGTTAGAGACAAAATAATGTCGAAGGTGGATTGGAGTGTCAACATGTTTCTTGACTGTGAAAGGCGCAACTTTGTTGTTCAGGTACTCTTCTTAGTAGTCTTAGGCCATTTTTGGTAGATGCCTAAAAATGTGTTCATCTCATTTTATTTAACGGTATAATTATTATTAGTATGAACTCATTTTAGGCATCTACCAACAGAATTTCTGTGGTGGTTGTCATTCTTTTGTAGAGGAAATGCCAATTTATTGATAAGTGAAAAGAATGGCTCTAATCCATCTAGTTAAAAGAATGGTTATTGTCATTTCTATGGACGGAATTTCATCCTGAACAGTCGGTGAATACTCTTTTCATGTCACATTTTTTTGGTTGTTTATTTGGATTTCTAACTCCTAAGGGCATGTTTGGGTGCATCGCTGTATTTGAATTCTAGTAGTTAGTTAAGCCGAGAAGAAATGACCAGGTTGTAGCTTAGCTTCATGATGAGAAAGTCACCCTCAAATCTCAGTTACATTACTTACGAAGTCTGATTTGGAAGTAACGTAACTGCAATTTGGGACCTAGTCTCTCAATGAAAATACTCTGCAATATTGTCATGGTCATTTCCATTTTGTTGTCTTATTTGTTTCAATTCAATTACACATGCTACCGGGCCCCATGCCTCTGTTTCGATATTGTTGTATTTTTAGTTTTTTACTTGATCGCACAGGCAAAACACCATTTCGATCTTCATTGATTGGCATCCAGCAGTCTTTTTAATATGCATGAGACATTCACGATTGGCATTATGCAGGCGTACCATAGGGACATATTAGAGCAAAGGAGACCGGTTGCAGCTGCTGTACATCCTCCTCCACTTGCTTGGCCAAATGAAGCAACCAAAAGATCACCACCAGAGATTGTTCCTGATATGGTTGCAAGAACGCCGCCGGTGAGGAAAACTCCTGTGAGGCGTGGAAGAGAGAAGAGACCAAGGCGTCACCGCATGAGAACTGCTATTGATAGGGATACCAATTCATTCTAAAATTTTGGATCATTTTTTTTTTTTTTTTTAAATTACTGTTTCAAAATATTATTATTCATTGCATGAGCAGGTGGATTTGGGGGCAGCTGAGAATATCGTAGGGTATGATTTAGAGAGGGAGAAGGACAAAAGCTCTTCTTTTTTTATTTTTATTTTTCTTTTTCATTTTTTTATGGGACTGTTGATATCTATTCTTTTTGGGTTGTAAGTGTAAATATTTATTTCAAAATAAATAGCATATGAGTTGCTGCCCTTCCCCACAAGCAGTGTCTTCTATAATTTTCGGAGAGCTCTTGATTGTGTATTTTATTATTTGCTTTCCTACATGACTGGTAGGGTTTCAATTTTGGTGGGTTGGGTCAGGTTGACTGTCAACCTGAACCCGTTCCGACCTTAGGAGGACTGCCCTGCAATGGCCAACCCAAATTCCTCTCTATACCCGACCCAACCCGACCTGATCCACCTAACCCGACCTGAGTTTGTTAAGCTTGTATCCAACCCGATTTCAAAGTTGGTGTTTTCCAACATGAACCCAACCTGAGGGGAGGGTCAATTGGGTTCGGGTTGACTTGAACCCAAGATGCATCTCCAATGAGTGGTAGCTCCAGGGTCATTTTTAGAGATGGATATTCGCATTTATTTCAGAATTTGAAGTGAAATTTTAAATTGTTGATAATCAGGTAGGTGTATATGAATATTGTTGGTCTCTACATCATGCGAAAAGGACTGATCATCAAAGTCATTTGGACCCGTGGGCCACCAGTGGTGGAAAATGATTGATCGGACCTGCCAATTTATTGCATAGATCCCCATTTAAAATGGATTGGTCCGACTGTTTCCACCAGCAGTGTCCAGCGACCTATAATTGTTTGAGGAATTATAGGATCCTCACATCATTCACCGTGGGGCCCACCTCAATGTGTTGTATATCCACTCTGTCCATCGTTTTGCCAGCTCATCTTAGGGCATAGTCCAAAAAAATATGAGGCAGATCCAAATCTCATGTGTACCATGCAGTAGGGATTGAATTCCCACCATTAAAAACTTCTTGGGGCCACAAAAGTTTTAGATCAAGCTGCTAAATGTGTTTTCCCTTCATCCAGGTCTGTGTGACCTTATCAACAGGTTGGATTATCAAATAAACATTACAGTTGTCCCTAGATGGTTTTTAATGGTGGGCATTAGTCTTTTCCTGTGGTGTGGTCCACCTGAGATTTGAATCTGCTTCATTTTTAGGACCATGCCCTAAAATGAGCTGGCAAAACGGATGGATGGTGAGGATATACAGCATATACATCGATGTGGGCCCCACGGTCAATGCATCACCCACTAAGCTGTTACCCTTGCCTCACCCCTCCTGCCATGGATGGGCCATGCCCTGAAATTCTCGATAAGATGATCACAGCCTTTCGATATGTAGTCTTCAGATATCATGGAGGTTGTGTCGGTGTAGTATTGGTGACAGTGCAAATCATCATAACTTTTTGAGTCCACGAACGATCTGGCTTTCAGGGCAACACGCTATTCAGGTGGGCCACTCATATACATATAGTTGTACCATTGGTCAGTTTCTCTTAATTGCTGCAGCATTACCTGATAATCATAACAACCTGATCTTTAATACTAACATTTACCTAGTGAGGATCGCCGTCATTGCTGTGAAATCGGAGCTCTGAGATCTTCAAAGAAGTGATGGTGCTCTATCTCCTTTCGTTGGTTTTGGATGAAGGACCCAGCCTTGTTAATATAGGCTAGAGGGGATGAGGATTTTGTTGGTTTTGGATTGAAGAACCAGCCCTGATAATATATAGGTTAAAGGGGGTTAGGAGTTTGAAACCCATCGAAACTCCTCTCCCCGAGGCCACACAGGAATTGGAAATCCCAGTTCTCTTCTGAAACATTGTGTCCGTATCACAATTGAGCACTCCACCCCTTGCACGAATTTCAAAATGTATCACAACTTAGTGGGACCTACTGGTACACCTGTTCACACTATCCAATCTTTAGGCAAATCTAGACCGTTGATCAATAAAGCCCACCTTATAGGATTCTTACACTTACATGCCCCTGATTTACTAGAGAAGATTGCATTTGGGTTAGCTAGAATTGCAAAATGAAATAGCCACCAATAGAACTAATAATCATTGAAAGGAAAGAAGCTGTTCTTATACTCTTCTTTGTTTTCTTTTTCTTTTTCCTTGTGTCCTTCCTTACCTTTCAAGGCATATACAGTCGGTTACGCCGACACTCTCTCTCTCTCATGGGGTGGGACATACAAAATCAACTGATTTCCTTTTCCGGAATCTTCATATATAATAATCTTGTATTTATTTAACTAATACTGACAAACAAAGCCAATTAGGTGTATGACGGTGGGGCTAATTGGCTACCATCACCTTTTATTAATTTAAACCCTATTATAATACTCTCACCAGTTTTTGGTTTGTATAGTTGGAGCCCATATGTGAGTGATCTAAGCCGTTAATATAGTCCAAACTCAAATCCTTCAACCTGAACCATCGATTAAGTTCAGAACACATTTTCTGGGCTTCCATGAAAAATATCACACTAATCCATGCCATGGATGGGATGGCTAAGATTGCAAAAGAAAAGTGATTATTTAGAAACATAAGCAATGCATGATGGTCCCAAACTAATAGATGGATTAAATTGCTGATTGAAACTTATTTCGTGTAAATGATCTTAACTGTCCGTGTTTAAGTGCAGTGATCAAATGGCCAATATTTGTCAGATCAGTGTGATCTTTTCATGGTAGACCATGAAATTTGTGGCAGACCTGGTGAACAGTCTAGATCGATGGATCGAGTGGTCAGAATGTCCTAATGCAACTAGGAGCACTATAAAATATAGTGCTTTGAGAGCACTGGAGTATTTCTCAATCGTAAAGAACTTTGTGGGCGGAAAATAGATGCCAAAGAAAGAAAGAAAGCAACCATTCAGTTGTAGAAAGGCCAAAGATTTGACGGCTAGGATCTTCTTATCAATTAGAATTTTGGTGTTTAGAGCATCCATGATGAGTCCATCATATCAACAGTTCAAGTCACTGAGCCATGGGCCGAACTTGTACGACCTTCAAAAACCAGAGAAAGGGAAATTTCCTACTGTACGACCCATTTATGGCCCACCAGCCATTTTTAGCCCACTTCTTTTTAAGCTTCCAAGAATACTCCCGTGTACGGGCGACTTTTCAAGGGACCAAAATACCCCCGTCATTCATTCCTTCCTTCCGGAAGTCGATTGGCTGGTGTGGGAAGACGAGCGCTGACGCTCCTTGACATGGGCCCCACAATGATGTATTTATTATATCCACACCGTTCATCCATATTTCGAGATCATTTCAGAGCATTATGAAAAAAAGGAATCATATCCAAAGATCAACTGGACCACACCACAAATAGCATCGGGAAACTTGATTTTCACCGTTAAAAATTTCGTAGGGCCATCATAACATATATTTTCCATCCAGTCTATTCATAAGGTGACAAAGACCTGGATGAAGAGGAAAAACAAATTTCATATTGATCTAAAACTTCTGTGACCCCTAAAAGGGTTTCAATGGTAGATGTTCAATCCTCCACTGCCTTTTACAGTGTGGTCCAATTGATAGCTAGATCTGTCTTATTTTTCGTCTCAAGCCTTAACACGAGTTCACCAAATAGATGGACGGTTTGGATATAATACATATATCATAATGGGACCTACAAAAAGCGGTGGGGATTACAACAGGGAAAAAAGAAAGAAAGAAAAAAAAAAAAAAAAACCCAGCCTGACCCGGACCCGACTCGCTGTCCCACCTGTATAAATTTTTTTTTAAAATTTTAATTTTTTTTTCTACAAGGAGAACTTTTTCTCTCCTACATTTTTCTCTAATACATATTTATATAAATATGTATATATAGGCATATAAAATTTTTTTTCTCTCTTTTTATTCATTTCTTTCTTTATTCATTATTAAACATATCTCTTAAACCAGAATGAGTTACTTGGCATACCATATAGGATTTTGGGGTAGGAGATGCTACTTTAGCTAACCAACCTACTTATTTTTCAAGATTCCATCGAGTCGATGGTCGAAAATTCATTTCATTCACTTTGGTCAATTCCACCGCATTTCACGGTCAATTAGCTTCACTTCACAGTCAATTCCTGCGATTCTCCTACAGTTCATGGTCAATTCCATGCATTTCACGGTCAATTTCCTTTACTTCATGGTTAATTCAATGTATTTCACGGTCAATTCCCTTCACCTTACGGTCAATTCCCTTCACTTCACAGTCATTTTCATTCATTTCACGGTCAATTCCGGCGATTCCCCTTCACTTCACAGTCAATTCCCTTTACTTCACGGTCAATTCCATGCATTTCACGGTCAATGACCTTCACTTCACGGTCAATTCCATGCATTTCATAGTCAATTCCCTTCACTTCACAGTCATTTCCATTCATTCATGGTCAATTTCGGCGATTCCCCTTCACTTCACGGTCAATTTAATGCATTTCACGGTTAATTCCCTTTACTTCACGGTCAATTCCCTTCACTTCACGGTCAATTCAATGCATTTCATGGTCAATTCCCTTCACTTCATGGTCAATTCCATGCATTTCGCCAATTCGCTTCACTTCACGGTCAATTCGATGCATTTCACGGTCAATTCCCTTCACTTCACGGTCAATTCACTTCACTTCATGGCCAATTCCATGCATTTCACGGTCATTTCCCTTCACTTCACGGTCAATTCCATGCATTTCACGGTCAATTCACTTCACTTCACGGTCAATTCTATGCATTTCACGGTCAATTCGCTTCACTTCATGGTCATTTCCATGCATTTCACGGTCAATTCCCTTTACTTCATGGTCAGTTTTTAATGGTGGGCATTCAATCACTAGTGGTTTACCTGTGATTTGGATATGCTTCAATTTTGGGTTCATGCTCTAAAATGACTTGGCAAAATGGATCGATAATGTGTATACAACCAAGTCAAGTTGACTTGGCCAAGTTTTGAGTCAAGTTAACAAGCTCTAGGGCTATGAAATAAGTGCTACACTGGAAAGTTTTATGTGCAACTTTCAATGTTCTTGGAATTATCAGAGGTTGTCTTGCATGTATAGCTTTTTAGATTGATCGTTTGCACTCATTAATGTTATTGTCCATGACACTATAGGGCTTTCTTCTCCTTCTTTAGTCCATTGCTTGCACACATTAACTTGTTATTATTGTCCAAGGAACTATAGGGCCCTCAAGCAGCAGAACATATATACTGCTCTGATGCTGTCCATATTATTGGGCCAACATCTTAGAGCTGTAGATTGTTCTGCTTGCCCACCGTGGATGGACTATTCTCAAATATTCCAGATTTGAAGTTCCTAACTCTTTGATCAGTGGCTTACAAATGGGCAATTGACAACAAAAAAATGGACAAGGACTTGGATAGCTAGGGTCTTCCTATTTGAAAGATTCTAGGCCATCACCCATCTACAATGAAGTGAATACCTGAATGAATTGAAAGCACAAATATCAACTCAATACAAAACTTCTGCAACTCTTAATAAGTTTTTAATAGTGGGCGTTAAATGGATGGACAAGACTGGATAAAAAAACGTAAATCATGGTGGACCCCAACCCGGTCGACCTCGAATTGTTGTCTAGTAACCCGGTCGACCCCGACTGCCTACCCCACAAAGAAATGGGGTCGACCGGGTAACTGGACAACAATTCGGGGTCGATCGGGTTGGATCCAGTCGACCGGGTTGGTTATGTTTTTTATCCGATCTGTCCATCTATTTTACAAGTTGTGTAGGTCTTAACTTAGACTCTATGGGGTCCACCTTGATGTACATGTTTTATCCATGCCGTCTATTCATTTTGCAAGATTATTTTAGGGCATGAGTAAAAAATTGATGTAGATCCAATACTTATGTAGTCTTTTAGAAGTTTTCAATGGTAGGCATTCCATCTCCACTGTTTTCTATAATGTGGCCCACTTGAGCTTTGTATCTACTTCATGTTTGGGTCCATGATCTTAAATCATTTAAACAAATGAATGAACAACATGGATATATAACTCATACACCAAGGTGGGCCCACAAGGTTTTGGCTTGGACTAGTTTGAATTTTAGTTTTCGAGGTGAAATTCCACCACCATTCCAACCTCCATTCCAAACATGCGTGAAGAAAAATGATTACCCATTTACCTCTAATTTATAATAGTTATAGTAAATCAAACATGCCATAAACCCATGATTGGTCTACTTTGATTGTCTAGTTCTTAGATGATCTTTCCAATGAGCCACAACCAAAAGATTACACCACCGGTTGAGAATAATCCAATTCATCACAGTTTTTGTACGGCCTAGGGGAATGGTAGTGCAGATCCAACGGGTAGGATTAACTAATCATTGGAACCTTTTACCATTGGTTTACACTTGATGTGGCTCATGAATTAGTTCGAATCAGTCAAAACATTCGATGACCTCCAAGGTAACTGGGTTCTCACATACACTATGATCTGTCCACCGCAGTAGTGTGATAAGTATCACTTAGATTTTGAAAATATTACGAAAATATCTTGAAAAATACATCAAAAGGTGTTATCAAGATATTTTTAAGATATGGGTAGATTTTAGAATATGACATTTTTATTGCAATTTTCACGATCATTTTGCTTTACGGTCAATTCCATGCATTTTCCTTCACTTCAAGGTCATGTCCATACGTTTCCCTTCACTTCATGGTCATTTCACGGTCAATTCGATTCATTTCACTGTCAATTCAATGCATTTTAGGTAGCCTTGAGTAGAAAGGAAATGGAAGATGTAATGTGATAATAGGATGGAGATTTAATGAAGAAAATGGGTGAAAAGAAGGAATGGGATGGAAGAGATGAGTTCAGACGTGTTTTTGAGTGTAAGGGAGTGAATGGAGTGAAATGCATGGAATTGACCATGAGAGGTTGAGTAGCGGACGTCAAGTCACCA
Organism: Magnolia changhungtana; assembly: GCA_030180095.1. Lineage (NCBI taxonomy): Eukaryota > Viridiplantae > Streptophyta > Magnoliopsida > Magnoliales > Magnoliaceae > Magnolia > Magnolia changhungtana. The sequence continues at coordinate 1,252,783 of JASAUF010000396.1, read as the reverse complement.
AGTTCTGTGGGTCCCATTATGATGTATGTATTACATCCACACCATTCATCCACTTTTAAAGATCATATTATGGCATTATCTAAAGAATGAGCCAGATCAAAAGCTCTAGTGGACCCCACCACAGAAAAAAGTGTGGAGAGTGACGATGCTCACGCTTAAAATCATCCTGTAATGTTTATTTGACTCCAAACTATTGATTAAGTCATGTGGACCCATGTGAAGGAAAAAAGCAAAGATCAACTTGATCCAAAACTTTTATAGCCCCCCAAAAAATTTAATGGCCGACGCCCACTCAACACTGTTTCCTGTAATGTGGTCCACTTGAGATTGGGATATACCCCATTTTTGGTATCATTACCATAAAATGATCTAGAAAAACATATAGACGACATAGATGAAACACATACAGCATGGTGGGGCCCATATAGCACCGATCACCTGCCATTGGCCGTAGCCGGTACGTTTTCGGATATCCTACTAAAAGTGAAGATTCGCAAAAGGATTCTGTGTGGGGCCTACCGTGATCTTTGAGTGAAATCCAATCTGTCCATTTGTTTTTAAATATCATTGTAGGACATTATACCAAAAATGAGGAGGATCCAAAATTCAAGTAGGCCATACAAGATGAAACACAGCAAAAATGAATGCTTACCGTTGAAACCTTCCTAGGCTCCACCTTGGTGTTTATATTCCATCCAAACCGTTTATAAGGTCATTTTCACTGATATGAAATGAAAACACCATGAACATAAACCAATACAAAACTTTTGTAGCCATATGAATGTTTTAACGGTAGTCACTAAATGCCCGTTGTTTCCTCTCATGTGTCCCATTTAATTTTTAGATCCTCCTCATTTTTGGTCGCATGTCATAAAATGATTTTGGAAAAACGGAGTTGGATTTATCACAAACATTATAGTGGGCCCCATACAAAATTCTAGCACATGATCTTCCAATAATGAAAGGCTCGCACATAAATTTCTTGCGGTTTTGTTTATTCAATTTCTTGTAAAATTTCTTCACCATCTGACGAATAACGTGCCGCCAGCACTCAACCTTATGGAAGGTATAATACGGTCGAGCGTATAGTACCTTTTCCCACACACACACACACACACACACACACACACACATATATATATATATATATATATAGAGAGAGAGAGAGAGAGAGAGAGAGAGAGAGAGATGCTCACACACAACTAGTTGGACTGTGAGTTTTGGTCCAACTAGCTGTGTATTAAATGTCAAAATTTCTATTTTCATACACATGTAATGCACCACATGTGAGGATATGTGACACTGAGTTTTACATTAGTATGTTGGGAATTATAGTCATAAATCCAAGCCATTTATCAAATAGAGCACGCTAATGAAATTTTATGTACTGAAAGTTAGTAAATTGTCATCACCACTAAAGCCACACATATAACTTGAATCTGGACTGTTCGAGTAGATTTCTAACAGTTTACTTTTCTTATAGATGATATCATGCTATCAAAAAAAAATTATTTTTTCCCATATACTTACGACGGACCCTACCCAATTAATGGACCAGATTTGCAAGATACACTGCGTATCACCCAAGTATATTATGTGTTTACACCTTCTTTAGTGGCCCCTTGTAAACATTCCCACTCATTTTTTCTCTCTCCTCATTTAAACTATATTTTTCTTATTTAATGCTCTCCGTTCCCTGTGCGTTTGGAAAGGAGTCGTAAGTGGATCCACATGTTGAGTGTCACTAAGTTATGTGGGCCCACCATGATATATGTGTTGTATCCATATCACACATCTATTTGGAGAGATCATTTTAGGGCATGATCAAAAGAATTGCCTCAAATCCAAAACTGGAGTGGACCCCACCACAAAAAATAGTGGGGAGAGTGATGCCTACCGTTCAAACCTTCCTAAGGTCCACCATGATATTTATTTGAGATCCAACCTGTTCACAATATAACATAGACATTAAAGATGGGAAAACACAAATATCAACTCGATCAAGAACTTTTGAGGCCCTTAGAAATTTTTGATGGTGGGCGTCACCCTTTCCACTGTTTTCTATGGTGGGGTCCATTCCAGACTTGGATCTAACTCATTCTTTCGCTCATGCCATAAAATAATCTCTCCAAATGGATGGACGGTGTGGATACAAAACATACATCATGGTGGGACCCTAAGAACTAGGTGACGTCACTTCAAGTGTCGGCTACTCAACCTGTAAGAAGCAAATCCACGTCCAAGCGGATTTCCTGCAAAATAGGAACGGAGGAAGTTCCTACGCTGCGAACCCAGGTGAGGCCCACTGTGATGTTTGTGAGAAATCCTACCCGTACATCCGTTTTTTAAGTTCAATTAAGGGCATGAAGCCAAAAAAGAACCGTTTTGAGGGCTCAAGTGGGCTGAAAACGTGATAATTAAACATCCACAGTTGAAATATTCGTAGGCCACAAAAGTTTTGAATCATGCTAATATTTGTGATTTCAGTTCATCCCAGTAGGAATGAAGTTATTAACGGTATGGATGGCTTGTAAACATCACTGTTGAACCCAGGTAGGTTTTAACGGTAGGAATTTCCCTAACCACATTATCCTTTAGTACGGTCCACTTGAGCTTCCGATACAGTTCAATTTTGCCAACATGTCCTGAAATGAATTAAAAAAATGGATGGAAGAGGAGGATTTCTCATAAACATCATAGTGGGCCCCACCTGGTTCCCAGCGCAGGAAGTTCCTGGGAAAGCCTTTTGCAGGAAATCCGCCGAAACATTAAGTCTTTCATGGCACTGAAGTGACGTCACTTAGTTCTTAGGGTCCCACCATGATGTATGTTTCGTATCCACACTGTCCATCCATTTGGAGAGATTATTTTATGGCATGAGCCAAAGAATGAGTAAGATCCAAAGCTGGAATAGACCCCACCACAGAAAACAGTGGAGAGGGTCACGCCCACCATTAAAAACTTCTAAGGGCCACAAAAGTTCTCGATCAAGCTAATATTTGTGTTTTCCCTTCTTTAATGTTTATATTATATTGTGAACAGGTTGGATCTCAAATAAATATCATGGTGGACCTTAGGAAGGTTTCAACGGTAGGCGTCACTCTCCCCACTGTTTTCTGTGGTGGGGTCTACTCTAGTTTTGGATCTACCTCATTCTTTTTATCATGCCCTAAAATGATCTCTCCAAATAGATGTGTGGTATGGATACAACACATATATCATGGTGGGGCCCACATAACTTAGTGACACTCAACATGTGGATCCGCATATGACTCCTTTCCAAACGTACAGGGAATGGAGAAATAGTTTAAATGAGGAGAGAGAAAAGAGGAGGGGGAATGTTTATAAAGGACCACTGCAGAAGGTGTACACACATGATATACTTGGGTGATGCGCAATGTATCTTGCAAATCCGGTCCATTAATTGGGTAGGGTCCGTTGTAAGTATATGAGAAAAAATAATATTTTTTTTTTCGATAGCATGATATTATCTATAAGAAAAGTGAACTATTAGAAATCTACTCAAACAGTCCAGATTCAAGTTACATGTGTGGTTTTAGTGGTGATGACAATTTACTAACTTTCAGTGCATAAAATTTCATTAGCGTGCTTTATTTAATAAATGACTTGGATCTATGACATATAATTTTTAACATATTAATATAGAACTCAGTGTCACATATCTTCACATGTGGTGCATTACATGTGTATGAAAATATGAATTTTGACATTTAATGCATAGCTAGTTGAACCAAAACTTACGGTCCAACTAGTTGTGTGTGAGCATTTCTTTTATATATATATATATATATATATATATATATATATATATATATATATATTATCACGCCCTAAAATGATTCGGCAATATCATCGCTACAGAAGTACTGCATTAAAATCTTCTGAGATTTAGAAAATATCATGATAATGCCGTGCAGCAAATTTCTCGCGATGTCATCACGATATTTCAAGAATCTCGGCGATACGCGGGCTTGGCAAAGCGTTATAGATGGTTCCCACGTGATCACCACGCGGGGACAAACAAACGTCCTTTCTCGAGGGAGTGGATTAGCTGTTTCCCCGCCCCCGGTAACACTTTAGGGGGTCTTACTCTGACCGTGTGTGGCCCACCTGATTAAATGTATTTCATATCCAGCCGTTCATACGTTTTTCCAGATTATTTTAGGACGTCAATCCAAAAATTACTATGATCCAAATGTGAGGCGGACCATACCATTGGATATAGTGGTGAATAACTGTTAAAAACTTTTTGTTGGCAACATAAGTTTTGGATCAAGATGATCTTTGTATTTTCATTTAATCCAGGTCTTCTTGACCTTATCAACCGGTTGGATGGAAAATAAACATTAGTTAAATATTACTCTAGGCCCTAGAAAGTTTTTAATGGTAGGGCATTCAATCACCGCTATTTACTGTGGTGTGGCCTATCTAAGACTTGGATTTATTTAATTTTTTGAAAGAGAGATCGAGGAAAGGAGAGGGTCGGGAGAAGCACACGAGACAAGAGAGAGAGGAGGGAGTTTGCACATGCGATGAAAATGAAACGTCTCTCCATTTTTGGTTTTAGTACAGTCGATTCACCGGCGCCCACGTTTCAAAAACAGGGGCGTTTTTGGACAGCCGCCGGTGATTCCGCTGATCACCCACATTTATACATGGCCGCTAGTGAAAATAGGCACCAGGAATGGCGCTTTTTCTTGTAGTGTTAGTTACTTGCCCCGATCAAGGTAGATATGAGAAAGATATTGGGCAAATAAGATTGATCAATAATTTGAGTGAAATTTGATTTAAACATCTGAAGTTATTTACTCTTCAATTTGGACTGATTAGATTGTCCAAAAATAGTCAAAGGTTCAATTAATGGATGTGCCTAATAATTTAGTAATTTTTTTTTCATAGATAAATTTCAATTTCCATTTAAAAATAACATTTTCTTCAAAATGCATATTTTTTTACTCTCAAGTTTTCTTTGAAAACTTTTAACAAAATATCATTTTTATTATAAAATATTTCAAAAATAATATAAAATACAAATTCTCAATTTTTATTTTCAGAATCTCAAAATTTTTCTCAAATTTTAATTTTTTTCTCAAAAATTTCAAAATGCCGATTTTTTTTTCTTCAAAAGCATCATTTTATTTTCAACTTTTCAATTTTCTTTTTTAAAATGATATATTTCTTTTTCAAAATCTCAGTATTTTTATAAATAACTTTTTCTTTTAATTTCAAAATTTGAACATTTTCAACTATTTCTCAAAATCACAAATTCTTTTGACTTCTTTATTTTTCGTTTCAAAATGTTTGTTTTTTGTTAAAGTATCAATTTTTTAATATTGTTTTATTTTAAAATTTTCGATTCTTTCGAACTTCTCCATTTTTCTTAAAGCATTTTTCTCGAACTTGTCAATTTTTATTGAACTTGTCAATTTTGTTTTATTTTTCAAAATACAAACTCTCATTTTCTTTTTCAAAATATTTTCATTTTTCAGCGTTGTCAAAATTTTCACCTTTTTAAAAAAAAAATCTTTTTAATTTTCTTTTTCAGGATATTATTCTTTTCTCGAAATTAAATTCTTTTTTTTTTTTTTTTTCAAAATCTCAATTTTTCTCAAACATTGTTAAAATTTTTGAACTTCTCAATATTCTTTTTCATGTGGTATTACAAATCATTTAAATATTAGTTTTAAACTTTTTTTAAAAAAATTCGACTCATTTGATATAAAAACAAAATATATATTTTTTTATTCAATCAATTGTTAAAAACTAATCTTAGATACAAATATGTACAATTAAACCACTGAAATTCTATTAAAAAATAATTCTTAGACTACAAAAAAACATAATTTTCCACCATATTCTAAAAAAAAAAAAGAAAAAAAATAAATGTTAGGCAAAAATCCTTTTACAACGGACGATGATCCGTCGCAAAAGAAACTAAAAACCGTTGCGAATTGCTATTTTGGGTGGGAATTTGTGAATAGTTTGCGTCACAAAATCCAAATTTGCGACGGTTTAGTCCATCTCGAATTTACGACGGACCAAAATCCATTGTAAATTAGATTCTAGCGACGGATTTTGGTCCGTCGCGAAATTCCGCCTTCTGAACTACATTGAGAAAGACGGGATTAGCAACGGTTTTTTTCTGTTAGCGACGAATTAAATCCATTGTTAAATCAAGCAATTCGCTAAATCTATCGCAAATTGGCAATTTTGGCGTAGTGGTTTTTTCCTACTAAGGTTTTCCACGTTAAATCTGTGTTCTTTTGTGTTTGCTTGGCGCTTTTGGATTGCTATCCTAGATCTAGATTTGTATGATTATGCAGTATAAATCCCAACACGTTAGAAAACAAAACATCACTGTCCGTTTCTTTGCAATCCTTTACAAATGGGGTATTGGGTATCGACTTCTGCTTCTTTTCTAGTAATGAATTTATGATTGGTCTCTCGATTAATGTCAATTGACCATGTTGTTACTGTTGTTACTACCAGCCTTTGATCTATGCATATTAGTCATTTTGGAGAAAGTAAGAGGCTGACGATTTGGCTAGAGCTTAACAAGATGATCATGAAAGTACTAATCTCCTTGGCCATTGAGTAATCTATATTAGTTAATCCATCCATTGTTTCTATTGGAACACTCATCAATTAGGACCTCTTACAGATTGGTTGATCCATCTATAGATCTATAAAGGAGTCCCTTCCGTAGATCCATCAAGTAATCCTGTGATAGATTCCTTATGAGGCACTCCATTTGCATAGGTCCATTACCCATATTTGTCCTCAAGAAATACTCTTTGATCTGTGTAGATATACTCTTCTTCATGCATGGGATTTTCATCTCTCTCTTTTAATGTCTAATTAGCTAAAAGCATTTGGCTTCCTGTGTTAACCTATCTAATTAGCTAAAAAAGCATGGGTATTGTATTTGTTGAACTAAGAAGTAGCTTACTACAAGCTTCTTTGCCAATTATATGTTGTTCATTGCCAAGAATATGCTTGTTATCAGTGGCTTCAATTAAACTATTAATCCTTGTTAGTTTCTCTTGATTCAAATGATCAAATTCCTGATAGCAGGTTATGGACTTTGCATTCATTAATGTTTGATTTCTCAAAGCACTGTTTGTAAGACTTTTGCCACCTAATCCATTAGAGAAAGCCAAGATCCAAGAAAAGACCTTACCATGATACTAAATAACATAGTGGTTACATGGATAAAATAGAAGATATCATCATATTTATCTAAAAAATAAATTACCCTTAATTCCACAGGAAAAGATGAATCCTTTCAAAGGAAAAAATAGAAGTGACATTATTGATGAAAAATCCATTTACAAAACCTTTTCATAAGACTTGTATAGATTTTAAATTCTAAATTCCGATTTTTTTTAAATAGTAAATTGTCTTAAGATAATATAATTAATAAAATAGTAAAAAATTTCTAAATTGATTTAAATTTTTTCATATGACTTTTTAACTCTTTTGTATGACTTGAACAAATACTTTAAACATAACTAAACTTCTTTAAACCTTAAAATACTTTAAAATAGTAAAAATTATAACTTATTAAAAATAATATATTTTAATTTAAAATTTACCTTTAAAAATTCGTTCATAGGCCAATTACTTTTGGCATTCATGTAAAACTCATTAATAACTTTCCAGCAAACATATTATATGTGCAAAATGGTTAATCAGCCTATAGAGTCATGACCATCTGAAATTATACTGCCTGTTAAACCCTTAGATTGAATTTTCTTCCTATATCTCTTTTGATCTTAGCCGTTCATGTGATCATCCTTAACTTTGTCCTAATCAATGGCCCACATTAAAGGTGGCCCCTCATGATGACAATTCACATTGAAAATATATAAGCCTTACATGATAGACAATTCACATCAAAGGTGGGCTCCACATGATAGGTGGGGGACATGAAAGTTTTTTTTTTTTTTTCAATATCCCAAACATCCCTAGCATTTTTTGCTATGTGTTGTCATGTCCTTTCAATATTCAAATTCTCCTCTCTAACGAACTAGCTGTGAGTGCAAAAATGTCCACAGCTTATCTCATTATAGGCAGTATTGGATTTTTGCAACATTATGCGTGGACAATTATCCAACAGACAAATCATTTCAATCCCTAGGGTGGGCCCATGCTCAGAAAATAAACCAGTACACATGAATGGTCCCAAATACAAGTGGGCCTGTCCTGTTCAAAAGATGTTTGATACTCTGGAGTTGTTTCATGCTCAAGGTACTGATTTGGAAAATCTGATGCATACTCTGATGATATACACGCAGGCCCTGATTTCAGACATTTTACACGCCCCACATATTAGATATGCTGTAACCCCAAGATCAGATCATTCGAAATTTCCCGATCTCTGATTTGTGGAAACCCGTCTGATGAATTAGGACCATTGTCTAATTTTCGTTCTCAACAGTCACCAATAAATGTCGACAAATCTGCTAGTTAGGTAATTAAATTGCTGTAACTTTTGGTTTCGTTTTAGTTACTTCAACGCCACGTGGACAATTTCGTAGCGCCTGTGTATCAACCATCATACACTTTCAGAGTAGCTGATTGGGCCCGAAAAGCACGGTGGACCTCCCACTTACTGCCGAGTAAAGACACGACATGCCACTCGCAAGTCAGATTCAACACATGGTAGCAGCCCAGGAACTGACAGCCCATGATTAGTATCCTCGACGCTGGATATGTACTGTGTACGCGTTTTGATTTCTAAAGGTGGGACCCATTGTGGAGTGATCCAGATCATTGATAGGTTGGATCCCACTACGATGGACCATGCCACGAAAATATCCTTGGTAGGACAATCCCATTCTCACAACTTGTGGCCTGGGAATAGACGGTGAACAAGATAGATATATATAGACGGTCCATATTCACCCACATTCAAGAGAAAAGAAAGACCCATGGTTGTGCTATGATGTCCAACGGTCTGGATCAGTGACCCACTTATAAAACTACCACATGGAAACCTGTGTATACCGTAGACACTGTAACGGCCTCCTTTTAAAGGGAGTTATTTGATACTCCGGCCGCGCGTTGACTCTGATACACAGTCACTTGGAAATAGTAAAATCAGGTTGGTTGAGCAATTCTACCTCTGATTTGTGGACACTTGTTCTTTAAAATAATACATTTGATAATTTTTATTTCTAACCGTCCAATAAATATCCAGCAATCTAATAATCTAATAACCAAATAAAAGTACCTTTTTTTTTTTCATGATACATCTGATCTGATTTCCATGATCTGAACAGTTTAATTTGAATTATTTGTATGCAACGTAAGCAATTTTTTTGTATAATTTCTAATTGCCAGCGTACGTCCATCACACTCTTTCAATTATAGTAGTGCATTATCTGCATCCTTCAGTGACAACTAAGCTATTACAGAAGCATCTGAAGGAGGCACGAGCTCTCCACGTGAAAGGATGTTGAAAACCGTATGCAATCGAATTGTACGTGGGGCCCGCGGACCGTTCATCCAAAATTTATTATTGATCTGTGGGTCCCTCCATTCATGGATGGATCATGCTCCAAAATATTCTCGATGAAACAATGCTTCACAAAATACATGAATTTTGCCCATTACACCATTGCCCAAAAGTCTCACTGATCCTAACCATCCAATCTGTTGCCTAATATTCTATTATTATTAATTGTCCAAATTTAATTTTTTATTATAATTTGGCAATTAAGAGACGATATTGATGCCATTTTGGATGGTGTTCCATCAAAGAGGTGGGAAACCATTTGAATGGTCCGGATTGAAGAGCACATGCATGGGTTGGACAATGGAATGGGGTACCTTAGCACTTGGTGCATACAATTTTTCCACAGAAGGGTGAGTCGGTTTCAATATGGACCGTCCATATTAAATAGGCTACAGCTCTTCATTAGATCATAGCTGCAAAATCACACTAATCTGATTGCCCGGCATATTTTTGCTCAATGCCTTATCTGGAGGCCCCAAACAAGGAATTGGCCTCAGATGCTGGAATTGGTGATCAATGCAAATATCTAAATGGCCTTAAATTTCAAGCAAGAATTCGTCCTTTTAATTTTATTGGATTTAAAAAATAGAAAAAATATGTTTCCCTTATTTAGAAGTTTTATATCTTTGTTTTATTAAGTTTAGTCTCACATCTAAAATGAGATGAAAATTAAAATCTTTACTGTACATTTATTGTGTTGTCTGCATGTGCCTCAACCTCACTGGTTACGAAGGTAATTCATTTCAAATTCTAGAAACACATTACATTTTTTTGTTTTTTCGTTTTTTATTGTTTGTGATTTTCTACTTCATCTCTTTATTACTACCAACAACTTTTGCTTTTAAATTTTTTTTTTTTTAATTTAAATATATATATTAATTAAAGGAAAACCCCACGAAGGTTGCCAAGATTTCAAAAAATTCAAGTTCTTAAGTGAAGATATATATGCATCAAAAGATGCTTAGGTTCCTTTGTCCCTTTTTACAACCTTTTTCAATTTCTCAATGGGTGACATAGCGTAACTTAAAAGTACAGATTCTACTCTGAAATCATTATATATGTAAGTTCTTTACTTGTTTCTTGTCAACCTGTTATAAAATAATTAATGGCTATTAAAACTTCCTCCTCTAAGTGTTATAAACTTTTAAATTTTTTATTCTAATGTATTTCTCAACGTCTCTTTCATATCTTTCTCTTCTGTGTTATATACAACTGATCATGACTTGTTATAAAGGACTTCGTTTTTCATGTGTATATTAGAGAATAATTCATTTCTTTATATATATATTTTCTTTTGTTAGGTTTATTTATTTATTATATTATTCTATATTAAGGTCATTCTTCGAATATAAATTCAAGACCTTATATTCAAAGAAATACAAATATTTATTCAATATTTCTAACTATATATATTTCATACTCCTAATTTTTATCACTTGTTCACTAAAAAACCAATGGATTTAACTTAGGATTAAGTCAATTCTGAAAATTTTCTTACCTGGAGTCGGCTCAATGGGTTTCAAACCATGGTAAATTTTTTTTTTCTTAAAGGGAAATATTACATGCATCTCTTGTAATGCACATTAATATATGAGGCCTTTTTTTTTTGAATTTTTGGTTAGCTTGTTACAATATGTGCTGATGTATTGTTATGGGATGGTGAGGGATAATAACCGATGGGTTTGGCCAACAATCTATAGTTTAATTTTTTTTCCTAATTTTTTGAAAGATTAAATTACGAGGGATTGAAGCTTGGATCACTTAATACATACTATAATGTCTCCACCAACTTATCTAACAAGTGGTCCAAACTATTTATTATATGATATACTATTTCATGTGTCTGCTAAAAAAATCAGGATTGGAAAATGATGTAGAGCGGGTTGTGGACACTTTCATGTCCAAGATGGACCAGAGAAGGCCCAGTCAGAGGTAGAAACCATCAAGACCGTTAGAACCTTAAAACAAGTATATCTCGCAAATCGGAATGAGTTACTCGACGTATCATATATGATTTTGGAGTAGGACAAACTATTTTAGCTAACTAACCTGGCTATACCAGGTTACCCAAGCCGAATTTGCGAGATTCCATCATAACGACGATCAAATTTCATATTTAGTTCCATCTTTACTATAAATAGTAAGTTTTAGTTCGATTATAACTCTTCATCCGTTGGGTTTTAAAAGTTATGTCCAACATGAAAAGTTTTGAATAATTAGGAGAATAATGTGGTTAAGCTACATAGGACATTTACTATAAAAAGTAAATTTGTTATTTATAGTAAAGTTACGAATTTCTAGGAGTTTTAGTTATAGTTTGCTTTTGATTTCTCTATCATTGCTTGGTATCTCTATTTAAAAGATTGTGAACTCGTTTAATTCATTAATCAATCAAATTTCAAATTTATTAGAATTTATTTCTATTTTCTTGCTTTATTTCCTCGTGGATTTGAGAAGTCTATGTGAGAAGTTCACGGTGGATTCGAAATAGTTATCCTTTTGAGGAAGACGGTGCTCGACCTCACGTCATTCCTTGTGTCAAAAAATCATTTAGATCAATGGCCTATAAAACACCAGCCAAAAAAGAAAGGTCATATTCAAAAGGAAAGTAGATGATCAAACGGTTGACATATTTCAATCCAAGAATTTCTTTTTCCTATTAGTTTTTGCCATACATAGTGAGGCCCATTAAATAATCTATTTGGGTCATTAAAACACACCCAAATCCAACTGCCATAGTCCTAACATGTCCAACAACAACCATATGGTAAGCAACAGTGGAAAACCCCTTAACCAATTCAACTAATAGAGGAAACAGATTGGATTTTCATAACTCATGACCCACATCTTAATTCAACTAATAGAGAAAACAGAGGATTTTCTTACACATGATCCACATCTTTGCAGAGTATACTTGAGTACTCTATTCAGACATTGGGTAGTTTAGACCATTGATTTGTTGTACCCCGCTAATCTATTGGATGGACTGTGCCCAAAAGATCTCCCAAATAATGTCACTCAGCTAATAATCTCCTGTCTTTTCTGTTTTGTTTTTTGTTTTTGTTCGAATTTAGACTGTTGTTATATTTCTCTTCTGAATGGATTATCTGCATAGGTCACAAATTCAAGGCTAAGACTGCCCCGTCAATGGGATTTAAGGGCATGATCAATGGATGCAAACAAACTAACGGTCATTATCAGAACTTCTTACCTTCTTGGCGAAAATCATGTGAAGGCCCTAATGGGAAGGTGATGATGGTGAGGAAGAATTTCAAAGCAGCTAAGGTGTACGGTCCTCCTCATATCTCGAGAATGTGGACCCACCTCACTAAAATTCTATTAGGAGTTAGGAACACTTACAAATCATTTTTTAATGGGGACAACTTAGCAAATCTAGGTAGTATGATTTTGTCATTACCATGGATGTAATTAATTCATGATCGAGGGCTTCTTACTTAAATGCTTGATGATTGTAAAACGAGACAAGACAACCGAGATGCTTTTCGGCCCCTCGCCGGCCGGCGGGCATGCTTCAAGGGATTCCTGATATGGTAAAAGTACCTAAAATGTCCTCAGTGTTCATCACAAATCTCTGGCACACCCCAGCAGCTTTGCCAACACCGGCTGTGGGAAGTGGATAAATTCTGTGGGGCCACCAAGGATGTATGAGTATTATCCACGCCGTCCATTCATTTTTTTTTCAGATCATTTTATGCTTGAGCCCAAAATTAAAGAATATTTAAAGCTCAAGTGGACCACACCACAGTAATAAGTGAGAATAATGATTTCCACCGTTGAAACCTTCTTGGAGCCTACGGTGATGTTTCTTTGTCGAAGGGAAAAAACAAATATCTGCTTGATCCAAAACTTCCATGGCCCCCAAGAATTTTTCAACAGTAAACATTCAATCACACGGTTTCCTGTGGTGTGCTTCAGTTGAGCTTTAAACATGCTTTCTTTTTGGGTTTTTTCACTAAAATGATCTAGTAAAACGGATGGACGGAGTGAATAAAAGACATAAATTACTCCGCGCCCCATAGAGTTTACTCAGTACGCATGTTTGTAGGACGCAATCCCTCTCTATTCACACGCGTGACATGTGTGTACGAGAGTTCTGAGCTGTTCATCAGGTGTGCCCTGGACCATATGCACCGTGGCTCGAATACCTGGCTGGTAAGGTAAACCTAGTGACTGGACCGTACACATAAACAGAGTTATAAGTGATATATATATATATATATATATATATATATATATATATATATATATATATATATATATATATATATGGGAAAAGGTACTATACGGTCGAGCGTATAGAACTATCCCATAAGGTCGAGCGCTGCTACCTAAGCCGTCGGATGGAAGAAATATCTTCCTACGGTCAGATTTGGAATGGTATATACTAACCGAGTATATACTCGGCCCTATAAACAGGGGATTTTACCCAATTCCACATCTGAGATCCCGCAGCCCTCTCTCCCTCAGTCCCTACGACCGGACGCCCGCCGTCCCTCTCTCCCCTACATCTCTCTCTCTCCCACGCCCGCCCTCGCCTACCTCTCTCTCTCTATCTCTCTCAAGACACGGCCGCCCACCTCCACCTCTCCCTCAAACCCTACAGAGTATATACTCCTTGGCCTTTGTTTTCCTCCAAATTCCACCGATGCTGGTATGAAGAAAAAAAAAAAATGTGAGTTTGGCAGAACCCTATGCAATGTCTATGGCAGTCCCGGCCCATCCAATTTTACGGTTCGTTTTAATAAAGTTTGATTTTTCATTTAAAAATAATTATAGTAAAAATGTCTACTAAAATGGACAATTGAATGCAAAGCTAACCATTCAAACAGGTGGTTGTCTTAAGCATAATGACAAATCTCAATCTCAGCAATTTCCCGGCTTGGGAATTTGTAGGGAGAGCTTTAGATTTGGACATTTTTCTCATGATATTGAAAGCAAGTGGATGTGTTAGAAAACTTCGAGTGTTTTTCATATCGTTCTTTTATTCACAGATACCCACATGACTAGTGGATCAACTTTCTTGGGCCAGGTTATCAATATAGTGTTTCCATTTAGATGGATGGATTGGATCTTGTACCAATTGTGCCATGCTGACACTTGTACATGAGCTTTACTACACACACGTGTAGCTTAGCAAATTTATGTTTTTCATTTTTATTTTATTTTTATTTTTAAATTGAAAGCTTATGACCCTAAGATTGACATCTCAATCTTATCATGCCTCAATGCACTTCGCTGAAGGTCATCATGCTTCTATTCTCCTAAATATTTTCAGCTTATCTAATCCTTATGTTATATTTCCATTAGAGCCTATTTGGTTGACATTTATGAGGTCAAGCTGACAGATCAACATTCTTATCAAAGAATGGTCCAATAAGTTATTTAATATACATTAAAATTGTAGAAAGAAACTAAGACTTGATATTTGATATCTGCTATGCTAATACAATTTTCCATGGATAATTAATTGATTTCTGCATGATAATCATATTGATTTCTACATGACAATAGTATTAATACAATTCTCCATATAATTTTGCTAGTTCTGGTCAAATCGACAACGAATTCGCCGAAGAGGTCAAAAGCCGAGATGGATGCTCTAAATGCAGCCAAAGGGGTCTGCAAGTTTGTGGAGGTTCACGAATTTGCCGAAGCTAGAGCTATGTTAGACGGGATCCGCATTTGCTCTAATCTGGGCCTCACGAATATTATTGTAGAAATTGACTCCAAAATCATTGCGGATGCAATGGTGGACCCTGAATCGCCCACCCCATGGAATCTTTGGTACTACTTGGGTATCATCAAGGCCACGTCACAAAGCCTCAATCTGGTTTTTACTCGCACCTTAAGAGAAGGCAACTCAGTGGCAGATGCCTTAGCAAAATTGGCAAGCGATGGTCAACCCGATAGGATCTTCTCCCATTGTTCCCAACTCCCGAGGACAGTTAGGGGAGCCCTCCTCTTGGATAAGGTAGGGATTGGTGCAATCAGACGTCGGGGGTCGAGATCCTAGTGTTCCTTTTGCTTTAGTTCTCCCCTGTACAGTTTTTTGTCCACAAGTTGTCACATGATAGGTGAGGCTGCAATTCTTTTTCTGTTGAGCCCACCCGAAAGTTTGTAATTCTCATTTGATCAATATATCCCATGGCTAATGCCCTTTAAAACAAAAAAAAAAAAAAAAGTTTGTGGAGGTTCCAGGGGCTCTTCTCCCAGACTTGAGGTAAAAATGAATGCTTCTCATATTTCTTTAAAAACTCAATAATAATAATAATAATAAACTTTTTGATATATGATCTATCTTACATTATAAATAAATTTTAAAAAAAAACCTACAAAATGCATTAAAAAGCTATTAACTAAATGTCATCCTGGGACTTGATTCCTTCACTAAAGGTTTTATGGGCACAAACACAAGCTGAACATCCACAGACATGTCTGTATGGACTCATGTGTTGATCTTAATAAGCATCTTCCATCCCCAGGGATGCCTGCATCTGAATTTGGTGCCTCTACTCTTCATTGATAATGTCTTCTTAATCTATTTGAATTTCTAGTTTCACCCTTGCAGGATTACATGGCTATTCTCAGGAGTAGCCATCAAATTGTTGGTTTCACCCTTGTAAGAAACTATTGTCTACCCCACAAGTCTTAGTACTACAATGTTAGCACAATTCCTGTGTACCTTATTTTTTCTTTTTTCTTTTCATAGTTCAACGGTTTCATTGACTTGGATGCACATGATACACTAGCCTTGAAGCTCAAAGGAGATGGGAGATGTCACATATCTACTGTATGTTTCTCCTTCCACCACCCATGCAACTGATAAGAACAGATGCTATACATTGATCTTAGGTTCGATGGTAATTTACTCAAGGAAGCGACGGTTGGAGTGATTGGAGCAGGTTATATTGGATCTGCATGTGCTGGAATGATGTATTTGTTGTAGACTAATGCAATCCATCGGTTGTATTGGAGTATGTTCTTGTTACTATGGCTGCCTGCGACCAACTCCTAATAATAACAATACATAGGTAGTGGTGGACGATTCAAAACAACTCAATCTCACATCTATTTGCTCTGCCCTTCTGATTTTTCAATGAAAATTCTGTCTGTCCCACTTTCATGGTGATTGGTGTACTTTCATCGCCTACTACAAAATCATTGCTGGTTGACCCTAAATAATAGTGTAATTCCAATACTCTTCTGTATCTTCCTTGCTTCAACTGATGTTGCTTGCAATTGCATCTTAGTCACTGCTGGTTGTGTTCTGTTTTGAAGGATATTAGCTCTAGGTTTCACGTACTAATCTAAGTACTAACAAAATTATTACTATTTTAAGGAATCCAGTTGGATGGTTAGGATTGTCCATCAATAGGATTTGCATCTCTTCAAAGTGTTAATGATGTATTGCCACATCCTGGCCGAGGAGGGGATCAGAGTGGTCCAGCCGAGGAGCAACAAATCAATGGTGCCACAGCCTCGGGTTCAATTGATCTTGCATACCTAGATGCTCTTCCTGAGGAGGAGTTACGAGCCGAAGTTCTTAATGCTCAACAGAGTCAAGTGGGCCACCATCAAGTGAACCACCTCAATCTGCCTGGGGAGACATTGATCCTGAATTCCTTGCTGCCCTCCCCCCGATATCCGAGCAAAAGTGCTGGCACAACAACAAGCTAAGAGACTACATCAATCACATGAATTGGAACGCCAACCAGTTGAAATGGACACTGTTTCAATAATTGCGACATTTCTGCTGATTTGCGGGAAGAGGTAGCTTCCTAGCAAGTGTTTTTTTTTTTTTTTAATTGATTGAAATATTTGCTTCTGTAGGGTATACGTCATATTTCAAAATGCATGATTCTTCAGTTTCTCATGCCTTCTCATGCCTATAATGGTTTAATTTTCAGGTGCTCTTAACATCTTCAGATGCTATTCTAGCCAATCTAACACCCGCCCTTGTTGTGGAGGCAAATATGTTACATGAAAGGTTTGCTCATCAATATCATAGCCGCCCGCTTCTTGGCATGTACCCCAGAAACCGGCGGGGTGAGTCTTCTAGACGGGGTGATGTTGTTGGATCAAGTCTCGATAGACCTGCAGGAGGCATCTCCTCGCACAGAACTGTAGGAGGATGTCTCCCAATGACTTAGAATGCTCTACATTTTCGTCTACCTCTTTCGGATCTGAATGTGGGATGGGTTTGTGGTGCATGAAATGTAATGGGCTACTAATTTTGTTGTGTTAATTGTTGTCGGTCTCTTGTGCCAGTGTTGTAGCTCAATTGTCATATTTGATAGGCAAGGCCTGGATCTTTATTTATTTAAACTCCGCCCAAATGAATGTGTATATTTTTCAATTAATAAAATTTCAGGTGGTGTGATAAATTCAATGGTATGATCTTTGCATCTATTCTACAATGGTCACTATAGGTGTTGTGCAATAATGGTCTTATCAGGCCCACTTTCCATTTTGCTTAACTTATTAGTTCCCAAGTTCTTGCATGCCTCGTACATTCTGAAAATGGTACCACCGCAAAATCGCCACTTTGGTGCAGAATGGTGTGATGGATCTGGGACATTCAATCAGGGGGCCACCTAATTAACTTCATCACCATTATCCTATCATTTATCCCAAAGAATTAGAGCAGCTCCTAAATAATGAGCCATTAACCCAATAATCATGCCACTTGAAGTCATGACTATCGGATCAATTGCACATTTCCTGGAGAAAATATATTTTAGAGTAGGGATTCGTGAGCGGTTCTGATAGAAAGCGCTTCACGATCCCTATTAGTCTGGTTTACAAATAGAAACTGCTTCTGAATCCCTATTAACCCAATAATCATGCCGCTTGAAGTCCATCCACTATTAGCATCATTTGGATTGATTCACATGTTTTCAATCTCATGAGCTTTATAGTCAAAAAATAGAATTAAACGATACACATTAATAAAACCATATTTAACCATTCTGATAGATTTTCAACCTCCTTTTTAAGGTCATCTCTTCAAGTAATGAGATAGACTAATGCAGCTACATACTGGGGTGAAAGTTTCTTTCCATGTGGACATTTTGTCTTCCCCAAACCTTGCCCCCACCACCAAACAGAAAGGAAAAGGGAGAAGCCAAAAGACATAAAAAACTGTATTATTTGAAAAGATAGGAAATAAGAAATAAAAGAAATAAGAAAAAGGAAAAAAAGAACGAGGATTTGGATGCAGAATTGAACTGGAATTTGAAGGTTCAGTTTAATAAAAGCCACGGTTTCCAAATTATACTGATGTTACCTGGTATCTTCATGAGAAAGGAATTAAAATATATGACCAAGGAAAATTGGAAACCACAACTACACCCATTGGTGCCAAAAAAAAAAAAATCTATAAAGCTACGGATAAAAGCCGTAGCTAAGAGAAAAATAATACGATTTTAGTCCGTAGCAGGACCGTAGCCATTCATCTAAGCTAATACATATAAAGATTCATTCAAATACAATCATTCATTTCAATCCATTTATAAAAGCACAATACCAACAAAATAGTTGCGTCTATTTAAAGTTCTCTCTGATGATTGATGAAGAAATACATCATACTTAGAAATACATTATCAAGATTTGAATTCTTCATTTTCACACTACTCATGCATCCTCTCTCCTTCATATGCCCCATCAAAACAAAACCATTATCTTCATCAATAGCACATCTAAAGTTGCAGCTCGAGCAAGCTTGATCATGGCGGGGAAAACAATGGTAAACCAACAAGAACAGTGACCATCTCCCTCTTTAAGTAGCTTCTCTATATTTGCATGAATAAATTGCAATCTTTTCAAAGAAGATGATCTTATCAAGTTAGAAAGGTTATACGGTCAAACAATACAAAGCCATATATTTTTAAAAGAAAAGAAAAAAAAAACATAGCTACGGTTAACACAAAATACAAACTACAAAACAGAGCCACATGATCCACTACCACAGCTGCAAAAATCAAAATTACACCACAAAGCCAACACAAGACAGTCCAATTAGGACAGCAAGCAACACTTCCTTGGACCATGAGACACCCACGATGAACCTGAGACATATTGGGTAGACCTGGCAAGCAAAATTTTCCATATGGTGGACCTACCCAGATATGGGAGACTTTTAGCACATGGTTGATTGTGGAGTGTGATAGATGATACACATAAATTTATAAATTGGGTATATGCATGCAAATTAATCCAAGGTGCAGTTGTGGTTTAGACATATAATGAACCAAACAGTAGTAAAACCAGTCCACTTTGTGCACACATTTTCTATGATGTTTCTTTGAACAAAATGGCCTCTTCTTTTCTTTTTTTTTTTTTTTCTTTTTTTATGTGCTCAGCACAGAAAATGCAGTGGGGTCCAACTTTTGGTGACCCAGTGTGTTCATCTTACAACCCCATTGTGGATTGACTATGCCCCAAAACGCTCCTCCATCTGATGATATTAGCAATCAGATTGGTGACCTGTAAAACAGATGATTTGTCCATCCATCCACATTTAACTGGAGAAAACTGCCCAATCATGTTAGTAAGATTTCCTAATGGGGGAGATTTCGCAGATGGCACAGTAAACAAATGTCCTTGATAACAAAAACGTGGGCCTTCCAGTACAGTTTCAGATAGATAGAAAAAATAAAAATTCAGTGTGCCAATCTATATTGCCTCAAAGAGATCGAGAAAATATATAAAGCTCGGTGAACATATAATGGAGTGGGCTCATTCGGGCGAGCCCCTTGTAGTGAGGCCTACTTCACACATACAGACTACAATTTTTGTGAGCACACCATAGATGGGCACTGCTTAAACCACCCCACCGAAAATCCTACCCATCTTATTATTGGCCAACAAATTATCCCTATAGGAACAGGATAAAGCCCACAAATTGGAGGACCAGAAATTCTTTGACGATTAGCATTATGGCCGATCGTTCATAGAAACCAGGGCGCAGAAATTTAAATAACTGAAAGGTAGGTCCCACCAACGCTGATTGCCATATCAAGCACTGTATATTTTCTCATAGGTAAAATGGCAAAAGAAAAATCAGAAAGAGAGCCACTGTATGAATCCAACAATTTGCATACCTTTATGGGACTTGAAAGAGTACACTTAAATGGAAAAAAAATGTCCTCAAATCAATCAGCAGGGTGTGAGTATCAATTCCAAGAGAAAGGAAATTACCGTAGAATTGTGACAGATGATCTTCTCCAGTGTGCCTCAATTCAAGAAGCCCTCATGCGGCCGATGTCGAAAGATCGCCCTCCTCTCGAGCTCCAAAATCCTCACCACCCGAACGACAAGAATGAGATCGGTGTGGGGTCCCGAGTTGGTTGTGGGAGGACCGACACAACCTTCACGGCCTACGGAGAACGAGAGAGAGAGAGAGTGGGGGCGGGCGTGTCTAGAGAGAGAGAGAGGGGAGAGAGAGAGAGAGGTAGGCGAGGCGGGCGTGGCGAGAGAGAGAGAGAGAGAGAGAGAGAGAGAGAGAGAGAGAGTACGGCGGGCGTCCGGTCGTAGGGACTGAGGGAGAGAAGGCTGCGGGATCTCAGATGTGAATGGGGTAAAATCCCCTATTTATTGGGCCGAGTATATACTCGGTTACTATATACCATTCCAAATCTGACCGTAGGAAGATATTTCTTCCATCCGACGGCTTAGGTAGTGACAGCGCTCGACCTTATGGGATAGTTCTATACGCTCGACCGTATAGTACCTTTTCCCTATATATATATATATATATATATATCTTAGGGACTGATAGAGCGCATGCTGCTCGCATCAAGGCCGTTGATTTATTTAAATATATGGGAGTAAAAAAAAAACACTATGATATCTGGTTGAGTTGATTCTTTTATTTTAAAGAAAAACAAAAACCAAGATGGTCATGGTTAGATAAGTATTAAACATGTATAAACTTTGATACTCTGGCCGAGTGTGGAGGTTCATACACTTGCACCTGGATATTGGCATAAATCCACTCAAATTAAACCGTACGTTACATGGGCCATCACCTAAAATATATGGTGAACTAATATCTTTGGTTGGTGGATAACCACTGGATGGTTAAATGAGAGTAGGCAATGGTCTGAATTAAATAAACATGCATTCATTAATCAGAAGCTGTAATTATTCAATTTCTCCAATTTTACGGTTGTGACCCTATCTACAATTTCTCCCATGTTTTATGTGGTTTTGTTGGATCCATTGTATTCCATGTATACGATTTATGATTGCATGTGTATGAACCTTCACAATATACCAGAGTATCAATTAACTCTCCTAATATCAAACAGGAAGCGGATTGCGTACTGAGTAAACTCTGTGGGACCCACCATGATTTATGAATGTTATCCATTCCGTCCATCCATTTTACCAGATAATTTTAGTGCTTAAAAAAAAAATTGCATCATATCTAAGTCTCAAGTGGATCACACCACAGGAAACAGTGTGAATTGAATGTTTACCGTTGAAAAATTCTCAGGGTCATAGAAGTCTTGGATTAAGTTGATATTTATTTTTTCCCTTCATCCATATCTGTGTAATTTTATGAACAGGTTGGATAACAAATAAACATCCATGTAGGCCCTAGGAAGGTTTCAATTTTGGAAATCATTATTTCCATTGTTTCCGTGGTGTGGTCCACTTTAGGTTTGGATATGCTTAAAATTTTATCCCAGCCCCTAAAATGAACTGGAAAAATGGATGGACGGCATGGATATATCATATGCATTCAATGTTAGCTCAATAGAGTTTACTCGGTGCGATAAAAGCATACTGAGTTAGCACACAATCTGATTTCCTGTTTGACGACTGTGTCGGTAGACGGTAACTAATGAGGAATACGTGGATCTTTGTGTTAGTCTTAACATGCATAGCGCATAAGGGTATCCCAACCGCTCATCTAAAGTAATCCAGAGGGATGGTGCCTAATATTCTCCTGACGCTAACCACTGAACCACCGTTAGCAGTCTGGAATAGGAGGTTGGTAGAATAAGCTTATTCTATAAGGGCTTTGCATGGTCCACTGAGGTGTGCATGGCATCCAACCTGTTTACTTCGAACCACCGTGAAATATAACTCCCCAAAAATAAGACTAATCTGATGGTGTGGACTGCATATGAATTTGGAGGTTTTAGATGGTTATCAATTGTTTTCTGTTGTGGGGCTCACCACATGTGATGGACGGATTGCATACTGATAGTGCTATGTGAGCCCCACATAATATATATGTTTTATTGAAGACGTCAATCTATATTTTTAATTCTAAATGGCTACTGACAGTGCTATGTAAGCCCCACATAATATATATGTTTTATTGAAGACGTCAATCTATATTTTTAATTCTAAATCATTATCGAGCACAGCCCAAAACTGAAAGACATTCAAATCTCAAGTTGACTGCCCTACAAGAAAACAATGCTTATTGAATGCCATCATTAAAACTTGTGTGACGCACTGTGATGTTTATTTATCATTCAACTTGTTGATTAGGTCACACATATACAAGTGAAGAGAACATAAACATCAACTTAATCAATAACTTTTGTGTCCTTTAATAAGCTTTTAACGGTGAGTGTTCAATCACTGTTCTTTCCTGTGGTGTGGTCCATATGAGATTTGAGCATGCCTTATTTTTTGCCCTATGTTATAAAATAGTTTGAAAAAAAATGAATGGAAGGCGAGGATAGGATACATACATCATGATGGGGCCTATAGAGTACTGTGTAGCCACCTCACTACTGACCTGTTAGTATGCGATTCATATATATATATATATATATATATATATATATATATATATATATATATATATTTTGATGTCTATTTCTGTACACACACTCCATGTTAGCCACCCCCGCTAGGGATCTATACCAAGACCTCAAGTGTTGAATGAGGTATCTCCACTCAGTCTACCAGTTGAGCTAGGGATCTGGGTGTACGTTGATGGGATAAGTTAAAAGTCAGGCTTATATTGTCATTAGGTGGACCACATAATATAAAATAGTGAAAAAACATTTAAAAACCTCCAAATTCTACAGTAGGCCTATTTTTTGGGTGTCCACTTGCATGGTGGAGTTACCCAGCTGAACACGTTAGATGCCTGCACACCCCGTGGGCTCCACAGGAAATACCTGTAGTGGCAGAAGAACCGGTTTTCTGTAATAGTCGCATGTTGGAGGGTAAAAATATTGTCGGACGCCCTTTGTAGGAACTTCCTGCCTAGGTGGGGCCCACTGTAATGTTTGTGAGAAATTCACATGTCTATCCTTTTTGTGAGCTGATTTTAGGAAATGAAACAAAAAAATGAGAAGGATCGGGACTCAAGTGGGCTGTGCTAAAGAAAAACGTGGGTAAGTAAATTCCTACCGTTGAAACCTCTGTAGGGCCATGCTATTCATACAGTTCATAACACCATTCCTATTGAGATGAACGGAAAACACAAATATTATGCTGATTCAAAACGTCTGCAGCCCCGCGAATATTTCAACTATTTACATTCAATCCTCATGTTTTCAGCCCACTTGAGTATTCAATTTAGCTCATTTTTAGATCAATGTCCTAAAATGATCTAAAAAAGCAGATGAATAGAGTGGATTTCTCACAAACATCATAATGGGCCTGCCTTCATGTTTTCAGCCCACTTGAGTATTCAATCTAGCTTATTTTTGGACCACTGTGTTAAAATGATTTAAAAAAGCAGATGAATAGAGTGGATTTCTCACAAACATCCTAATGAGCCCCGCCTAAGTTTCCATCAAATAAACTTCCTGCCGGAGGCTTCTACGGAAATTGGCGTCCAGAAGCGCCCAATCTAGAAAATTTCTGGAACCTAATCCATCGAGAGTGGGGCTCACCTTACCAACAGTCTTTATCACCCAAACCAAGGGTCCCACTTATACAAAAACGCATGCATCAGGTGTACAATGCCTCTTCGATTAGTTTATTGTACTGGCAATGCCATGGAAAGAAACCAGACACTGATTTTTATCAATTTGGCGAAGTAGTTGAGTCGTCCAAATCATGGAAACGTCGAAACATTTCTTAAGCTGAAGACTGTCTTGCGTCTGAATGAATTTGAATTTATGACATTGACGAGGTCATCTGTGCGTATAGACTTCTCAATCACTCTTCAGCACATGGGATGCATGGCTGATCATTACCGTCGATTTCTGAGCATCAAAATGGATGGTCTACAAGCTAAGAAGTACTGTAACCGGACAATCCTAACCGTCCAAACGATAGATTACATGTTGAATACGGGCCATTGCTATTTATAAGTTGTAAATATATCTAATGGATAGGATGATCTGACTTCCCAATTTCGACCCATATCGAATGTTACGTGCAGATTCAACAAATGAAGGAGAGATGTTCACGTCCAACCGGCTGGACGAAAAGTTACTATATATCCACTCCATAGATGACTTTCAATGTATTGTGCATGTGCAAAATCCAACCCGTCCAATTGGTTAGCTTCACTAAGAATCGTCTGGGCTGAAAATAAGCCCCATCCACTCATCAGGTGGACCACACTTCTATTTGATTGTTTATAGCGCCTATACATTATTTTTCTATGATGTAGGACCTGGTATATTGATGGAGCTGATTATCACATAAATTAATCATTATGGTGGGGTCAACCTACTGGACGGGTTGGACGTCCCACGCACATGATAAATTAGATGTTATCCACCGGGCAGTAGTAGCTTACAGTCCAAGCAGTTGGACATGAGTATTTCTCCAAATAATGCAAGGGTAGAGATTTGATACTCTACCAGAGTACAACGCTTGATACGCAGGCACTCAACAACTATGCAAATGGCGTACACTAATAACTCAAATTGCATAGAGCCCCTACATTGCAGTCCCAAACTTAGATTAGTGGAGCAATCCTAACCTCTGATTGGCAGACACTTGTTTGTTGAAATACGATCATCGGATATTTTTTCATTTCTCGCCGTTAAATGTCCACTAATCCGATGGTCAGATATTCAAATAAGTGTAATTTCTTGCTAAAGAAACATCTAAATCAGACCCATAATTTATACAGTTTAATTTAAATTAATTGTATCTGTCTAACTCAGATTGGCGGACATTTATTGGACGGTTAAAATTGAAAAATATCCAAAACCTTATTTCAAGGAAGTAGTGTTCACGAATTAGAGGTCAGGATTGATCAACTAACTTAGAGATAGTCTGTTACACAATTTAGTCGGTTTAGTTTGAGTTAATAATGCCACGTGTATCATTTCTAAATGCTTGAGTATCAAGCGTCGTTGTACGCAGCCAGAGTATCAAATAACTCCCTCGCTTTTAACCATGTCACAACTCACGATGCAAGAACCCCACCTCACTCACATGGGAGCGCATTAGGTGCGCCCGCGGCCTGACCAAAGATGGTACGTCACTTACCATGGGGCCCAACATGATTAATTTATTCTATATCCACACCGTTCATCCATTTTTCCAGATAATTTTATTATATGATTCCAAAAATGAACAAGATCCAAATCCCATGTAGACCATATTGTCGAAAAAAGTGGTGATTGAACATTCCATCATTAAAATCTTCCTAGCCCCCACAGTAATGTTTATTTTCCATCGAATCTGTTGATGAGGTTACACAAACTTAGATGAAGGGAAAAAATAAATATTAGTTTGATCCAAAACTTATATCGTCCATAATAAGTTTTTAATGGTCAGTCACTACTGTTTACCATGATATGGTCCACCCAAGATTTGGATTAGTTCATTTTTAGTTTCATGCACTGAAATGATGTGAAAAACAGATGGACGGTGTAGATATAGGATACATACATCAATGTGGGCCCACATTAAGGGCCACACCATCTTTGGGGACACCGGGGCCGCACCAAATCCTCTCCGATCTCACATGCATGACGTTGTTACTCAATATTTAAGTATTATTTTAGTAGTACTATAGATTCGTGAATGAAGATCCCAGACTCCTACTTTAGCTCTGCACCATATAAGAAATGGTGGTGACTCATCCTCCTCACATGTCTCACAGACGTACAGCTCTGCAGACCATTCAATTTGTGGGTCCCAATGCGGATGGGGTATATCATTAAAATCACACTGACTAAGCGATCACAACTTTCAATTGATGGGTATAAATGGACGGTTAATGGTAAGATAGTGAGTGATCAAAATTCAGAAGGGGAGAAATTATGGATTGATGTTATCTTCTTAATGTTGGACATAAATTAAGCATGTTCTTAATACACATGGACAAAAGAAATTTAATGAGAAATGGATGAAATCCAGTATAATTCAACTAGTAGATGGATCTGTTGGATAAGTCAAAATTTTGTCGGAAATTTTAGATGGGTTGTTGGAGAGATCGAAGGTCCTGTTTAGCTAGTTAAGTTTTATTATCGAAATTTACAATTTTTTTAATTTATTTTAATCTATTGATTTTTTTAGCCCGTTTAATTGGTCAACAATATGTCAATACAGGATGGAAGTTTATACATTTTTATGATTTATTTCCTTATTTAATTAGCACTCATTTAATTATATTTTAAATTTTATTTATAATATTATTTAAGTATGCTAAAGTTATTTATTAAAGAATCTATGAATCTATTGATAAAATGTAAATTTTTTTTTTAAAAAATAGTTCTAGTAAATTTAAGAATTTTCTCTTCTAAATTCAAAAATACATTACCGATTGTACTTATTCATAGATTCAGAAAGACGGAGATGAACATCATCACATCCTTCCCTGCATCACTTCACGGTGTAGTTTTTCGGCCATAAGCCAATGGCCTAGTAATTTGAGTGGTCCAGATTCCTTTGCGATATGCCATGTGTACGGTTGGAGAATCAACACCGTTTTCTAAATGGTGCCGAACTTGCAAATGAGCTCAGGGCTTGTTTGATTTTTCAATTCACAAGTACCGTGTAAATATGTAATGATTATTTTCTCCGTATTCACGTGATTCTTTCCAATGTATTTGATTTGACCGCATGCTTTTTTATGCAAAAATTAAGAACCCTACAATATATTTGTGGGTCCCACCGTAATGCATGTCTCTTATCCACACCGTTTATCTATCATGCCTAATGAATTTATGGCATAAGCTAAAAAATGAGGTATATCCAAAACTCAAGTGGACCACGCCATGAGAAAAAGTGAATTGAACACTTACCATTAAAAATCTATTATGGCCACTATTTCTTTTAGTGTGGGCCATTTGAGTGTTAGATCTACCTCATTTTTTGGCTCATGCTTAAAAATATTGTGGTAAAATAAATGGACGGAATGGAATTTAAACTAGCCTTTTAAACCGATTTTCGTTCGAATGTATTTTCAAAGTGCTTTGAGAAATTAGAGTAGCCCTTCGAGGAAAAGAAAAGACAGGCAAAAGGTTGAAACTAAGCCATGAGATGCCAGCGTTCTACCCCGTTCCATCTTTCGGCCGCGGATTGCCCGGAGACCCCGTCACGTGGGATATTCCTTGTGACCATACTCTTTTGGCCACTGTGATGTATGTGTTTTATCCACGCCGTCCATCTATTTTTTTCAAATCATCTTATGGCATGAGCCTAAAATGAGTCAGATCCAAATCTCAAGTGGACCACACCAGGAAACAGTGGGATAGTGACATCCACCGTTGAAACCTTAATAGCGCACTCCATGATTTTTATTTTCTATCCAACATGTTCATAAGGTCATACGAACCTGGAAGGGAAAACAAAAATATCAGCTTGATCCAAAACTTCCGTGTCCCCAAAGAAGTTTTCAACGGTAGGCCTTAAATCCCCACTGTTTCGTTTGGTGTGGTACATTTGAACTTTGGATCTGCCTAATTTTCGTCCATTTACTCTAAAATGATATGGAATAACAGATGTACGGCGTGGATAAAACACATACATCACGGAGGACCCCACAGAGACCCCTGGTGACCAGGTCTCTAGGCCAACCGCGTCCCCATCTTTCCCAACAAACGGATGGTGATGCTGATGATGGGGTAGGTAGCTTTTCCTTCCCCCGCAACCTTGTTTGTTTTTGACCTCTAGCACCACTCCTCTTCCCCGTCATCAAAACCCAACTTTCTCTCTCTCTTCCCCAGCATCAAAACCCAACTCTCTCTCTCTCTCTCTCTCAAGTACACTGCCTTTAGATCTCTTTAACATTTAAAGGGATTGTTTGGGTGCCTTACTTGTGTCTTTTGGGTGCCTCATTTGGAGTAAGTACTTAGATTGAGTGTCCAAGTAGCCAAGTCCATTATCTCATTTCGGTACTTTAGATTTCAGTGTCTGATGACACATGATTTGATTTGGGTTCCTTGATTTACAAGTGCAAACATGTTTTTGGTCCCAAGAACTGATCTGGGTCTTCTTCATTTTGGTCACTGATGAAGAAATCTTTCCATGATTTTGAGCCGAAGTGGTACAAAGGCCTCATCTGGTTGGTAGGCGCCATTTGTACTTCCTTTCTGTAAGGTTACATATCTGCTGCTAGGGGCATTTTGGTCATTCTAGAAAACATGGTTGTAGGCAATGGGCTGCTCTTCCCTGTTCTTGGCTTCGCATCCTGTATTGCATTCATTTACATGTCTGTGGGGGATTTGAGGTTTCATTTCCAGCAACCCAAGTATGGGTTTGTGGAGAGGAATGGGACCCAGTTCTTTTTAGATGGGAAGGCTTTCTATGTGAACGGTTGGAATTCCTACTGGCTGATGGACCAAGCTGTGGAGGATTTCAGCAGGCCCAGGGTCAGGGCCATTCTTCAAGCTGGTGAAAAGATGGGTCTCTCTGTTTGTAGGACTTGGGGTTTCAATGATGGGGCCTACAATGCTCTTCAGATCTCACCCGGTCGATTCGACGAGCGTGTCTTCAAGGTATGGAATTTGAATTCAAAATTTCCCCCTTTCTGTGATTGCTTGTAGTTTGAATTTGAATGCGATTTGGGTTTTTAGTGTTTCAAAGTGTATTGGGAAATTAGAACTGGAAATGGTTGTTGCAGATTCTTTTACTGTCTATACGGAGGTTGTTTTTTGAATTGTTTGATGCTTTTGAGTGGAGATTGTACATGAATGGTATGGAATGTGATTTATCTAATTTTAGTTTTGTGGTGTTTCTCTGCCCATACGAATGGGAAAGGAGAATTCATTGTGCGAGAATGAGACGATGGATGGGGATTATTTAATGAAATTATTTAAAAGGAAAGAGAAATACTAAAATGTTGATTGGATAAGATTTTTATTTTTATTTTATTTTTTTAATACACACACTCACACCACAATGGGTACTCGAACCCATGAGCTCATGTTGAAAGTCTCGTGAGTCCACCACTGAGGCATGAGTAAGTTCAATGGGTTTTTTCCTGTGGATTTGTTTTGCCTTATTTACATCTTGTTCATAAGTAAATCTCTATGCCTGGAATTCCTTTATTTTTCGTGATATTGGGCTTTTTATTTTATTTTATTTTTTCTGTTCAGGTTTTCATTGTTCGTATCAGATTCGTCATTATATAAGTCATCCATCAATCTTCACAGGAATGCTTATTAATCTGAATCTTGCCAATAAAAGACTCTGCCTCGTGAAGACCTGCAGTTCACTTTGATTTTCATTTCTTTTAACTTCGCAATGTTTCTATGTTAACATATGGATGCCATATTTATATGTTTGTGTAAATGTGTTTGTAAATATTTATGGGTAATACATGTATAAAGTATCATCGTCTTTAATATGTTTTAGGGGGGTAGGTTGCAGATTATTTCTAAAGTATCATCGTCTTTAACGTGTTTTAGAGGGGTAGGTTGCAGGTTATTTCCATACAATTGCTTAAGATTACTAAGCCAACTTCAAATTTTGGCGATCAAGATCCTTTTACATTTTTACCACTTGATTTTTGTTCTTCTTTTTTGCCCCTCTGGTTTGCATTTTTGATAACTGAAAAAAACTAAAAATGTCAGGCGTTGGATTGGGTTATTGCGGAAGCACGGCAACATGGCATCAGGTTGATTTTTAGCTTAGTCAATAACTTGCAACCATTTGGTGGGAAGACTCAGTATGTCAAGTGGGCATTGGATGAGGGCATTGGTTTGAGTTCTTCTAATGACTCATTCTTCTTTGATCCGTCCATTCGCCAGCATTTCAAGACTTACCTGAAGGTGGGTTCAATTCGTTCTAAATAGAAAGTTTCTTATATTGGGATTAGTTTCATTATGAAAATATAGGACCTTTACTCTATTCCTTAGGTTACGTTTGGATGCACTATTTGATCAGATTGCAATAATTAATTTGATAGAGAAGAAGAGACTAAAGTGTAACTACCTTAGCATTCATGATGAGACTAGCCTCAGTTTGCCAATTTGGAGCTTAGTTACTCTAATATGAAATGAGTACCAACAAGGGTAATCATTTTTACCTTATTGAACTGATTTTTGCAATTCAATTCAATAGTGCATCCAAACAGAGGACTGTACTCTGTTGTCTATAGAAATAGATCGATCAAAAGCATGGTAAAAAATGGATTGGGGAATTCGCTCCGTCCAAGTTAGTGTAGTTGGTTTTTGTGAAATTACTGTTTCTTTTACAGACTCATTAGAATTTAGAACTTTAATTGCATAAATCATAATCTAATTGACATGTAATTTCACTCTCAATACTGGAAACATCCATCAATCTTTTGTCGTTTACTCTTCATTAAACGTAGTATTCACAATTCAATCACTTCTACATCCAAACACAGCCTCTTGAAATATGAATTAGCAGTTCTACCATCTGACCTTTTATCTACTTGAATTTGCAATGTCTTACAGAAAGTATTGACGAGGAAAAACAGTATCACCGGCATTGAGTACCGAAATGACCCTACCATATTTGCATGGGAGTTAATGAATGAACCTCGCTGTACATCTGATGCTTCAGGTGATACTCTCCAAGTAAGTCTTCTTGCCATACATTTAATGCAGCCCATATAAATGCTTCAAACGTTAATGGTAGACTCTCACATTATCTGATTAATTGAAAGTGCGGACTGAAAATGAAATGGTGTGAATTTATATGCAATTCTCTTTGGTCAGAAGTGAGCCCTTATGGAATTTTAGCAGATAAATAAATAAATAAATAAATAAAAATCGGCTATTCCAGTAAATGTTGTTGGTGGAAATATGGGTTTTTCTAATCTGTCAGTATATTTGAAGAATTGCAGGATTGGATTGAAGAAATGGCGGGATTTGTGAAATCAATCGACAAAAACCATCTATTGACAGTCGGGCTTGAAGGGTTTTATGGCCCAACTAGCCCGGGGAAGTTGAGTGCGAACCCTGGAGAATGGGCAAGTGCTGTCGGAACTGATTTCATTCGCAACAACAAAATCTCAAGCATCGATTTCGCCTCTGTTCATGTCTATCCCGATCACTGGTAAACACTGAATTGCACCCAACTTCTTCTTTTGGCTTTTTGAAGTCTGCAACACTTCCACTTTCTTGCATGGCATTATGCACTCTTTCGGATTAGTGCTGCTAATCTAAGATTAAATTCCACAGAAGAATCAACTTCATTCTTCTTTTTGCAGGATTATGGATCAAGAACTCGAAGACCAACTAAAATTCGTCTACAAATGGGTGAACTCTCACATCGACGATGGAGACAGAGAACTTGGAAAGCCTGTCTTGTTTGCAGAATTCGGGCTGTCAAACAAAAACAAGAACTTCAAACCATCTCATCGTGATACATTTTACAGATCTGTCTACGACATAATCTACAAGTCGGCGAGGAAACACAGATCAGGGGCCGGGGCCTTCCCTTGGCAATTCATGGTTGGAGGCATGGAAGAGTACAATGACGATAATGGTATCATCCCATGGGAGAGGCCATCCATGTATACACTCGTAACAGAACAGTCATGTCGGTTGGCAGCGCTCCGACATGGGCGAGATCGGTCAAAGGGGAGCTCAGAAGAAGCATGTTAATGGGATTTTCTTCTTCTTTATTTTTTTGTTTAAATTCGATTTCTCATTTGAGCCTTCTTTGATGGTTTGGAGTGTTTAATTCTTTTTTGTCATATGAATTTATATACTCAGAGAGAAATGAATGATGTAAAATGAAAGTATTCAATTCATTCCCATTGCTTATGCAGGCCTCAGGAATGGTACCTTTCGTTTCTTTAATGTGGGGAGTAGATACTACTGTCCTCCAGATTGGTCCATCTGAAAATGGCTCATGATTGAAAATAATAAACCAAGCGGATGATCTCAGCCATCAGACTTCCCTGTTGAATGTTGTTCTTTAATCATGTTTGATTTTCGAAATCCATTTGAAGGCCATTTGTTTGTATGGCTTTCGATACATTTGGTGTGGTTTTCAACAGTGGGCCATCTACTGATAGAACCCACTAGATGGACAGTCGGGATGCACCAGATCAATTGCCACCTGTTTGAGTCGAGTCATACCAGACGAGTCGCCCTGACTCGGACAAGGTAGGGAGGGCCAAGTTGAGCTTTGTTTCTAACTCTGAAGGATGGGGACCATGGTTCAATATCCAAACCATTGATTTGTTGATTCACCTATTGAAATACTGAAATATGGTAACAATCTACAATCAATTAGGAAAATTTCCCAATATTTGCAGTTAGGATATTCCAATCTCGAAAATTTCTGGACTGAAGTCGTGGATATAACACACAACGGCCCCACTTTCCAGAAATAAAAACCCGAGCGCATTGCACAATTCTGGCCTAAGTCTCGCTCTGGTCGACTCAGCCTCATTTGAGTGTATGTATGCAACTTGCGCAGGTTGGGCTGGGTTGAGGTTCAACCCAAGCCCAACCAACCCCTATGGGACCCAACCCGAATTCCAACCTGAGGTGCCCGACCCAAACCTGACCTGAAATCCTCTCCATAGTTCATCCAACCTGACTAAATACTAGTGATTTTCCCAGCCCGTATTTGCTCAACCTGAATTCAAATTGGGTTGGTATTTACCAAGCTGTGGACCTTGACTACCTGACCCAAACTCGGGTTGGGTCAATTGGGTTCAGGTTGACCCAAACCCAAGTTGAGGTCCTAAATGAATGTGAAGAGTAGAGAAGTATTGTCTCAGGTCCTAAAATAAACAATCTAGATTGCAAATAAACCATAATCAGAATAGTACGATTTGAAATAGATCCATAATCCAAGAAACATGGGCCTAAATCATCAAGTTGCAGCTTCCACCTGATGATACCAATCTACTCACAATTAGAGCCGGGAAATGCCTTTTAACTAATGTTAAAATCCCTTGATATATATTAACATGTCATCCTGTGAGGCTCTAGTTTTAAAGAAAGTAATTGTTTGACATGATATCAGAGAGGAATGTCAAGTGTTCAAATCCCAAGAATAGAATATATCAGCCTGATTTTCCTGCCTGCCCTGATATCAATGGATATGACTCAGTGCGATTGATGTAGAGTGGGTCGCGGATAATTTAATGGCTTACCATATACGATTTTAGGTAGGACGAGTTACTTTAGCCACCCAACCCTGCTACGCTGGGTTGCGCACACCAAATTTGCGAAATACCATTAGATCGACGGTCGAATAGTTAGGGGAACCTCATGATTCAGCCAAATAGGACACTTACTATTTTTGGCTGAAAACCATGCGCAGAATCACGGATGTCTATAAATGATAAGTTTGCTATTTATAGTAACTAGGAGTTTTAGTTGTAGTTTAATTCCAAAACCTCTCACTAAGGTTCGTAGCTTTATTTAAAGAGTTGTAATCCTGTTTTTCATTATCAATAAAATTATTTCGAGAAGTTTCGTGGATTCGGAACAAGTATCTCCTGAGGAAGACGGTGCTCGATCTCCTTCCTTCCCTGTGTCAGCAATGGTGTGGCCCACCCAACAAGTGGGTCATCCTGATTTTCAAATTTTCATGACTGAAAGTGTGTTGTAATAACAAAACTGCACCATTATACTAATAGAAGTTCATTAAGAAACACAAATACTATGTGGGAAAGCCAGACATGGCTTCTCCCAACATTAGAACATACTTAGAAACTAATGCAACCAGTTTATTCACCACACGATTATTACATGTTTGAGCCTGTGTTTTTATGTTGAATGGTGGTGATTAGTGGCCACATTTGCAATCCACACAACTGCAGCTCGCCCCGCACTTGCATTTCCCATCGTTCTCAGCTGCCGGAGCGACCTCAACCACCTCCTCGGTGTACCTGCAGACACACCATTACTCGGTATCATGTATTGAATTTTCTGGGCTGATCTCAAACGTTGGTTTGCTACTTGGGCTGCAATTTGTGATACGAACGGCCACTTCTCAGTTTTGTACTATGGTGATGAGTGGGCCCCAACACCTGCTAAGGAGGTATGGATCCCACCAATCGGGTCTGTAGTTGGAGTGGTGGCAACCAGACGGGCCAGGCTAGCCTGTCGGGTTTAGGATTCCGGCTCAGGACTGATTTTGAAGCCCCGTTTATTGGCCGATCTGGCCTACGCGCATTTATGTGTTAACGGGCAGGTCTTCGATCCGACATCGCGGGCTTTAAATTACTAAATGGGCGATGCCCGGGTCTGACTTTTGGCCCGCTAATAACCGGGTTGGACAACGGATGACCCTGACCCGACACAGACACGGTTCGTTGCCATATCCGGGCAGTGTATCTCCAACTATCATCTAGTACTGGGATCCTCTACAACACCTGTTGTAGGCAGCAAGTACAACATCCGAGCTCTGTGGGGCCCACTGTGAGATGTGTATGTTATCCACTTCGTCCATCAGTTATATCACCTCATGTTCACCGTACATTAGAAAAAAAAAAAAAAGATCGAAACTCAGGTGGACCACACCACGAGAACAATATAACATAAGCCCAAAAACTCTAAATTCATGCGTGTGGCCCACCTAATATTTAGATCAGTCTTATTTGTGTGATATCTCTTCGATCATCTTACTCGGCTCAGCAATGAACACGGATTGAATATCAAATGAACAGTGATCCCACGAAGGTTTCTATGGTGAGCTTTCCCATCCCTCTGTTCCCTGTGGTGTGGCCCACTTGGGTCTTGGATCGGCCTGATTTTTGGACCCAGCATATGGGAGACAGGGTCTAGGCGGCTCGATGATCCAGACCCATTTATCGGTTGAGCCGCATCATGGACGGACCTAGAATTAAAAATCTCGTATAAGATCCATCCATGGTGGGGTTAAAGACCGAAATACCCTTATTAGGACTGGACAGGCAGGTAGAGGTGGGTATCTAGTCCCATCGAACCGGATTAGGTCCAACTCAACTCGATCCGATTTTTGTAAGTACTTGACCTGAACTCGATTCGATTCAGGATCGAGTTCATCAGGGCTGACTCGATCGTAACCAATTCCTTGCTGGCTTGACCCAAACCGAGTCGAATCGAGTTGAGTCTGTCCGGTTGATTCGGACTGGGCCGAGTCAAGTCGAGTCGGAGACTCTAGTGCAAGGAAGAAAACAAAAGGAAAATCGGAGAGAAATATGGAGAGAAAGAAGGAGAGGAGGGAATTCGGAAGAGAAAAAAGGAGAGAAAGAAGGAGGGAAGGAGAGGAAGTCGGCTTGGGTTGCGGTGTCGCATAAGTTCATCGGCGGCGTCAACTCAGGTAGGGTCAGGGTTTGGGTAGAAAAATGGTAAATGTTTTTTTAAAAAAGTAAAATATGACTTTATATTACCCGATTCTGGTCCGGATTGGATCGGATTAGACCGGATTCCGAATTGGATCGGATCGAGTCGCTACATGACCCAAACTCGACTTGATTTGGCGTCGGATCTAAGTGGGTCTACTCGATCCGACCCCACCTTGGCTTTTGGTTCGGGTCAGATCAGATCCGACTGGACCGGTTCGATCGAGTCGATCCGACGAGAGGAGTTGGATCCTGCCCACCTTTACAGCCAGGTATGGCAGTTTCGTCGACGACGGGGGCAAATTGGTCTTTACAACACGCGTTTACGTGAAAACCTGGAATTTCATGAGGAAATTTGAAGGAGCGTTGTACCTGGTCCTGGTCTCAACTGTCACGACTTCAACGCCGTAGGAGTTTCCCTTCTTCCTGTAATATTACCAACCATTATAAAAAGTAAAATAAAATAAAGAGCATAAATAGAAGTAGTTGATTTTTAAAGCTTATAATCCTAAAGCTCTTCTCAACAGTAATGCCCACAAGATGTACGGTTCTGATGAAAGAGATGGTCACGTGGGGCCGTCTATATTTGCCCATACTTAATAGAGACTGTTAAGTTTCTTTGAAGGCCACTGATTAAATGGATGAGATGATCCCATGTGTAATTTTGTTTCATTTCCACCATGGTAGGTCGAGTAGATAGATGGTCCTAAAGAATCATACTGCCACATGTACGGTCCAGAGAAGCCTCTATCACAGATCCGGTTTACAGGGCCCAATTAAAAAACTTCCCGCCAACGTATATCACTCATGTGGGATATCCAAGCCCTGAAAACGGTGGCTCCCACAAATCAATCCTGACCACTCATTAGGTGGGACACATCGTCAGCATCAATGGATGGCCCTGCATGCAGGTGGCTGTAGATGAGAGAGAGAGATTACTTACACGCACTGGCTCTTGTCGGCACAGTCGCAGTTGCCGCAGGTCGACATTGTAGAGTTATGGAAGGAAAGAGAAACTACTGATAGATGGAGAGAGACTGAGAAGAAAGTTCGATACAACTCGCTATGGTGGGAGAGTATTCAAGGGCTTCTCTTATTTATAGATAACTCACCGCTCTTACATGGGCCCACCACTTACACGTTAGCCATCCAAAAGGAATCTCCATAGTGGAGGCTGTGGCTGGATTTCAGCCTCTCCTGTCATATCATTTTCCTTTTTCCTGGATAGCTGAAAATATACGAAAGCGGATGGCGTGCTGAGTAACTCAATACGCAACCGCCTACTCAGTAAAATCTGTGGGGCCCAACTTGATGAATGTTTCTTATCTACGCCGTCCATCCGTTTTAGTAGCTTATTGGGCTTGATCTGAAAATAAGTATATCCAAACCTCAAGTGAACCAAACACAGGAGACTGTGAATTGAACGGTTACCGTTGAAAAGATCTTGGGGGCCAAGTTTTAGATCGAGCTGATATTTGTGTGTTTCCTTCTTCCATGTCTGTGTGAGGTTATAAAGATCTTGGATGACAATAAACTTAACTGTGGGCCGTAGTAAGTTTTTAACGGTCACAGACGGACAGCGCGTTTAAGACATACATCCAGTGGCCCCACACAGTTTACTAGTTAGTGGATAGAGTACGGCTTCCAAGATACCCTCCTGATCGAAATCGTGTCATTGAAGTAAGATAGCATGGAAAGATCAACCGAAATATTTGCAAATATTTAGATGGCTTTTT
This sequence comes from Magnolia changhungtana, assembly GCA_030180095.1. NCBI lineage: Eukaryota > Viridiplantae > Streptophyta > Magnoliopsida > Magnoliales > Magnoliaceae > Magnolia > Magnolia changhungtana. Next base: position 1,214,829 of record JASAUF010000396.1, on the reverse strand, counting down.
TACGAAAGTGTTATTTGCGTTGAGGTGATGATATTGTTGAAATTTTTTTTTTCAAATTAAAATATTTGAAAATTTTTATTTTCTCACCAGAACAAGGTTGAATTTTCAAATAAAAATTGCAATTTTCTTTAGTCCCACTTCAAAAAAGCTGAAAGAAACTTTATGCTTTATAAGTTGTTGTGTGTAGTATACCTACTTGAGTTAAGATGCTTGGGTTGCATACGCATTAATGGAACGCACACTCAAGCGTGAATGAGAGCAATGTGGTTTTAGTGATGCTAGATGACACACTTCACACATGCACATCATGTTGTAAGTGTTGGGGGCTTTGTACAAAACCTTAGGATCTAGCCCTCTAGAACAAAACATAATTATGGATAATAAAGTAATGAAAACAATTAATACATCAATCACACACCATACAAGAGATTTTACGTGGAAAACCCTCAAAGAGATAAAAACCACAGGACCTCGTCCAGATCAACAATCCACTATGAAGTAGAATGTTACAACCTTCTTCACTCACGCAAGAGTGAATAAACAATAAGAGAAATAGAGAAAACGGAAAGATCTAATCGATTATGAGGACATAGAAGCGGCTAGATATAGATTGCATAGTAGAAAACCTCCACGAGCGAACCTCCCTTCTATAAACTTCCTCTCTCTCTCTCTCTCTCTCACCTTTTGATAGCTTTAAACCCTTTAGCAAATCCCTTGTAAAGCTTTAGGAAACCCTCTTGTTATACTTAGAAAACCCTAGGCAAACCCTTTTATAGTTTAGAAAACTTCCCTTTCGCATCCTAGTTGTGAAAGGACTCAAATCCACAGTTTCGCGGAAAATCGTGGAACAACTGGGTAACCTACGACTAGTCGAGCCGAGTCTTCGATTGGTCGTAGGACCCCTTCGACCAGTCGAGACATCCCTTCGACCAGTTGTAGCTACAGTAAAAAACAACAAAAAAATTTGCTGGACTTTAAGTCGTGTCACGACTCGAACCTTCGACTGGTCGACCACCAGTCTTCGACCGGTCAAGCAGGGCTCACGACCGGTCGAAGATGGGTCAAAAAAATCCATCAGTAAGAGGTGCGAGGGGTGTGATCTCACGGTTAGAGATGGAGAGTGCAAAAGAAATCTATAAATAACAAGAAATTCAACAAAACAAATTGTTTCGTACCAACCAAACAAACCAAATCAATTAATTTATTTTTTCTTATCATACATTTAGCTCCATCTTAAGAGTGGCGGTAATCTTTAGCCATAATTCGAGTATATGCTCTCGTGCTGGACTATTTCCACTTCAATACAAAGAGTACTTCTTCATTTAGAAAAGGCTCCTAGTAGTCCTACCCTGTGCGGTCGATTATGAGGATTCCTTTTTCTGTGTGATTGTTTTTAATTATCTGATATACTAAAAGTCTTTTCATACAGAAGGCAAAGTGCAAACTATCTTGGGAGAAAGAACCCTACCCTCCAATAGCTGCCTAATCGTTCGCGAGTGGCTGAATAAGCGATTAATCTTCTTAGGTCCCAGTCATATATGATCACATTCGACGTATTTACCTATCTTGTTGCTTGGGGTCAAAGTTGTTCGGTTTGAATCGAGACGTACAATCGGTTCTGGCACGCCTACACACACCACATGTGACCAAAAGTAAACCGAGAGTAAACAATTTTTGGCATGTCCGATAGGATGTGAAATTACATGGTGAACTTAAATTTACTAGTGCAATATGACCCGAAGAGGTCGTAACACTTTTGGGTCTACTGAAGCTCCTACATAAGAGGAGGTAATGTAAGTGCAGCCAATGCGTGAGTTGATGTTGAACATTGTACCCAATCCTCCAAACCAAGATATGGCATCGTCATCTTGGACAGATCCTCTTGAGATAATGTCAGCTAGGCTATGCAATATGCAAATGGGGATTCAACATATTACAGAGTAGTCACAAGCTTAGGCTAAGCAATTTTGAATTCAGGCTGAAACTTTCAACGAGTTGATGGTTAGTCTCAGACTAAGAGCTTGAATCAGATGATAGCCACTTTCGTTGAAAGAGCGCCTATTGTGTCTCATTAAACAGTGCCTCAGCTTAAACAGTGCCTCAGTTGAGTATGCTTCAACAAATTATTTTGATAAGCTCTATCAAAAACTTGGTGCTAGCACAACCAATATTGACAGTACAATGGAATATGCATTCTGCTCCAGTGTAGGAAGTGTGGAATGCTCCTGCGTCTGAAGAGTTCAACGATTCGAACGGAAAAACATGAATTTCATTTATGAGATCAGAAATTAGAGAATGCACGGGGATCAACCTTTCCCTAAGAATATCCTTCACAATGGGGAACAATACTCGATAGGTCTGGGGCCACCTTTTGCTGTCGAACCTTATCATCTGAACCGTGACCAAGTTTTACAACTAGTCCAAGAGGTAGAAGGCCAAGTTAAACTACTGCCGGTTTTCCATAAGCCTTATTCGGAATGGATTGATCGACAGACTCCATTGCTACATTTGAATTTAATGTTTTCGACCAAGATGATCAAGTTGGACCAATATGATTGACTTTAATATTTTTCAACTAAGATGACTGATGTTGATGTTTTTGAACTAGGATAGTCGAATTTAACCAAGACAACCGAATTTGATGTTTTTCAATCGAGATCGATTAAGACGATTGAATTTGATTTTTTTCGACCGAGTTCAACCAAAACGGCTGAATTGAACGTTTTTCAACGAAGATAGTTGAGTTCAACTAAAATGGTTAAATTTAGTGTTTTTGTCCGGTCGAACAGTTGCATTTATTGCACCAAAGGGTGAATCAAAGTCAATCTCACATTTTTCCTCAAAGGCGAAGCAATATGATGAGCAATGGTGTACTCTATTTTTGATCGATCCTAAAATAACTAATTAGAGAATGACATGTGTTATTCCATAAGGAATAAATAACTTGTAAAATATCTACGAAAATAATTGGAGCATTTTTTTTACCAGGCATTGGGCTGAATGATAGACGTGTAAAATATCTACGAAAATAATTGGAGCATTTTTTTTACGAGGCATTGGGCTGAATGATAGACGTTATGATGATGAGGTGTGGCCAAGCGGACTAAGAGATAGAAAGCAGTGGAGTGAAAAACATTGGTTTGAAGTACAATACTTAAGAAGAGATACAACAATGTGGGAGGCCAAATGTAAGATCAGAGAGTTACCATACCCATTAAAAAAAAAAAACGAAGAGGGAGGAATCGAAAGGGTGCGGTACATCAAAATGATAGTTGAGTGCAGAATGCGGACGATTGAACAAAAACTTCAACCATGCATCCACATTATCTGTGGCTATGATCATTCAGCCATCTGTACATTTTGCCCTGAATGGGCATGCATGCTGGTGATACGTGGGGTGCGTGGATCTTTCTCACATCTGCTACATTTGCACGGGTGAGCAGCGAGTTCGAAAAAAACTCACTCGTCCACTTAGCAGGTTCACGGACGCGCTTGACCAACAATAGGTCCAGCTCATTACCAAACTTGCTGTTTGCTGATGCTCCGGATCCCATAAATGTTGTACATGATTGAATGATCCGAACCGTTTATATGATGCGGCCGATAGGATATGGGACACACTCAGAAAACCACACACATTGGAACGACTTAAACATGTGACGATTGAACAATTTTCTTGAAGCGTCTAATCGACCATGTTTATCTTGACCATTGATCTGGTTAAGACCGAAAAACTCCCGTCAGCTATGTACCTCATCATATCAACGGTGTGGATTACCGAGCCATGGCCCCACGTGTGCCCGGAATCACGTGCGGCGTCAAACTGTAAGTTTGGTGATGATCAGGACGGAAGCGGATTGCGTTATAACTCAGCACGCTCAGCATACTGAATAAACTGTGGGGTCCACTGTAATTTATCCACCCCGTCCATTCATTTTACCAGATAATTTTAGGGTTTTCGCCCAAAAATTAAGCTTATCAAAAGTGGACCACCTGTTCAAAGACAAGCGTTCGACTCCTCACCTGATGGACGGTGTGGATTTCATTCATATGAATTAGTTCGCTCCACAGAAGGTGTCGGCCAGCCTTTTTCCTAATCCAAATTGGCTGCACCATTCATGTGCGCACCGCCTCTTGCACTTGTGTACTTCGTCTATATATGGTGGGTCCCACCTGATACACGGATAGGATGTTCTAGAATCTGGACACGTGCCATGTCTGAACGTGGAGTTGCGTGTATGGATGGCAAACCTCCCTGGTCTGAAACACTGAGAAATGAGAATGGTCGAGTTCGAAGTGAATGGGTGAGAGAAGAAAAAACGATGGGGGAGGAAACGGACAGATGCAGAGGTGGATGGAGGATAACATCGTGCGCCCATACGTTCTAGGGTTAGGGCTTTGAGAGTTGGAAAGAGACTTCCACGTCGGTTGCATGACCACGCTTTTGGGTATGTCCTCACTCCTCATGCATGTATTGGATCTCGACCGTAAATATATAATCTGGTGAACCCTGTGGTGGATGGAACAACAGCCGAAAAATCATAACAATCAGACCGTTCAAATCATTCATTTGATGGGGGAGTTATCAAAAAGTCCAAGCTGCATGTCCAATTAATGATCGGTCCTCTAAATCGATGGCTAGGATCATCTGTTTGGTTTATTTTCGTTAAATGTCCTATACAGTATCCACCGTGGGGGCGCAATAGGTGAACTCCAGATCTTGCAAATGCATGCCACGTGTATAAAGATGGATCTGGAAATGATGATTTTATGGTCCGGACGGTTCATATTCGACGATAGCATGGATGTGCCATATTGGAACCTACTGATCTATGCATGAATTGATCGTCAATGTCCCAAATGGGCCAGGCAAATGTACAGTTTTCTGATGTTTGTATGTGTGGAACTAGGGTTGAATAATCCAAACCGTTGATCTAGTTAGATATGCCGTCATGACTTGAATTTCAGGTATTGATCGCGCATTCCAGACCTAATGAAGATCCAGGTCACAACTTATACATGATTGGTTAAATTTATTTATGTAGAGACATCAATTTGCCATCGTAACATAGGATTTTAAATTTCATTCAATCACAATCACATATGTACATCAAATCAAACATTCATTTAAATCAACTTTGAAAATCCAGCCATGGAGCCACCCATTAAGAGTCATTTTTTAAAGTAGTCATTTCTAATCAACACAAATCACTAGAAGTTCATATCCAACGAAATTCTGTTCCACGTTGCCTTAACTAAAAAAAAAACCAAATCTAAAGTAAACTATCCTGAATTTGAATAATGAATCAAATAATTAGCAATCAATTTAATGTAGTGAGTTCTTCTTTAATTAAGTAAAGCCACATGTCATGTGAATCGTTCACTTGCTTATCATTACCTTCCGGTTCCTAGTAGGGGTGTACATGAACTGGGTTAGATCAGTTAGCTCACTTGACTTGACTCGAAAAAGCTCGATTCGACTTGGCTCGAACTAAATCGAGCTGGTTTTTTGAGCTCGAAAATGAGTTCGAGCCGAGTTCGAGCAGCCCAGCTCAACTCAACTCGGATCAAATCTACCTCGAATCCAACTTGAATCAAACTCGAATCAAACTAGTTCGGTGACTTGGTTACTTTGCCATTGATGTTGCTTACCAACTGTTTGATAAAATGACTTAACGAGATGTAGCCGGTAGCAAGGAAGGTTTGGCTGGTGGCAAGGAAGGTATGTACATTAAACAAATACATTTTTATTTTATTTTTAATTTTTATGTTACTTAGAAGGTGTTTGATAAAATATTTGTAAAGCCATTGCTTATGTTTATAAAACAGTGGGTTTTCAAAGTTGCAGTTCAAGTGTTTGTGGAAATGGCTTAATGGCGAACGCGGCTCGATTTTGGCTCGAACTCTGCCCAAGCTAGCCTAAGCTGCTGACCGAACCGAGCCGAGCTGGCCAGTCAGGCTCAAGGACCGAGCCGAGCCGAGTTCGAGCTGAGGTTAGCTAGTGTTCGAGCCGAGTCGAGCTGAGGCCAGCTAGACTCGATGTACACCCCTCGTTCCTAGGCTAAGTCATCATCCACCGTTTACATTGGTATATGTTTTCCATCAATAAAACTTAAGTTGACCAGCCCCAAATGAGAACTTTTCTAAAATATAACCCTATTATAGAAAAGTTGCCGAAAATGGACTAAAATGCTCCTGCCTTAAGCAACACGCTGGGCAATGAATACGCAGGGGAGGCAGATTTCTTTTCGCAAAGTTATTGCACCAAAAATCTAGTGGGCCCACTCTGATACTTGTGTGAAATTCATCCTGTCCATCTGAGCTCATTTTAAGACTTGCGACAAAAAAAAATCTGGATCCAAGACTTGAGTGGGCCATACGAGAGGGAAACTGGAGAAAAAAATGCATACCATTGAAAATGGGGAAAGAAAGTGGGTCCACTTGAGTCTTGGATCAGTTTCATTGTTTGCCTCATATCCTGAAATGAGCTTGAAAAACAGATGAATGGAGTAGATTTATTACAAACATCATGATGGCCCCACCTAGGTTGCCAGGGCACAAGCTCCTACAAAGGCTTTTGCACACTTTGGCAAAAAATCTGTCCTGGTGACTTGTTGTATTGAACAAAATCGAGGCTGACAAAGTCTGAGTTGACTCGGACGAGTCACATGGGACTTGTCCGACCCGTAGAACCATGCTCAAACCATGCCTCCAACCCATCGAACCATGCTCATCATCTTATTACAAACAGGTCATGCTTTTTATTTATTTAATTAACCGATGAAGTGAAATCATAGTCTACCAACTGGGCCATCTGGACTTGGTCTAGACTCATATCAACTGATAGTAGCAACCATGGATAAAAAATGGACAACCACCTTTTTTTTTTTAAATGATGATCTTAACCATCCATTGGAACAATGAACTTCAATGTAAGCCATTGACCACTGTGATTTCATGCTATACACAGAATCGCTAAAGGATAGTTTTTAACGTTTTCCGATGGCCTATTCATGGTGGGACCCACTTCTTGGACGGTTCCAATCATCCATGTGCATGGGGCCCAACTAGTGGACTATTAATCTACTTGAGTGGTCAAGTAAAAGATTGTCTACAGGAAAGAGGACATAGTCAACCGACCCGGAGTGTCTGTAGACCTGGCTGGTGGAAAAGATCTGTGGGCCCCACTCTGATGTATATATTTTATCCACACCGTCCATCCATTTTTCCAGCTCATTTTAGAGCATGTGCCCAAAAACGAATCAGACCTAAAGCTCACTTGGACGACATCAAAACAAAACAGTGGGGATTGAACGCCTGCTGTTAAAAATTTCTTGAGGCCCACCATCATTTAAGATCCACATGAAGTTTTTAATGGTCAATCACCTCCCCTTGAGATTTGGATCTTCTTCACTTTCGAGCTCACATCCTAAAATGAGCTGGAAAAACAGACGTACAGCGTAAATATACAACCCATACATCAAGGTGGGCCCCACCATCACGACCTGACTGAATCCGCGCCCAGCCAGGGTGATGTAAGCCCAAGAAAGCCAGGTTAAATGTGGAGCCCGGAAATAGGCCCATCATTGCTTGTGGGCCTGAATTAGGCCCAAAATGATATTACTATCCCTTGATGGTTCAGGCCGGTTTAGAACAGAAATTGTAATAAATTTAAGCATTTGTCCGACTTTTCTTCTTCTTCTTCTTCTTCTTTGTTTTTTTTTTCCTCCGCCCAAAAAATCAGGCATAAGCCCAGGTTTTGGTGGACCCGACCCAGGGAGCCATGATGGTCCTGCCCAGCATGCTAAGGGCCCTGAGAAAAGACCTTGGAAGTTCTAAGTAAAGCTGTACAAGGAGGATATATATGGAAAAGGATGCTATTGCACAAACAGGCTGCCTGCACGCAGATAGAGAAAATAGGGGGTGTGCATAAGTGGTTTGACATGCTACAATTACACACGTTGATCACAGCAGATCCATACAACCTTTGTTGCACGTGCTCACTAATAATACATGTTGGTGCACGTGAGAGCAGGTCACTAGCTCACATGTAAGAAATAAAAGGCAGAACTGCTTCAGTTAGAGAGCCAGACGCATTCCATTCTTTTTAAAAACTTTTAAAAGCCAAAAGTTTATACTCAACGATCTAATATTTAGATAAAGAAATAAGAGCAATTTTTAGTACATGATTATCCATTACGTGACAGTTTTAGCTTGAATTACTTGTATACTTCTTATGCAATTTCTTAATAATTTCTACGCATCATCCATCACATTCTACTTCACTATCAAAGCATTAGCAAAGAATAGGGCTGAAAGTCGGGCGGTCAACCCTAACCAACCTAATCCAACCTCAGCTTGGGGATTCTCAACTCAAGCCCAACCCAAAGTGGACTCCGTTAGGTTTGTTGGGTGGATACATGTTAATATTTTTGTTATTATATTAGTTTATTATATTTTAATACACGTCTTATTTTTTGTACCTATGATCTATTAATTATATATGTAATTATTTACTGTAAAGAATTTCATTTTTTCTAAACAAACAAGTTAAAATATAGGACAACAACTTTAAAAGTCATGTTGTGCAGCATACAGTCTTTCTAGGAGAGAAATTTGTTGTATCTTGTAAGGTTAAGTCATCGGAAAATGACGTGGACCAATGAGATCTAATAGGACTCGTATTTCCTATGCCTTCAACGGAAATGATCTGCATTTAATTATAATTTATAACTTATATATTGATTGGGTTTGGGTTGAATTGGGCAACCCAAGACCTCATATTAAGTTCAACCCAAGTTTTATCAGGTTGGTGTTTGTATAGCCCAAGCTCGAAACCGAACCTGATACATCCTGGAATAGCCCAACCCAATGTCGGGTTGGTCACCGGTCGAGCAGGTTCGTCTGTCAGGTTGAACCCACCTGACTTTTAACTCTAGCAAAGAGCAATTGTCTAAGCCCATGATTTTCAAAAGCAGGGAACTGTCAAAGTTAACCAGTAGCCTTATATTCCACTTGCGGGTCATTGACTTGATTGGGTGTTGGACCACCATGATGTATGTGTTTTATTTATGTTCTCTGCCTATTTTTTCACCTCATTTTAAAACATCAGCCTAAAATAAGTAGATCCAAAGCTCAAGCGAACCAACCACGGGAAAATAATGAGGATTATATGCTTGCTGTTTAAAACATTTAAAGCGCTGGCCTCCAAGTTGGTCATAAAGTAATAAAAAGCGAAAACATAAATATAAGTTTGATCCAATGTTTCAATGATAAGCATTCAACCTCCACTGATTCCTGGATCGTGTTACACTTGAACTTTGGTCTGCTGTGCGCTGGCAAAATCGATAGACCGTGTGAAGGCCCACCTAGCTTTTACACCAGCGAACTGGGTAGTGCTGGGGTCACCATCCAATACGAGTCCCTATGTCATCAAGGGAATCCAATAAACGAGTAATAACCAACCATTATCAAGTGACTTAAAACTCTGATCAATCTACGGTGGGCCCCAAATATGGACAGTTTAATTTGAGTTTCCTTTTTCACGTGTACAGCTTCTAATAAGTCCATGCGTAGGAACCATTTACAGTCTGCCAGAGTATGAAATGATTTCCGAGTAAACCCACCTTAAAACCTAGCGAAACCCCATCTCCAGCAACGTTCTCCCGTCCGACGCAGAGCAAAGAATGGCGAACAGGCGATGCATCAATGCCCTAATAACCCGCCATTCCTCATCTCTACTCTCCTCATCACACCCTCTCCATAAATCCAAAACCCTAGCTCTTCGTCTCCATCATGCCCTCTACACACCCCACCTCGAATCTCCTCCGTCAATTCCCCTCCACGAATTCCATTCCCTCTGTTGCGGCCCATCAAGCTTCGTCCGGCGCCATTTCTCATCCATAACGAGGCATTCCGACAAAGAAGAAGAAGGAGAAGACGAAGAAGAAGACGAAGAAGAAGGAGAAGTAGAAGAAGAAGAAGAAGAAGAAGAAGAAGAAGAAGAAGAAGAAGAAGAAGGCGAGATCAGCGACGGAGATGATGACGATGTCCCCTCGTCGAATTGCGTTGTCAATAGAACGAATTCAACGGCTGAGAAAGAGGAGGAAGCGGCTGCGATCGGTTATAAAGTGATCGGCCCACTCAACCGTTCCGAACGACTGTTTAAGCCGTGGGAGCCGGTTTTTGCCGTCGTTCAGGTGCAGACTCATCTTCCATTTTCTTCTATGCGTTTTTCCTCAGACAATCGTCTAATGTAGAAATATGATTTTATTTGTTTATTTATTTATTTTGTTTGCTTCTACAACAGATCGGTTCCCATCAGTTCAAGGTCAGTAATGGGGATTCGATTTTCACCGAGAGACTGAAACATTGCGAGGTCAATGACAAGGTACGACATATTGATGGCTACAGATTTATTTAGTTTATTTTTCCTGGAACTTGAAAGGTCGGCCTGGAGAGGTTCACACTGACCTCCTAGCACACCTCTACACGCTGATGCATTTGCCAATCTGTCAAGAGAATTGATTTGGTGCCTCCGAATTCGAGCCTTCACGTCTAGCACCATTAATTCAGTTTTGTTGGTGAAATTTGATCCGTTGGATGGAGATGGCTTGCTTCAACAGTGAATTTTTCAGCAAATTCAAATGGTGGTGCAAGATGTGGAGGTGTTCGTTCATCCAGAGGTACTGAATCCTTTCTCTTCTGTTAAGGGTGCAAGACACCTTTACAGATGATGGTCAAGGTATTCCGTATCGGTAACGGTGGCCGTAATGGTCACCATCATTACCAATACGGGTATCGGCTATAACGGCCGATACGGGGGCGTAACGACAGTTACAGCCCTCGTAACAGTTGAAAATTTTCTCTTTTCCGAAAAATTCTGAAAAATATCTAGAAAATCAAGAATAATGTCAATATTTCAAATATGTATTCATTTTTTGTTTTAAACATGTTTATGGTAGTGTAACGGTCCACTCTTTGGTGAGATTGTTGTATCGGGCTGTTTAGTGAATTGTTTAATATGATTATGTCTCTAATGTTTACACATCACAATCAAGCATTAAAACTAGATTTTTATTTTATTTTTATTTATTTTTATTTATTTTTATTTTTAGGCATAAATACTGTTTTTTCAATTTTTTGAAAAAAAGACCCTCGGAGATTCTATCCGTTCAAATCACTTCAATCCACAATTTTAATCTTAAAAGCTATATTAAGAGTGGTCGTAATCTTTTGTAAAATGATGTAGGAGAGTTTTTGAAATGAGAAAAGTGAAAAAGAGGAGAAAAATGAATTTAAATAGAAAAAAAATGATCGCTTTTCAACCGTTACGGGAGTAACAGTCGTTATGCCCTGTAACGGCCTTTACGGCCACCGTAACTGTTGATACGGTCTCAAAAAACTAACTGCCCCTTTTCACCCCTGTATCGTGCAACAGTCATGGCCGTTACCTATATGTATCGGCCTTTACGGGCGTATCGTAATGGATATGGAACACCTTAATGATGGTAGTTTGGGAACATATATGCTCAGGTTATGAATCAAATTCAGGTGCTGGAATAACGGAACCTTTGGTTTTGTAACAAAACTAGTCAGTGATAGAGGTTTGGATTTTGTGACTCTTAAAGCAGATGTAAAAAATCCCTTATTACATGGTGGTTTTATGTAGCATCTCTTTATTAACCTTTTTCTTATCAGTATATCCCTATGGAATAACCTAGAAACTATGAAGAATGGCCTCAAAACCCATTTTTTTCTAAAAAACACTGGCCTAACTTGCGTCGGTATGCAGGTTCGGGTAATTTTGGCTAGTAATTTTATTTTTGCACCATTTTAAAGAACGGTGGTGACTCTTCAAATGTACAAATGGCAGAGTTGTCTGGCAATCCAGACTTCCAAATCACTGACCTGACTGTGAATGGATGGTAACCAGAAAAATTGCACTGACAAGACAATATTAACCATCTGATTTTCCTTTTAAATTTGACCACAAACTATTTTAATTTTAGCAATCCATTTACCAGCCATTAATTGGATGGTTAGGATTGATTGATCTGTGTGATTTTAGATATATGTTCCATCCACAATTGGGTGGTCTAAATAGCTGCATGTCAGTGCCAGATGTGAGGAGGATGAGTCACCACCATCTTTTTACTGGTGCAAAACTAACATTGGAATCTAGCCCTTCTCCATAATGTCATTCACCCATGTGGCACTCACTTAGAGAAAATCACGTCCTGTATACCTACGCGAGCACACTAGCATGATCCTTTTTTTGCTATAGGTGGCTTTCTATAGGCTTAGCAAATCTTTATTTTTCTGGTCTAACAAATTCTGTAATTCTAAGGTGGTATCTTTTGTAAGGCAAGGTGAATGTGAACGTTCAGTCGTTCATGTGAACTACCCAAAGAAGAAAAGTATGGACATAGCAATCATTCAATCATTCTTCTCTATGTAGAATGATCAAGGTATTCTGTATCGTTAACGGTGGCCATAATAGTCACCACTATTACTGATGCAAGTATTGGCCATTATTGCCGATACAGGGGCGTAATGGCTGTGACGACCTTGGTAACGGTTTTTTTTTTTTTTGCCCAAAAAATTCTAGACAAATATGTATTAAATTCAGAATAATGTAAATATTCTAAATTTGTATTCATTTTTTATTTTGAACATATTTATGGTAGCGTAATGGTCCACTCTTTGGTGAGAGTGTTGTATCGAGTTGTCTGGTGAATTTATGAACATGGTTATATTTCTCTAATGTTTACACATTACAATCAAGCATTAGAAGTATTTAAAAAAAAATAATAATAAAATAAAAAATAAAAAATAAAAAAAAAAACCACATTTTTCAATTTTTTGAAAAAATGGCCCTTGGAGCTTCTATTAGCCCAAATCACTTCAATCTATGGAACGATGTTAATCTTAAAAACTATAGTAAGAGTGGTTGAAATCTGTTATAGAATGATCTAAGAGAGTTTTTGGACTGAGAAAAGTGAAAAAATGAGGAGAAAAATGGATTTAAATAGAAATTGTTTTTTGACTGTTACGGGGGTAACGGCCGTTATGCCTTGTAACAACCAATACGGTTCTAAAAAATCAATTGCCTCATTTCACTCCCATATTGCATAACGGTCATGGCCGTTACCTATTCGTATCAGCCTTTACGGTTGTATCATAACAAGAATGGAACACCTTGAGAATGATACCCATATATATATATATTAACACTCCTAGATATTTCTTGGGCTTATAAGATGTTAATATTGTCAAGTGGTGAAACGACTCAAGAGATGCATATTTGCGACTCACTCAAGTTGCAAAGCGGAAATTTATATTCTTCTCTGTGGAACAAGATGTATTCTGAAATTTACATGGGAGCACTTCGAGAAAATTCTGCTAAATATCAAAGTGTAGTTGTGAGACAGCAATGATTATGCATGACCTGACATTTCATCTTTTAGTGTATCAAGTTTGTCAGTTCATATGCTAGTTTGTGAGATCACATTAGGAGCTGTGAAAAGAATTCTTAGAAATTTCTAACTCAGTGCAACTGATGGATTGATCTACAATTAAAGCACAATCAAGATCTGTTTTGTTATGCTAATGTTTCTTCATTTGTGAGTAGGGAACTGTATCCCAATTATGTCCAGAAGTGATATAATGCAATATGAGCATCATTAACGAACAGAGCCCGGGTACGATTGATCTTATATGATTTTTATATTTAACAATAATGTCATCTTAGAGGACATCAGCACTGAGCAATGGCCGCATGACTGTGAAAAGGACTCACCACATTCAAAGGGAAGCAACTGACTTTTAGATTCTTGCTAGAGGTGTCTCTGGACAGGGATTCTATCTACCTGTTAATCTTAAGTTTTGGTTTGTATTTCACTTCACTTTCCTCTTCCTTTCTTCAAGAAAGTTGTCACTCATAAAAGATGCTTTTACATCCCATAAATATGACACTGATACAAAACAAGTAACATAACTGAGTAAAGCATTTCACTAGGACTAACAGTTACAAATGATTTTGTAAAGGCTCACAAACTTAAAAGCAAAATAATTTATTATATATGAATTTATAAATACAGAATGTTGATCTAGGCCCCTGTTGCTGATAAGTACCTATAGTCTCCATCTGCCCTATTTCTGAGTTTTTAAGTTTTTTCCATGAATAGTTCTTGCTCTGTTTCTTGTTACTAGTATGCAAGTTTTGTCCATATTGTTTGGTTCCATCTCTCTGCTGTTTTCTCACCTGCAACATTCACAATTCAATGATTATTATTATTATTTTGGTAAACAATGGAAAACTTTATTCAAAGAAGTAAAAGTAGGAGCTAGAGCAATAGAATCTTCAAAGAACAAAAAAAATTGAAAAAAAAAAAAGAGAGCCCTTCTCCCTATGCACACACCTTTCATAGCTAACACATCCTCTAAGATGCCTCTCAGAAACATGACTAAAAGAAACATTGATGGTTGAGAGAATGTCATTGACTAGGGGGAACAAACCTTATGGTTGAGAGAATCTCACTGACTAGGGGGAAGAAACCTTATGGTTGAGAGAATCTCATTGACTAGGAGGAAGAAACCTCATTGACTAGGGAACACAAACTTCCGAGGCTGCTCACAAGAGCCTGAGACGCATGTTATAGTATTGGAGGAATCTCCTTCTAAAATACAATGGCAATCGAAGGAGGCCTGCTAAAGGTGACGCCGAATGGGTACTGCCTCGATTTTTCAAGCTAAACTATGGTGGATGCTCTTTGGGAGCCATAGCCCATCTCAGATTGGCGGCTTCTTGAGAAATGAAAGTGGCATGCAGGATGACCTCTCTGGGTCCTTGGTGGGGGGTGGGATGCACAAAGTGGACTCTGCATTTTTCAGCTTCCCTTATTACTGGAAGCTCATTATTGAGGGTGACTCTCAAGGAATATGTCCATTGGCGTAGGTCTGGTCAGGTCCCTGGTGGCTTGCTTCTTGTGCGTTGGAGTCTGGATCTTTATTAGCTAGATCTGGAGCAGTGCGCTCTGTTGTTCTGAGCCATGCCAATGAAGTGGCTGTGCTGCTTGCCAACGATAGAGTGACAATAGGATTACTCGTTATTTTTTAGTCAGTCTTTCTTGTTTCTTGTATAAGATTGTCTCCTTTAAATAAAAATAATAATGATAATACAGGTTAATACCAACTTTTATAGCTTCCAATTCACCCTATTTGAATCTCCAACCTCATCCCACCTACAAACACCAATATCACTTCGCCTTTATCATTCCTCACCACTCCTCCCACTTTGGAACCTCGGCTTACCAAGGAATTACCATCCATGTTCATCTTCTATCATCTGGAGCTGAATTTCTAATAAGATATGCCATCAAGATACCTTTTAAGATTTTATTGACAAGACCCCAATTCACAAGGAAGGTCTTGATTCTTAACCCGATCGGAACTGGATGTGCAATTGCACTCTTTCCACATTCCCCACATAATAATAGCATGTGCAATTGCATTTTCCACAAGATGTTTCCTTTATGCAGGAAAGGACCCACCACTAACCTTTCAACAATTATTGTTTTGAACTATTCTTATCCCCATTTAGTTCTGCTACTTCATTCCCACACCATCTTATTACCCAATTTATTATACTCATCTATTGTTTCCCTTTTTATTTACTAGTAATGTCACATCTACATTTTTACCATTTGAGACTTGATGACACTCTCCTAGGTACCCTCGTGATTTAAAGTGACATGGTCAGTTTATCAAACTGAAAATTGTTTCATCTTTCTGAATTTTTTATGAAGTATCAAGAAGGATAAAATAACACCAGAATAATCTTCTTTATGTCTCTTGACCCACACTTACTCTATGAGGTCCTGCCAGCAGTAGGGAAAAGCCAACCTTTGTGAGGTGGCGGTTGCCTTTGTGCCTATGGGGAAACCGACAGTTGACTTTTTTGATTTCTTCTGTCACCACGGAAGAGGTCTTCTTGAACCAATTGCAAAGATCACTTTATTCCTGGCTGTTATTGGAGGAAAGGGGAAGAGGGACTGGTAGGGATGGGTTCGTTGGAAGTCGTCTGTAGAGATGCAATCCTCAACTTTGCGATTCAGATCAAAGTCATCATATGTTTGCCTATCATCCTTTACATTTGGATTTTGCATATGCATGGAAGAAATTATCAAAAATGGGGGGAATTAGCAAGACCTCTTCATTTTTTTGTCTCGTAATTTGAAAAACATAATAAGTCTGTCTTGGTTCAGTCTAGCACCATATCTTAGCTTTCTTGGTGTTAGTTTTACTGATCATCATTTGTAAATCTCAATCTTTAAGTATTTTGTTATTCACTTGTCCCGACAATGAAGTGTAAGGAGCTCTAATTGGAAAAAGGAAAAGTTCTCTGGAAAATTTAATTTTGATTCTTTGAAAACTCAAAAGGCCTTCTTATTATATTATCTAAACATATTTTGACTATTCTGTTGCATATAGTGTTACTAAGGCTCAGTAACTAAGTATTTTTGCCACACTCAAATTATGTGTGGAAGGAGACTCAACGAGCCTCAGTAGTTAAGAGTTAAAGAAAGGCTTTAAGTGGAGGTTTCACGTTGTGATTGTGGAAGTTGCAACTTGCTCATTGTCAAAATGCTAATTGGTCCAGAGTGGAGTTTGAAACCAGTTGGGTAGTAACAGAAACTAGGTTATAGTGCTGCGTTTTAGTCAATGAGTAACAGGCAGTGCAGTATTGTGATTGTTCTGGGTATGCTTCCCATATTCACCGATTCATCCTTTTGATTTACTCCGTTTCCTTTTATCTTATATAGGTGCAGTTTCTACCAAAGGAAGCAGCTCTTGACTCAATCTTAGCCCATTTCTATCTCAAATGATCATGCCTTAATCTTTTGGCACTTTTGCCTCAGTTCTCTCATATGGTTTATTGGAATGTTCTTTTGCCATTTTCCCACATATGTTGGCTTCACTTAGTTGCCTTTCTTAACCAAATGTTACTTTTTCTTAGAAGACATTGCATGGTCAGATAGATGTGAAAATGCCCTTCAGTTCTGATTGGTTATTTTTTGTTCATTTTGCCTCTTCTTTTCTTTTTTCTTTCTTTTGTTTTTCTTTTCTTTTCTTTTCTTTTTCTTTTTTTTGAATATTTGTTCATTTTGCCTTTGTTCCATTGTGATCTTTGTATCATCAAGTACTTCTCCAGTTTGAGTTTTATGGTCTGGTGCTTTTGGTAACTTGGTTTTTTACAGTTGATTTTGAACAGGGTTCTTATGCTTGGGTCGAAGACTCAGACTATCATTGGTAGGCCAATATTGCTGGATGCAGCTGTACATGCAGTTGTTGAAGAGCATGTAAGAGACCTTGATCTGTTACCTCACTAACTTGATGCTGAAATATTTTATGCACACTGTGAGAGCCAGAAATTATTAGAAAAAAGAAAAGAAAAAGAAGAACCCATCCATGCCAATGTTGAGAATGGCTCTGATCAAACTTCCAAAATGATGGAAACAAGCCAATTTTTCTATTTGCTTTCAAAATTACATATCAGTAGCACTTGGTAAATAAAAAATAAAAAAATCAGTAGAATGCATGCCATGTCTTTTCTAGAATATCTCAGCGTGCATCCAGGTTGTCAAAATCCTACGATTTACGATTTGAGTTGAATCTTAAGCAAAACAATTTGAATTCCACCGTTTTTATGATTTGAATCCTACGATTTACAATTCAAATCGTGATTTACGATTCAAATTATACTTGTTCTCTTCTATTTTAAGCTTCACTTGGCTTTCATATTTTGTTTTTAAATTGGTGGGGGCTTTAAGAATCATTTAGAAAAACCTTGCAAAAAAAAAAAAAAGGAAGAAAAGAAAAGAAAAAAAAGAATCATTTAAAAAAGTTAAATTATTTTATTTTGTTCTTTATAAGAGATTAAGTGGTAAATATTATCTTCAACGTTAAATCATAGAGCTTTTTTAAAAATGATTTCATACTTCTTAACTGGTTGAAACACCAAATTGATGTATTACTTATTTGGAACGTTTTTATGGATGATCATGATCATGTTTACTATAGTACTGTGGAATGATGTTTGAAAATCAAAATTTCTTGCTCTTCAAATGTTGGGCCTCGAATGTTAAGGACCTGTCTGGTTTTGATTTCTTCTTTTTAGGAGTGTAATTCGAGGTCTGCTTTCTCAACAGCCTCTCTTTTGTTTGTTTCTTTCTTTAATGAAATCCTTTTATCTTTCCCAAAAAAAAAAAAATAAAAAAAAATCAAAATATCTTTTTTGGTCAGTCTACAAATCAAATGCTGCTTTTCCAACGTGCTTCTACATCCAAGAAAGTTAACAAGAACATAAATTTAAATTATTGTATGTTAAGGAAAATTTCTTGAAGCAAAAAAAACAAAAAAGAAAAAGAAAAAGAAGGAAAGATGAGAATCCTTTAACATTATCATGACATGGTATCACTTGGTGCGTATTGATGGCAAAAGGATGATCGCTGAGTTTTTAAATTTTTTCTTATATATATATATATATATATATATATATATATATATATATATATATATATATATATATATATAAGAAAATCATTTTTTAAAAAATCTTACGATTTATGATACGATTGTGATTCGATACGATTGACCCTTATTACGATCTATGATGCGATAATGATCTTGACAACATTGCCTGCATCTAATGCTCTAGTGATTTGAGAATGGGAATTTTTCCAAAGTCAGCTGGGATTAGTTATCATCCAAAAAACTGAAGAGATCAAACTCTCACAGTTTGTCACTAACCTTGGGTTAATATTAAATTAATTCCTAATTTGTAAAGAATACTTGCTATTTCGTTTTGAGAATTTGGAGAAGGTGAGGTCCACAGTCTTCTTAGATATCCATGTTAGTTTTATGGTGCTTCAATCCTGTTAAAGTTGTAATACATTTTCTTTCTTATGTCAGGCATTAGATGCGAAGGTAATTATATTTAAGAAAAAGAGAAGAAAAAATTATCGTCGAACCAAGGGGCACCGCCAGGTAAACAAAATACTATCAGAATAGAGAATCAATTCATCTGTCCTCAGTAATTGATTTCTTTCCCATCATCTATATCCTTTTCAGGAGCTGACTAAGCTGAGAATCACTGACATTCAAGGAATAGAGAAACCAGAAAAGGCAGCTGTTGCTGCTTAGGCGCCGTCATCGATCTTCAGTTAGCGGTTATGACCATCAGCATTATATTCTTACATTGTGATTTTGGATGTCAAGTCAGCAAGCATCCTACTTGATAGTTTGGAGAACTGCATGTCGGGAACTGCACAGTGAGGTATGTGCTATCATAGCGGAATGCTTCGAGCATGGATTGAAAAATGGTTGTAATGTTCTCAATATGTGCAACCGGGTTTAGAATTAGAAAATGACTAGTTGAAGGGGGTAGGGATGATGCCTTACACTAAATGGAATTGGAAAGGTTTTTGCAGAATGTTCGTCCATTTTTTTGAAAAGTATTTTTTGAGACAAGAAACTATGCACGCTGTGGATTGTTTGTTGGTACTTTCTTTGCATATGATGTTTTATCATGTGTTTTTACCATAGAGAATCGTTTGAATCTCTTGCAGGAAGCTTGTGATGCTTCTGTTGCTTCAATATTTTCTACATAGAAGGCTGCTGCCAGTTTGTTTGTTCAGGGTAATGAATGATCTGTGTTTCCAATAAAGAAGTTTTACTACTGGCAAACCTTTATTTCAGGTCAATCAAGACCAAGGTTTTACTTAATGATATTGACTGGTGTATTGGCTAGCTTGCTGGCCAACACTAATGGCTGATTTTATTTTATTTTTCATTGGGGAAAAAAAATCCAAAAAATTATTGATTAAATTCTAAAAAAATGTTAGGATCCCAAATATGTATTCTTGTTTGGTTTTGGACATATATTTGATGGTGTAATGGGCCATTCTTTGGTAAGAATGTTGTTTGTCAACTGCTGAAAGTCGACCAAACAGGTACCAATCAAACAAATCACATTGCGCCCCTCCCCCCCCCCAAAAAAAAAAAAGATGGAAAAATGAGAAATAAAAGTGAAGGTTTACCCCTTTCTGGTATTTCCCCCAATCGGTCCACTTACTTTCCGAGTACTGCTCAAAATTTGTGTTTTGATCCTTAAAATAGACCAAGTTCTGGTTTTAGTTTCTAACCTTCTTTTATGGTTGAAATGAATAAAGAAGTGAACAAACGAGAGAAATTTGGAAAACAAAAACTTTTTTAATGGGTCTTTATAGCTGCATGAATCTTGCAACGGTGCTGATATGGTGTATTGGCTATTGCGTAACAGGCATGACCGTTTCCTTTACAGAGCAGACAATATAAGCCATTTTTAATTGCTTTTTAATACCATGACCATATCAGTCGGCTCCAAAACTGAGCTGTATCACCCCATATCGAGTTGTCTTAGGCTGATACAGCTGTATCATTTATGGATGAAACTGCCATGTATCAGTGATATGTTTCTGATGATACTTAAACATTGATGAAACATTGGACAGAAGAAGCGGCCCACCTCCCTCTTCCTCACCACTTAGTAGTTAGGAAACCCCACCAAAACTATGCATCCTTTCAAGCGTTGAAAGTGCTTCAGAACATTCATTATGTTTGATGATTAGTTAGTTGAGTGCCATTTAACTGCAATATGCCGTTATTTTCAGGCGATCAGCGCATGCTAGGTATAGACTTGGGTCAAGAGCTGGGTCTTTCTTGGGTGTTGCCTACTTCACAATGTGATAGCCAGCCCATTTGATTGTGGTGATTGTGGCTCAATCACCACAATCTTAGACGTGTTCTCTAGCCAGCCCATTTGATTGGCTATTTCCCGTTTTTAGGGGGACTTCGAGCCAACCTCTTATTGGTGTGAGAGAGAGTTATTTGATGAGTCAAAATACTACGGAAGCTGGGGTTTCTAGTAGAATGTGGCTCCAGAAAACATTCTTCCGTTTGGATTTTATTTTATTTTATTTTATTTTTTAACTGCCCATTTTTTCTCATACAAGATTGACTTGCCCGATCAGCAGACTATATTATTTTGGTCCATCGCATTTTCATTTTCCCCTACGGGATGAATGGCCCAGATCTCTGACATGTGTTCTGTCCCCATACGAAGGGCCTTTTATCGAATCACAACCCTACCTGTATATGCCTAGTTGGAATATTCGGCAAACAGCTAAGATGGATGTTCATGTCATTAGGTGATAGAGTGGATTTCTTAGTGAAAGCATGAGATTCCTAAGGTGGAGTGGGTGCTCTCCTCGGCCTTAATCATGATTATGTGACGTTTAAAAACAAAAAGATGGAAAATTGTGATTAGGCAAGGTAAGTCTTGTGACCTGCTAAAATGGAGATAAAAGGTTTCATTCCAATTTTGTTGGATTTCTTATCCAAATAGGCAATTGTCATTTTTCCATTTCTGACCTACTGTAGCCAGTATTGTGTATTAGTCAACTGTTTGGTTGCAACAAAATCATGAAATTTCATAATATTTTGCCATAACTTCCATCATGTATGAGGATAATATAACATTCTAGATTCATATTAGGGCATGTTATGGTCCTTTAATGGAGTTAGGATAAAGGCTCTTTGTTTTCCAGTCACGAAATTTAATGATAGTTGTTGCAACCAAATGCAGATTTTGTTTAGAAAAATGAGATATAATCAGTGTTAGGGTTAGACCTTTGTGGGGTCCACCGTGATCATTACATGAGATCCAGCATCATGTAAAGCATCACATCTTCACCATTGATCCCAAAAATCACGCCAACACGAAACTCAGGTGGGCCACGCTGAAGGAAACAGTGTAAAATCTTACGTAATGCCTCTAAATTCAGTCTGGCCCGCCTGAGTATTGGAATGGCCTGATTTTTTGGATCAAAGGTGAAGATGTGATGCCGCACATGATGCTGGACCTCATGCAATATCACGGTGGACCCCACAAAGTTCAACCTAACACTGATTATATCTCATGCCATACACACATGGTGGGCCCAGCAAAGCTATGGAAGGTTTTGATGGGGTCCACGTCCCTACTGCTCCCTTTAGCGATTTGCGCTGAATTTTGGTCCCATGGCCTAATATCAAAGTGCGCAGTAGATGGATGGATTGGATGTCATGCATACATAGATGACAGTGGACCCGACAAAGGATGACACGACTTCTCGAGAAAGGTGTAGCAGTCGATGTGGGGGCTGTCCATCAGCTCCAACAAAGGTTTTAATTTTTATGAGCTACAGTGTAAAAATAACACTGATCAGACGGACAATCGTAATCAGCTGATCAACATCTTGTACACGGACAGTCATGGAAAACAGGTCCAATTACAATAGGATCCGTATACTTGTTGGTGGTGATCATTGCTTGTGTTACCAACAATCACTTTGTTCCAAAATCCTAACTATCACATCAATGTCTTGAAACATGGATGGTTGTGAAAAGAAGGCCAACTATAGATTGATCGGATCATTTGATCAGTGTAATTTCCATATGGTCTCCCAAGAACTCTGTGCTGCACCTAATGGACGGTTCAGATCAATCATTGGACTCTCCAAGTGTCCTGAAGCAACTAGGAATGTAACTCACGCACAGTCATAGGAGAAAATGGATAAACTAGATTTAGAGGCAAATTACGATTGTGGGGACTTCTCGGCGTGGAATTTCTCGGAAGATTTTCAGATTTTGACATTGTACTTGCGATATTAGCGGGAAAGTCTCGCCAAAAATAAAATATTTGAAAATATTTATTATAAATTACTGAATAATTTATAATTTAACTAAAATATATAATGCATAAATTGAATTATTTTAACTTTTAAATAATTTATCATTTATTCAAAAATAAAAATAAAAATAAAAATAATTCGAGATTTTAAAAATATTACAACATTATCACGATAATGAGAAATACTCCAATAACATTATAATTCATAGTTCTCCTAGTTGCACTGGGTTGCTTGGACATTCCAGTAGATCGATCTAAACTGTCAATAAAGTCTAGATACATTTCTAGGGCTATCATTCAAAAGAAAAGTCTGATCGGATGATCAAATCCATCCTAGATTCGGTCTTATTTTTTTTTATCCATCCTTTTTCCAACTCATGGATGGGATAGATAGGATTGCCTAACAGAAATAATTCTTTAGAACCATAAGCGATCCATGATGTCAACTATCAAATAGATGGATCAAATTGTTGGTTAGACATATTTTTGTACAAATGATCTTGACCGTCCATGTTAGATGCCACTGATCAGATGGTTGAGATAATCAGATCGATTTTATATTTGCGTGGTAGCACATGATATCTTTTCTGTTCTGAAAGGACAGTCTAGATCAATCGATACTGTTTAAGAAGCCTAATACAACTAGGAGCACTGGAGCATCTCTATAACGATATTTGTGAGAGTGGTATTGATAGTACTGATGTGTGTACTCTTTGGCGCAAATGGCATGCAGCATACATGCGTTTTCCATTCGAACAAGTAGGTCGCTTGGTTTGTTAATCCAGACCATTGGTATATTCAGACAAATGGTCTGGATTGCTGAACAATGGGCCCCAATTGTCAGAACCAAAGAAATATGGAATCCTCGGATTCTAGATATGGATATACATGGAATGCATGTACACCATTCGATTGCGACGAGAAAAAGTAAATTGTAGGGTCACTTTCAAACTAGATTCATATGAATCTTCTCACTTTTTGAACCATGCAGTTTGGGTTTATCTTGAATAGTACACATCAATGTCGTTAGTGTAGGCCACGTGGTTCCACCTAACAGTATCGCCCTCTACCGTGGACCCTAATTTCCTAGGACACGGATTCCACAATAACACCGTAAGTATCCGTGGCCCCACCAAGATGTATGTCTTTTATCCACTCCGTCTATCAATTTTGTAAGATCATATTAGGGCATGAGATTAAAATTGAAGCAGATCAAAATCTCCACGTGTAACACAAAGCAGGAAAGAGTGGTGATTGAACGGCCACTATTTATATTATAAATAGGACTGTCAACGGGCCGGGCCGGGCCGGTCCTGGGTTTGCCTAGTTCTAAGTTTTGAACTGTTTTAAGCCAGGCCATTGGTCGAGCCTACTCAAAATTCTTATTTTTTCAGGCCTGGGTCTCGCCTATTGACACCCCTAATTATAAACTTCCTACGGCTAACTGTATTGTTTATTAGACCTGATTGAAGGAAAAATATAATATCAATTTGATATGTAACTTTTGTGGCTCATGAGAAATTTTTAGAAGTGGGCGTTCAATCACCACTGTTTGGTATGATGTGGTCTACTTGAGATTCAGAGACTGACAAAGTGGATAAAACACAAATCATGGTAGGGCCTAATGAGTTTTTCTCGCACCAACTGTTTACACCTACCATTATGGGTAAAATATATCCTCAGTCGTAGATAAGACTTTCATCATTATTAGACTGAGATGATTAGAGAACAACAAAATGTTGTAATTGTCAAGAATCCTGAATCAATAAGGAAACCCAGCGAGAATTTGGTCGCTTATTAAAGCTATAAAAGGAGAACAAAATGAAGATCTCTATACCCTTGCCAAACAGTATTTATCTACATACAGCAACATTGTTTTTATCTTTTATATTAGTTTTTAATTCGTTCACTTATGTCTAGCCACGTTGTAGAATGTCTAAGATTTAGATCAGTATACATCATTACTGTCCAACACCATCACCGTAGCATGCTTAAGAGTAATATAAATATCAACGGCCATTTGTCTTTAGATCCCCGTCAATTGAGCCTTTACTTGAGAGATTAAACCTTGGTCACATCTTACTAACCAATATATTTCAATTGTTTGTCCAACAAGCGATTACATGTATTCATCTTTCGTCTATTTTTCCTCACTTAGTTTATTCTCGGTTACTTGTATTGAATTTCAAATTCATATTAATAAAATTAATATTTTGAGTCTCTTTTAATTTTTAAATATGTTTATCTTCATTCCATTGAAAAATACAAAGGCCATAATTATTGGTGAAAAAAAAAAAAAAAAAGTCCTTAACGCAAGATAAAAAGAATACATTAAAAAATACTAACCATTACCCTTCTAAAATTGTCTGATCGCTAAAATTATTGGTGGTTGAGAGGGTGGCCAAGTCCTTACATTTGGTCTTAATCAATCTATCTCAACGCATGAGCACCAACATACAATCAAACTTAAGTCGAGCATGACTTTGGTATACCCACACATTAACTAAATACGAAAACCCTCACTAACACGTGCGACCTTATGTTTAATTGAATTGCGCAAATACCGACCAGTACCAAAGTGGGTACCAGCAGTGTCACTACCGAGTTCAATTTCCTAAATTGTGTCCATTGCCATGTCCACATGTCATCTGTTATGCCCATACGTTACTCATGTTAAGATCAAGCTCTGAAAAATGAAGGGGAACAAACCTCCTCGGCAATTTCTCCACATGGGAATTTTTTGGGAGATTTTGGGATTTAGCCTTTTCCTCTCGGAAATTATCAGGCAAATCTCACTGAAATTAAAAATACTAGAAAATATTTATTAAAATCACAATAATTATATAATAAAATGGTGAAAAAAAAAAACTCGCAATAATATCCTTTGTGACAAGCGCTTACTAACAAATCCCGTTTTGGGCAATTAATCAGCCCCAACTTTCAAAATTTGAGGTTTTCCTCAGTATATTATTAGGAAATTTTGCCAAAAATAAGAATATTTACTATGAATTATTAAATTAATTTAATTTTTAAATATATTTATATAGTGAGTTCATTAATTCTTTCAAAAACGCTTTAGGACCAGACTAGCTAGGTTTTGAAAATCTCATGATAATATAATTATCGTGAGATTTTCAAAATTTTGACTATAGTTGTCACACTGCTAAAGTGTGCCCACCGTCATTTGCTTATGAACTGGCAATGGGCCGATTTCATAAACGGGTCTGAAAGACATTTATAGGCTCAGGCCCAGGCCCAGGCCAATAATAATCAGCCTGATGTTTATGCTGGGCTGCTTTGAATATGGACCTGAAACTTGGGCTGGGGTCTGGCCTAATGACCAATAGGTTGATCTTCAAGCCCAGAGATCTAGCCATGTTAGTTATAAATTAATGACCTAGACCCGGATCCGATTGCATCTCATTAGAGAAGGTTGTCAATCTACCGGCTGAAAATTATGCCCAATTCCAGTATGTGGCAATGATCCAACATGGTGGGCCATTCAACGGTCCTGATGAATGTGTTCCACGGTTCCTTCTATGTCTAAGACTTGAGAGTCTCACCTAAACAATCTCTCTCCGTGTAAAGTAATGGCTACAATTAATACAGGCTAACATGGGTCTAGGCTAAAGATATTAAAATTTTATGGCAGCAAATCTCACTGAAAATAATATATATAGAGGTCTAAGTCCAACTGTTGGACCACAAGTCACAATTTACCCGGTGGATAAATTCTAGCCTTTTACATTCATTTTGGTACATCCACGTGGATCAATGAAATACTGTAACATTTAGCATTATGTGCTAAATTAATGATGGATAAAATTTTACTCGTGTATTGAGGACATCTTTTACCATATCCTTCGATTACACATTACCTGCCAAAAGTAGAACGACACAGATTCATACGCACGTCTACAGAGGCGACTGCGATGAATGACACATAGCCTTAATACGAGTGACACATGTGAATGAGGCAGCATGCTCAACAAGTCCGTAAAGATCCACCGAGATAGGGATCTTATCGTAGATCCAGGTATGCTCAGCAAAGTTGTCTTACATTGTCCTTCCAAAATGGAACGTCCTCTTAGAGACAATCGATGCTCTCGTGATGATTACGAAGGTTCGAGAAGACTAATTCACATCAGAGCGGATGGGAACAAAGATACTATGATAAATCTAGGTCTAATGAGACTAATTTTGTAAGATCCATAGATCTCTGCAGTCACACTAGCAAGAGATTTGAAAACGATTTCTGAATTGTGAGGATCTCTTTAGCCGGGTTGGGATGATCGAAAAATAGTTACATGCTGTTACTGTCAAGGATCCTAAACCAATAAAGAAATCCAGCGAGGGTTTTACTGCCTCCCAAAGCTATACAAGGAACACGTGATGAAGAGCTCCAGGCTCATGCAAAACACAATCAATCTACACAACGCAACACTATTTTATCTTAGCTTTTAATTCTTTCACTTCTATCTAGCCACTCTGTAGAATACACGAAGTTTATGTTAGCTTCAATCGCTACTGTTTAGCGCCATCGTTGCAATATGCTAAGGAGTAGTAAAAATATATGCGACTTACTATTATTGAATCCTATTCAACCGAGTCCTAAATTGGAAGATCACACTCTGGTCACATCATGTTGACAAATTCCCCTTGATTGTTTGTCCACATAGGTAATTGTAAGTATATCTTTCACACATTTCTCTACTTATTTGTTTATATGTTGATTGTATTGAGCTTCAAATTGAGATTAATAAAATCAATATATTTTACCCTTTAGTTTTAAATATTTTATCTATCTCTTATTCTATTTGAGAAATACAATGTCTGCTATCATTGGTAAAAGAAAAGTTCTTAACACAAGGTAAAATTAATTCATTGAGAAGTACTAACTCTCACCCTTCTAAAATCGCCAAATCACTGTAACGATCAATGGCTGAGAACGCGACTGAGCGCACGACTCTAGTATGCCTGCACTAGCCCAATCACATACATTAACGGAATACATGCATTCATTAGCACATGTGATATCATATTTGATTGACTTGCGTAGACAATTAGCATAAATATGAGAATTGCCTCGTGCAAAAATCCCCAATATCCACTTATTAAGTGAACCATACTTATATTTTTCTATTTATTAATGGCTAGACATTGTTACATGTGATATCCACCTAATAAGTCAATATAGCTGACATTTTTATTAGATAATCTTTATGGTAGGCTAACTTATTGGAAGGGATGGATGGCAACACACTTAACAAGTTGGAAGTTATCTACTGTGGACCTTAACTTGTGATCCAGCCCGTTACACTTAAGACCTCCTCATTTAAGAAATATTTATTATCAAGTGCATGGTATGCCACAAAAGCTACTACGCAAGGATAATATGGCAAGTGTTATATATGTTAGAACCACCGCAACAACTGTTATGAAAAAAATTAACCATTAACCATTTGTTCGTAAATACTATAATGGACAGTCCATTACTAGATTGATATAGATTTTTTAATTTTTTGATTAAAAAAAGAGATCATAATGGCATGCCCATGTCATAAAGATAATGGTGACCACAGTTACAACCATTGTTACGGTCAGGTGTACTTTACAGACCATATGTTACCGTCCAACCCACAATTTCCAACTTTCATGTGTATGAAATAGACTAGCCTAATGATAGGTCCGACCTTGCACAAAAATCAGCCCCATTCACTCATTTGGTGGGCCACATGATAGGAATTTCTAGCTATTGATAAATAACAAAATATAATTATTTTCACCTAAAGTAATCCTCAGTTCATGGAGAAGCTATTGGACGGGTTGGATGAAGCATTCACATGAAAATTTGGAAGTTACATGCTAGGTGGATGAAAACTAATGGTACAACCGATTGGACATGACACCTTCGTTTCTTTTACATTTAATAAATAATTTTTGTAAATTATATAAGTAAGCATATAATGAATAATTTAAAATTTTAAATAAATTTTTCATTAATATCACGAGAATTTTTAACTGAAATTGAAACTTCCGAGATATCATAATTCGCATGGTAGTAACGTAATAATATCGTTTCGGTTTATTTGTCGTGAAAATATCACGATATTTTTAAAATCTCGGCGATATTTTTCAACGGGGCGATTCCCAACTGATTATTAACGGTCATTTTTTGGTACAAGATCAAGGTTCTCTCTCTTCCCATCAAAAAGTACAATAGAGGCTTGCTAATTCCAAACGCGTGTGGAGCTCTGCCCACACGCGCAAGCACACTAGCCAATACCGAAACCGTGTGCAAGATCAGATCTTTCCATGATGTAGGTTATGCTGTTCAAATCTTTCATCCTAAAAATCAGGTCACTTCACAGCTCAGGTGGGCCACAGCATGAAAAACAAATGGACGGACAGAAAATAATATCCTTCAACTATTAGTTTATTATGTAAATTGAGGCCCACTTGCTTAGTGAAATCGCCTGATTTTTTAGGATAGAATATATAGAAAGTGTAGCCCAACTGATATAAGGGTCTGATCTTGGACACGAATTTCATGCTGGCACGTGTACTTCATGTGATTGGCAAGGCGCCACACGCGTTTGTAATTTGCAATCCTAACCCTAGATTAGACCATGCCACCATAGTAGTCTTTTTCGCCGCCCCCACCAAAAGAGCAACTGCATAATATATACAAAGAAAAGTTTCAGACTCCTATGATAGTTTACCACTATTTAAGAAATGGTCGTCACTCTTCAACTATACACCTGGCATGATTTTACTGAAATCTGGACGGTCCAATCATCAGTCCAGTTCTTGATATTGCATAATCAAAATTTTGCACCGGTAACAAGATAGTACCATCTGATTTTATCTTCCGAGATTGGATCACCTGCTACTTAACTTTTAACCATCAAATTGATAGCTAAAATTTGGATGGTTAGAATTTCTTAATTATTGTGATTTTAAAGAGATGATCCATCAACAATCTACCCTACAATTTAATTGATTTGGATAAT
Organism: Magnolia changhungtana; assembly: GCA_030180095.1. NCBI lineage: Eukaryota > Viridiplantae > Streptophyta > Magnoliopsida > Magnoliales > Magnoliaceae > Magnolia > Magnolia changhungtana. The sequence continues at coordinate 1,185,042 of JASAUF010000396.1, read as the reverse complement.
GGAATGAGGATGGAACACCACCACCATTTTAAAAGGAGAAGCTAAACCAGCAGTGACACAAAGTCACCAGCTGCTGCACTCCACCCCACAATGTGCAAATTTCCTAAAAAAAAAATGTGAGTAAGTGGAGAGACCTAATAATACCATCAAGCACATTGGACACATGATACTTGTCCACGTGTCAATTCATTGACATTCCTTTTTTTTTTCCTGACAGGACTCTTTTTATATTCTGGCAATATGATGCTTGATACACAGGCATTCAGAATTTGTACATATGGCATCCAAAAAATAAAATTAAACCAACTAAATTGTAAAACCCACTGTTGCTAAATCATAATCCAAAAATCAGATTGTTTGAATAATCCTGAACTCTGATTGATGGACACTTGTTTGTTGAAACAGGACCATTGGAATTTTTTTCTTCAACCATCTAATAAATGCCTGCCAATCAGAAAGTCAGATAATAATATAATCATGATTTTAACCATGAACCATAATTTGGACAGTTTAATTTGAATTAATTGCATGCCATGTACCAAATTTCTAAGTAATTCTCAAGTACATGAGTATCATCTATCACACTCAGCCAGAGCATCAAAGTTTTTCTCTTTTTAATAGTAATCAAATGTCTCTCTTAAGACCCACCACCATGTATACTGTCACTGGTGCTTTGTATGGGGATGGTGATCTCTGTGGTGGGGAATGTGGATTTATATTGGAGCACATCCCTTGGAAGTGCACTTTCTTGGTGTTTGTTCTTGTGTGTCTCTTTCCATTCCCACCTTTTCTTACTATAAAATGCCTTTTGTCTCTTGCTTTTGCAGTGATCTTGAGTGCTGGCACCTTTGTTATAAAATAGCTTGTTGTAATGGAAATCATAGTCATAAGAGCTTTCCTTCAGTATCTTTGGCATCTTGTCATATTTTCTCCAGTTAAATCTCTTCTGTTATGTGAAGACAAACTGCAATTGATCATATAATATTGCACCTTTGATTGCACAGTTAAAACACCCAAGGAATCGCATGGTACATGGATATTTTTTTTTCACACGCACACACCACCACACACTCATGCCGTAGTGGGATTTCACCACCCATGGATACTCGAACCCTTGACCGGGTGTTGAAACTCCTGAGAGTCTACCACCCGAGCAAGAGCAAGGATCCTGGTACATGGATATTCCATCCATTCAGGCCCTAGGTTTGGTAATCTGAACCGTTAATCTATTCAGTCCCACCAAGGATGGACCAAGCCCAAAAATTCTCCACAACCCAAGTTGGGATTATTATTTTTTTGTTTAACCTTTGGTGACTTCACGTCTAACTAAAGTTATAGCCCTTGATAGAGTGAAATGGCATAATAGAATTCATGTAGCTAACCCATCTTTCTGTAAACTGCAAATCTACAGTTTGTGATAGTCTTATTGAGGAAATTTTTAGGGCATACTCATCTACAATGGGACAAAGAGTACCAATGGTTTGGATTATCAACACGTGTCCCACTTGTCTATAAGCGTGCGTCCCACTTGTTAGAATTGAAAATCTGCATGTGCCATGCAAAGATAGGTTGCGTATCATATTACTCCTCAAGCAGCAAAAGCATAAGGAATGGATCTACTTTGAAAATGCCCTAAAAAGTTCATGCATTTGGTTGGCCATTTCTAGAAAGCATATCCAAACACTCTTTTGCTTGCTTTAAAAGTAATCATACACTCTCATTGACCTAGAATACATCTTAGTATATTGCTACAGGATACGTTGGAACCGTAGCCGCTGGATCGGTTGTCACATCTGGTTATCAAAACCTTTTACATGATGGACCGAACAAATGGGTGGACGAAATCCAATAATGAAACTCTCACATCAAAATATTGTAACTCTTTCTATCATTCAACTCTTTTTCTTTGAATATCTAACTGTCCTTTCCAACTGTTGTTTTGTGAGCCATTGATCAAAAGTTCAAAAAGTCTCCAATCCTAAAGATTTCAAGGGCAGCCACCTTCATCTATGTATAGCTCAACATCAACAGTTTGGATTACAGGAAAAGGCATGTACCCACGATTGGCGACGGGTAGAAATAGTTGTTGAATCCACATGTACTACTGTGACTAGTTATTCCGACCGTGTATTTGTATCGAGAGCTTTGGGGTCAACTTTTCAATGATTCGAACTATTTATAGGATGGGCCTCACCTTCGAAAAGGAAATAGTCAAAGAATAAAAATCTTACATTGGAATATTGCAACCCCTTAATCATCTTTTTATTTTCCTTTTAAATATAAATGGTATACTTGGCCTTTGAAGTATCGAAGGGTCTTAACCTATGAATAATGAAAAGGGAAAAATATTTCAATAGAGTGTTTTTCTTATTCTTCTTTCTTTCATGTACCGGTCTTGTTGTAATCAACTTATGTAATAGATTATTCAACAACGCATGATTATAAAAGCTACGGCATAATAAAAGGACCTGATACATCAACTAAAAGCTATGGCATAAGATTAAATATCAGCTTGATCCAAAACTTCTGTGCCCGGAGAAGTTTTCAATGACAAACGTTCAATATCCACTGTTTCCTATGGTGTGGTCCACTTGAGCTTTGGATCTGTCACATTTTCTGGCTCATGTCATAAAATGACCTGGCACAATGGATGGCTGTGTGGATAAAACACATACATCATAGTGGGGCCGACAGAGCTTTGACACCAGCTAGCTGGCTGGTGTTGGGGTCACCGGCCAAATTAACCACGTCCCATCATAGAACCTTTTTTAACACTTGGATCTGGTCTCAAGTTTCAATGCTCTGAACTGCAAATAAGATTGTCAACCACATATGGAGAATACTGCATAAGAATATTGAAGATTGTACAATCCTATCAATGGTCCATGTAACAATTGTTTAAGATTGTAAATCCTATCAATGACCCATGAAGCAATTGTTTAAGGAGATTGTCTATGTTCAGGCTAATAGAGTTAAATGATCCAAGGGTTGATATATTTCACTCTTGAAATGTTTTATCTTATTATTATTTTTATTATTTGGGTATCTAATTCAGCAATGGGCCATGTCACATAAACGGTTTGGATCATTTAAAATATGGCCAAAGATCGAGGTTTATTGTGGCAAAACTCTTGCACCACTCACAATGTGGGTAGGTGCTTCTTTTTTCTTTTTTTTTTGATCTTTTTTTTTTCTCCACATGCGTCTAGGAATTTAAAGGTCACTAAAAGCTTTGCCAAGCCACATGGGTATACAAGGGAGCCCATGTACCTGCTACACATGAGCCAAATTAGTATACACGTGAAAGATCCAAGACGTCCATCAGATGCTGACTGTCTGCTGGTCAGTTGAGTTTCAGTTTCAGAAACAACTGGAGGGTTTTCTAAGTTATCCTTTTGTTTCTAACATAGTATACGTGGCATGTTGTGATGAGTTAGTGGCTTGATTTTTGGGCGGGCACAACTACACAGAGGGACCCACCCTCTAGATGGATTGGATATAAAAAAATATTGCCACGTTAGCTTACAAGGTGGCATGTAGATGGACGGTATGGTACATGTATGTGGGCTTAGCAAACCTCAGTAAGACATTTATATTAATCCAAGAGGGTCGACGTAGAATCCATGAACGAAGGGAGCAGATAGAATAATATGCTAAGGTTAGAAGCACTGGGAGATTCAAAATATCGAAGAGATTTTCAAAATATCTCTATATTTTTACGGAAAATTGATCATAGTATCGCAACGAATCACGAGATTCTCAAAATCTCCACAGTTTTGAATCATTCGCGATTTTAGCGCAGAATTATCACGATTTTATTCAAAAAATTGTTTAGACATTAGAAGAATTCATTTATGAGAAATGCCCCAGTTCTATCAAAGCACTATAAGTTGTAGTGCTCCTTTTCATCTGTCCATTTGGACAGTCCAATTCAATGATCCAGATCGTTCATTAAGTCCAACGCATGTTTCATGGACTACCATGCAAACATAACACAAATCCAACAAACAATAACCATTGATCAATGGCCTTTACTATTTATGGTGCATATACAAAATTAGTTCTGATCGACAATCCATCCAGCTATTTGTTGGGGCCCACCACAGATTCCTCATTATTTTAAAAGAACCGTTTTTTATTAGGCAATTATAGTCATCCCATCCATAGCACTGTAGAGAAATGCGGCTCATATGGTGCTATTAGTTTCCACCGTTCACTTTGACTATCCAATCGATTGATCTGAACCGTCTACTAACTCCAGAACACATTTCATCAACTGCCACGTAAAAATTGCAATCAGATTATCCAATCCATCCTTGATTTGGATTTATTTTCTATGGATGGGATGGTTACGGTTGCCTAACAAAATGGAATTTTTCGAATGATAAGCAACCCTGATGGGCCTAATAAATGGATGGATGGATCGAATCGTTGATTGGACCTAAACAGTCTCAACCGTCCATGTTAAAGGCCTTGTTAAATTGATGAGATGTTTGCCTGGTAGCCCAACAAATGTAGGTTTGATAAAATGAAATTAATTAATGGATTGGACCGTCTAAGCGTCCTAATGCAACTAGCTAGCAGCACTATACCTTATACTGCTATGAGAGCATAGAGCATTTCTTATATTTTGGGCCGAGCCTGGGGTTGGCTTTGGCCCGTATTTTGAATTTTTTGGGCTGTACCTATTCAAAATTTCGATATTGCCAGTAGGGCTGAAAGTTGGACAGGTTCAACCCGAATAGCCCATGACTGACCCGACAATGGGTTCGGCTTGGGTGGGATGTATCGGGTCCGGTCTTGGGCTTGGGCTATACAAACACCAACCCGATAAAATTTGGGTCGAGCCTAGGTTGAGGTCTCAGGTTGCCTCACCCAACCTGAACCGATCGATATATAAGTTCCTTATAAATTATAATTGAGTGCGGATCATCTTTATTGAAGGCACAAGAAATTCTAATGCCATCAAGTTTCATTGGTCCGCGTCATTTCCAATGACTCAAGCTAACAGATACACAACATAACTTTTAAAGGAGCAGTTGTAATAAGCTTGTTTGTTTTAAAAAATTGAACTTCTTTACCATAAATAACTACATATATAATTAATAAAATCATAGGTACAAAAAAACAAGACATGTATTGAAAATATAATAAACTAATGTGATGAAGAAAATGTTAGCATATATTCACCCGACCAACCCTGTTTGGGTTGAGAATTCCCAACCCAAGGTTGAGTTAGATTGGATTAAGGTTGAGGTATAGGAACCTTGTTTTGGGTTAGGATTGAGCACCAACCCAACCCAACCCAACCCAACCCAACCCAACCCAACTTTCAGCCTTAATTGCCAGGCTGGAGCCAGGCCCATTGACAGCCCAAGCCAAGATTCATGGTCAGGTTGGGTCGGGTAGCTCAGGATGATCAGAAAACCATCCAAGCTGTGGCCAAACCCATTGTCTGTTGAGTTAAGTTTCACATCTCAGGTGGGCCACAATATATCAAAACAAAGGAATGTCTAGAAAAATAATAACCGTCAATTTACTTTGTATCATGTGGCATACTTGAAAAGTTAAGCTGTCTTTCTATTTTAGGCAGAAGAAATAAGCATTATCTCCGACTTTTATGAAAAACTCAGGTCTCGCATACTTGTTTCATAATTATTGTTGAAAAAATTAGTGGTTTTTAACAATTAATAAAAATAAAAATTCGAATTTTCAAAATTTCGGGATTTTCCCGCCAAAACGCTTTTTGAATTTTGAATTAAAAAAGTGCGGTGTGTGTGCTTTGTCCCACATCGGAAATGAAAAAGAAAGTTTTGTGGTTTATATGAGATGTTGTGAAAGGTATTCTTACTTGGAGCTTTTTGGAGGAGATAAAACTTAGGTTGCGTGTTCCAGTGCGAAGCACTGGAACACACGCACGCTGCGCCTTGCTGTGCCTGCTCAAGCCTCGCCGGCTCGGGCTCGGGCACGGGCGAGGGCGTGGGCAGTGAGGCAGTGTGGCTGTAGTGGCGCTAGATGGCGCACTGTTGTGAAAGGTATTCTTACTTGGAGCTTTTTGGAGGAGATAAAACTTAGGTTGCGTGTTCCAGTGCGAAGCACTGGAACACACGCACGCACGCACGCGCGCGCGCGCTCGCGCTCGGGCTCGGGCTCGGGCACGGGCACGGGCGTGGGCGAGGGCGTGGGCAGTGAGGCAGTGTGGCTGTAGTGGCGCTAGATGGCGCACTTTGCACTTCGCACGTCCGCATCGTGTCGCAGAGGGATCGCTCCTTCGCGACCTTACGCGAACCGGCGCGAGACGGTGCGATCGCGGTGCGATGGGTCCGGGCAGTCGAGCCTTAGGCGCATGGATCCGAAATGAGCCTGGGTTTTTAGGTGATCGAGAACGGTCGGATCTTGAATCCGAAACGCCCAGGCCGTTTCTACAAACGGCTCTCGCTCTGAAAGCCAAACGGTCCGAAAACGGACGGGCCAGGATGATCTAACGGTCAGATCTTCTGATCTAATGACCAGAAACGTCTGGAATTAATGGACAACGGCCAGAAACGTTTTTCAAACGTTCTGGACCATTGATATCACACAGCAACGGGTCTAAAACCTGAGGCCTATATAAACTGGACCATTCCAGTCCGATTTCATCATCTCAAAAATATCATCTCTCCCATCAGATCAAATACAGTCCATAGCTCCTAAAGAACACTGTGATCATCTCGACCGTCTAAATCTGTCAGAAGAAATCTATTGCGTTAAATCGTTCCATGGTGGACCTATCGTGATTGCTGCACGCTGGATCCAGATAAGGCTTGTCTTATCCTGGAAGCAATTCGTCTGTAACCCATCAGCAGTGATAAGGGGACGAATCACGCTTTAAGGACAGCGTATTTTATACGTGATTCAGCCTAGTGAAATTGCAATTATTTTTTTTTATTTTCGGTGTATTCAACCAAATTTTATAACATTCTTAAAGCGTGATTCCATGGACACCGAAAGTGTTGCATCAGTCAAACTGATGAACCAGGATCTGATCCGATTGGACCGATTCGATGGTTCAAATTTCACTAGATGGCAGGACAAACTGAAATTCCTGCTGACCGCTCTGAAGATCTTCTACATCCTGGACCCGACTCTCCAGCCTCTGCCTGAAGCAAAGGAAACAGACACTCCAGAACAAGTGGCTGCTAGGATCAAACGCCAGGAAGATGAACTGCTGTGTCGTGGCCACATCCTTAATGCTCTCTCGATCGATTGTACGATTTGTACACGGGGACCACATCAAATGAAAGAAATATGGAGCGCACTAGAATACAAATACAAGGTGAAGAGGAAGGTACACGTAAGTTTCTAATTGCCAGTATTTTGATTTTACGATGGTAGACAATCTATTGCTTGCCCAAATTCAAGAATTACAGCTTATTGTAAATAAAATAAAAGCCATAAAAATCGATCTTCCTGAATCCTTTCAAGTTGGAGCTATAATAGCAAAATTGCCTCCGAGCTGGAAAGACTACAGGAAGAAGCTACTGCATAAATCTGAAGAGTTCACCCTAGAACAAATCCAGAAGCATCTTCGTATAGAAGAAGAATCTCGTAACCGAGACAAAAAGGATGACGCTAATGGTGCATCCTCATCCAAGGTTAACGCAGTAGAACGGCCATTTCAAAATAATTCCTATGAGAAAGCAGATTCCCTTAAACCTAACAAAGATCAAGGGAAATTCAAGAAAACCCAAAAGAAGAAAAACGGCAAACCTAAGGGAGCTTGCTATGTCTGCGGCAAGACCGGGCATTTCGCCCGAGTCTGTAGGGACCGAAAAAAGCCTAAGAAAGAGGCTAATACAGTAGACGATGAAATCGTAGCAATGGTCACAGAAGTGAACCTAGTTCAAGAGAAAATTCCTGGTTGGTGGTATGATACAGGTGCCACAGTCCATGTATGCAACGATCGATCTTCTTTTAAAACCTATGAAGATGAGACCAATGGTCAAGAGGTTCAAATGGGAAATGAAGGACGATCGAAAGTTGCAGGCAAAGGAACCGTGGAATTAATCTTTACCTCTGGAAAAAAGGTAATTCTGACCAACGTACTGCATGTCCCAGACATAAGGAGGAATCTTGTCTCAGGGGATCTCTTAAGCAAACCTGGGATTAGGGTTGTGTTTGAATCAGGCAAGTTGATCTTGTCCAAGAATGGAAACTTTGTGGGTAAGGGATATGCTTGTAATGGGATGATCAAATTATCTTTGAATGAAAAGAATTCTTCTGCTTACGTGGTTGAGTCTGTAACGCTATGGCATGGTAGACTAGCCCATATTGGCTACAGTACCTTAAAACTCATGGCTAAGAACGGCTTAATATCATATAACGATAGTGACAAAGATAAATGTGAAGTATGCATAAGGTCTAAAATAATCAAGAAACCATTCCCTAGCGTTGAGAGATCGTCTCAAATTTTAGACCTAGTGCATACTGACATATGTGAACTAAATGGCGTTCTTACCCGTGGAGGTAAAAGGTACTTTATAACATTTATAGATGATTGTTCAAGATATGTGTATGTATATCTGTTAAAATCGAAAGATGAAGCATTTAATGCATTCAAGATCTATAAATCTGAAGTAGAAAATCAATTAGATAAAAATGTTAAAATCCTTCGTAGTGATCGAGGTGGAGAATATTTCTCTAATGAATTTTCTAACTATTGTGAAGAACACGGCATAATTCATCAGTGCACAGCCCCTTATACACCACAACAAAATGGTGTAGCGGAAAGAAAAAATAGGACCTTAGTAGAAATGGTCAACTCAATGCTAATACAAGCACAGTTACCATTAAACCTATGGGGAGAAGCACTGTTAGCCGCGTGTCATGTTTTAAACAGAATTCCATCTAAGAAAATCAAGACCTCTCCATATGAAATATGGAAAGGAAGAAAACCAAACATAGGGTATCTTAGAGTGTGGGGGTGTCTTGCATACTTGCGAACTCCATAACCCAAAAGAACTAAGTTAGGACCAAGAGCTATCAAGTGCGTCCTTGTAGGATATGCACAACATAGTAAGGCCTATAGACTTCTAGACTTAGACACCAATGTAATTATAGAGTCTAGAGATGTAGAGTTCTTTGAGAATTCTGTATTCATAGAGGAAAAGAATCTTGAGATTCAATCTCCTAATAGAATAATAAAAGAAACACTAATAGAAGAGACAACTCTAGTGAACCTCGTAGAGTCAAAGAGCGAGAGTAGAAAAGAGTCTTGATCCTGATCAAATAGACTCTCAACGACTCTCCTTTCATCTAGTAGAGGGTGATAGAGAGAAGGTGATTAGGAAAATACCTATGGTTTTAACTATAGAAGATGAACCTAAAACTTTTAGTGAAGCTATGTCTTCAAGAGACTCCGCTTTTTGGAAAGAAGCTATTAATGATGAAATGGATTCCATAATATCTAACCAAACATGGGAATTGGTAAATCTACCCCCAGGTTCCAAACCAATAGGTTGTAAGTGGGTATTTAAGAAGAAATATCATACTGATGGTACAATTCAAACTTTTAAGGCAAGATTAGTTGCTAAGGGTTTCCGACAGAAAGAAGGAATCGATTATTTTGACACTTACTCTCCAGTAGCTCGAATAACATCAATTAGGATCTTATTCGCTCTAGCATCCATACATCATCTTCATATCCATCAAATGGACGTGAAGACAAAGATTCTGAATGGTGATCTCGATGAGGAGGTTTACATGGAACAACCGAGAAGGGTTTGTTCTACCAGGAAATGAAAGAAAAGTATGTAGACTAGTTAAGTCTTTGTATGGGTTAAAGCAAGCACCAAAACAGTGGCATGATAAATTTGATTCTAAAGTTCTGTCTTATGGTTTTGAACATAATATTGCTGATAAATGCATATATTCAAAAGTATGTAATGATTATATAGTAATCATATGCTTGTATGTAGATGATATGTTAATAATCAGTAATAAAATGGAAGGTGTAACTGAAACTAAAAAGTTTCTTTCTTCGATTTTCAAAATGAAGGATCTTGACAAGTGGATACCATATTAGGTATCAAAGTTAAAAAACATAGTGGGGGTTTTGCATTATGCCAGTCTCATTATATTGAGAAAATAATAAACAAGTTTAATCACTTGAATATTAAAGAGGCAAAGACCCCGTTTGATCCAAGTATTAAGTTAAAAGAAAACAGTGGAAGAGCAGTTGCACAACTAGAGTATGCTAGTGCTTATAAAGCGATCTTATGTATGCAATGCAATGCACAAGACCAGATATAGCATACTGTTGTGAGTAAACTAAGCGAGTTTACAAGTAATCCTAGTGTTGAACACTTTGAAAGCAATAAGTAGAGTTCTAGGGTATCTTAAAGAAACCAAAGAACTAGGGTTATTTTACTCAATTTCCAAGCGATTGGAAGGATATACCGATGCAAGTTGGATATCGAGTGCGAGAGACAACAAGTCCACTACAGGGTGGATATTCACCCTAGGAGGTGCAAACAGTATCTTGGGGATCCAAGAAACAAACATGCATAACGCACTCAACTATGGAATCCGAGTTCATAGCTTTACCGTAGCTACTACAGAAAAAGAGGTTTGAGTGGTTAAGGGATCTTCTTTTAGAAATCCCTTTCTATGCGAAGCCTATACCGGCGTTTCACTTCATTGTGATAGTGAAGCCACTCTAGCGAGAGCCTATAAGCGGTATTTATAATGGAAAGTCCAGACACATAAGTTTGAGACATGACTATGTAAGGCAATTGATTCAAGATGGAATCATTGCGATCTCATATGTAAAGTCAAGTAATAACTTGGTGATCCTTTACTAAACCTCTAACGAGAGAGTAGTAAGGACAACATCTAGAGGGATGGGGTTGAAACTCTTTACTCAAAGTTTCACCAAGAAAAAAAACCCAACCCTAATTTAGAAAATCTCTAAATATTGGGTTTAATGGGTAACAACAATTTCTTGATTAGTGAAAAGTTTCAAAGACTAAATAAGATAATAACCTCATCCAGAATGATAGTCTTTGTTACAAGAGAGGGATGAGTATTAAACTCTTAATGAAGTCAGTCAACAGACAAGTGTTTTAACTTGGAAACACTTGGAAGGATTTCACCTATGTGAACGTAGAAGTGGTGCCGCTTCTCATGAGACTTAGAGTTATCTCGGGATCGTTCATGAAACAGGATAAGCACATGGCCATTAAAAGTGCTAAGCAAGATTATAAAGGAACACTTAACGCAGGAGCTATTATGTGTGTGGCATTTTCGGTTATTTCATATAGGAATAACTGGTTCAATGTTGCAACAACCAGAATTTCGAAATAACTTTAAGATGCTTACACTAAGGAAAGATTCAAATCGCAAGATATCTTTCTTTATGCATAATAACTGTTATTATTCTGACAGAGTTTTCATTATTTTAAAAAACCAGTGGGGGATTGTTGAAAAAATTAGTGGTTTTTAACAATTAATAAAAATAAAAATTCGAATTTTCAAAATTTCGGGATTTTCCCGCCAAAACGCTTTTTGAATTTTGAATTAAAAAAAGTGCGGTGTGTGTGCTTTGTCCCACATCGGAAATGAAAAAGAAAGTTTTGTGGTTTATATGAGATGTTGTGAAAGGTATTCTTACTTGGAGCTTTTTGGAGGAGATAAAACTTAGGTTGCGTGTTCCCAGCATGGCGAAGCACTGAACACACGCACGCGACGCACGCGCGCTATCAACTTCGCCAGCTCGGGCTCGGGCTCGGCACGCACGGGCGTGGGCGTGGGCGTGGCGCGTGAGGCGTGGCGGTGTGGCGCATGATGGCGCACTTGCACTTCTGCAGTCCGCATCGTGTCGCTAGGATCGCGCCTTCGCGACCTTGCAACCGGCCAGAGGCGGTGCGATCGCGGTGCGATGGGTCAGTCGAGCCTTAGGGCGGTATGGATCTGAAATGAGCCTGGGTTTTATAGGTGATCGAGAACGGTCGGATCTTGAATCCGAAACGTCCGGCCCGTCTACAAACGGCTCTGCTTGAAAGCCAAACGGTCCGAAAACGGACGGGCCAGATGATCTAACGGTCGATCTTCGATCTAATGACCAAACGTCTGGAATTAATGGACAACGGCCGAAACGTTTTCAAACGCGTTACGGACCATTGATATCACACAAAGAACGGGTCTAAAACCCGAGGCCTATATAAACCGGACCATTCCACCGATTTCATCATCTCAAAAATATCATCTCTCCCATCGATAAAATACAAATTCATAGCTCCTAAAGAACACTTGTGATCATCTCGACCGTCTAAATCATCGAAGAAATCTATTGCGTTAAATCGTTCCATGGTGGACCTATCGTGATTCTTTGCATCGCCGATCCGGATAAGGCTTGTCTTATCCTGGAAGCAATTCGTCTGTAACCCATCAGCAGTGATAAGGGGACGAATCACGCTTTAAGGACAGCGTATTTTATACGTGATTCAGCCTAGTGAAATTGCAATTATTTTTTTTTATTTTCGGTGTATTCAACCAAATTTTATAACAATTATCAGCTTGCCCACGTGTGGATATAGACCATTCATTGCTACATTTGGACTGTTTACTGTGGTGTGGTCCACCTGAGATTTGGATCTGCTTTAATTTTGTGGTCACATCCTGAAACTAGCTGGAAAAACGGATGAACAGCATGGGCATACAGCATATACATCGGACGCGGTTTGACTTCTAGTGGTCGGTGCTTATGTGGACCCCACCATGATGTATTCATTTTATCCACGCCGTCCATCCATTTTGAAAGATAACTTTAGGGCTTGATCCAAAAAATGAGATAGATCTAAATATTAGGTGAGCCACACCATGAGAAAACAGAAGTGATCGAATGTCCACCATTAAAAAACCTCCTAGGCCCTCTGTAATAGTTATTTGACATCTAACATGTTGATTAGGTCATACAGACTTGGATAAAGGGAAAAAATATATATATCAGCTTGATCCAAAACTTTTGTGGCCCCAAGAAGTTTTTAACGGTGGTCGTTCAATAAATACCGTGCGGTCCACTTGAAATTTGGATCAACCTCATTTTTGGGCTCATACCATAAAATAATCTAGAAGAATGGTTGGACGGCATGGATGAAACACATACATCATGGCGAAGCCCACATGCACCGACCACTAGCCATTGGCTAGTAGCATGGTCAGTAGCCAATCCGTTTCCATATACATCAGGGTGTCAAGGTGGGCCCTCGGTCATTACCTGACTTAATCCGTGCCATGCACGTGCACCTATGGACATCTTAGATCTCACGATCACAAGTGGAAGTTTGCACATGGACGTACGGCTCACATGATCTTAACAAACCTCGTTCCTTCGTGCCCACCACACTTGTATTATCGTGCCCAAACTGACGGTGTGGATCAATTTCTTCTTGGGTTTCACATTATCTCCCGACAATGAGTCAACTGTCCTTCAACACTTGGTTTGTTCCTGTCCGTTCGTTATGTTTCTAACGCACTTGATGTCACCGTCACATCGTGGCCTTCGCCAGACATGGTCACCATCTCATGTGCCGCATGTTATATGATCACCATCCATATCTCCACTCTCCCACTTATGACATGTGATGGAAGTGAGTTGGATTTCCATCCACTCGCAAATGGAGCAACATTCCTTCTCTCACATATATATATATATATGTGTGGGAAAAGGTACCATACGCTCGACCTGACGAGTCTGTCCCATGAGGTCAAGCTGTGTGGGCCCCACCGTGATGCGTTTCGAACATCTACCCCATCAGTCAGATGCTCCATTCCATCATGGGCCTAGGTCTCAAAAATCAAGTCAATCCGTGACTTGTGTGGACCATACCACATACAGAAGTGGAGAGGGGCCGAGCACCATTAAAACATTCATAACTATTTTTGAGAGCCCACCGAGATGTGGCTTGCAAATCTAGCCCATCTATTATGTGTGTCCCACTTGAATGAGGGTTCAGACCAAGTTTCAGGCGCATGCAAAACTCAGGTGGGCCCCACCAAGTGCTTTTATCTGTTTTAACGGTGTCTTCACATAATTTTAGATCGTATGGCCCACCTGAGTTCCGTATACGGCTGATTTTTGGGATATCCCATAATTTAAAGGGTACCCATCAAATGCACGGTGTTGATGGTCGAAACGCATCACGGTGGGGCCCACACAGCTCAACCTCATGGGGGCTTATCGTGAGGTCGAGCGGATAGTACCTTCCCCAGACACACACACACATATATATATAGTCCCGATTTTCAATGCACCGTGCCGCACAGAACTTAAATACGAGCTCTTGTAGGAGTCATTGGATACAAAACAGTGGCTGGGATTCAGCAGCTGTGCAGCAGGAGACTCTCTTTGTAGAGAAGTCTCGTGCAACAGATTTTTCGGACGCACTATGTCATCCTCCTGAAGACTCGTGCGGCATTAAATGTCAGTTGCATTAAATGCAGTGTGGTCCATTTGATCGTTGGATCTGCCTCATTTTTGTTTTAATGCCTTAAAATAATATGAGAAAAGGGATAGACGGTTTGTATGTACAGATACATCACGGTGGGCCCGCCCACAGAACTACCCCTTCGGAGCCAGGGACGGGCGCGGGTAGCACGCAATCCGCATCTACTAATCCGGGTCCGACCCTTTCCTACCCACGTATATGGCGTATGCATGCATTACAATGCTTTCGCCTGCATGGGGCCATGCTCGTAAATTTTTAACAGATGATAGATTTGCTAGTGCACAAGCCCACACCGAGCTTCCCTTCTAGACACGTGGCATGTACCCAACAACTGAACCGTTCAAATAGTGGGGTCCACCGTACACTAGTTATATTCCAAAGATCAGATTCATTAAATACCCTGGCCTTTGATGTACATTTATTCACAAGAAGGTTGACTACTTTTCATTTCTGCGGTCCATTAATAGATGTGGACCTGCTTTATTTTAACGATCATACCTTTAAATGATATGAAAAAAGCGATGAACGGCATGGATAAAACACTTACATCACGGTGAGCCCCACAGAGCCCTACTGTTGGGCACGGTTAGGACGCAATGGGAATCCGGGAAGGATTCGTGCTCGACGGGGGTTGGATACTGACAGGCTGTGGCGTCACTAACTTCTATGGGCCCACCATGATGTATGTGTTGTATCAACACCGTCCATACATTTGGAGAGATCATTTTAGAGCATGGTCTAAAGAACGAGGCAGATCCAAGGCTGGGGTGGAGCCCACCATAGCAAACAGTGATGAGAGTAACGCCCACTGTTGAAACCTTCTAAAGTTCCATCGTGATGTTTATTTGAGATTCCAGCCAGATCATGTGTTAAAGTAGACATGGAGGAATTAAATCACAAATATTTGCCAAAACAAACCCTGTGGTGGCCCTCATAACCTTTTAACGGTGGATGTCATTCTCCCCTCTGTTTTTTTGTGGTGGGGTCCTCTCGAGCTTTGGATCTGATTCATTTTTTGGATCATGCCCTAATATGGTCTCTCCAAATGGATGGATGGTGTAGATACAAAACACACATCACGGTGTGGCCCACGGAACTTAGAGATGTCACTTCAAAAGGACAGCATGGTGCGTCCGAAAAATCTGCCGCGTGAGTCTCCTGCTGCACGGCTACTTAATTCCAGCCACTATTTTGTATCCAACGGCTCCTACATGAGCTCGTATTTAAGCTCCATGCGGCATTGTGCGCAGGAGACCGGGACTATATATATATATATATATATATATATATATGTGTGTGTGTGTGTGTGTGTGTGTTAGTCGATAGGAGCTAAAAAACCATGGCTTAAAAAATGCATGTGGCTCTACATACGCTGTGATTTTAATTAGGGTAGCGAGGAATGATCACATGCGTTGGAATTTATGATAGTTACCTATACATTTGAGCTACTTGGGGCCCATCCGTGATGTTTATGTGGAATCCAAACCGTTCATCCGGGGAATATCCTCATGGAAACCGTAAATCCCAAGAATCATGACTATCAAACACTCAGGTAGGAAATTCCACGGGGAGTAATCTACAATCACGCCTAAAACCTATATATCTGCTTCTTGTGGGCTGCTTTTTTTTTTTTTAATCGTCTGAGGTTCATTGGGTCCCTTCATCCTATTGGGACGCACTTGATGCGTGGTTTGTATTACATATAACTAACTTGGTGGACCCCACATTCCATCCAGAAGTTTCTGTGGTGAGTATCCTCGTCCCCAAATTTTCCAATTTTTCCTTTGGTGTGTCTCATCTGATCTATGGAACAGATTTGAATTTGGAATCTCGGCCTAACGTTGGGGGCTGCATCTAATGCACAGTTTGGATTGAACTCAAAAATCACATCGGCCCCACAAAATTGCCAAACGACTTGAAGGTATGTGATCATTCCATCACTAAAGGGATCCAACATGTGTGAGAGAACCGGTAAATAGCACACGTGTCAGAAATCCAGGCTATTCATCAGCCAGTGTATAATGTGAAAATGCGACAGACCAGAACATTGGAAAAAGAAGTCCAACTGTCCAAATTCAATGTACATGTAGAAGTGTACGACCCTGATTTTTATACCGGGTGCGGATGTGGAAAACAGGTACAAGATCTTCACCTTCTATCAGATGTGGTACAATGTTCAGATCTTCTCACCAAAAAAACTGTCCAATTCATACTTTAGGTGGGCCACACAATACAAGGCAAATGGATGGCTATGTGGCCCACTTAAGTGAAGTAGCCTAATTTCTGTGAAGAAGATCTAAGAAATATTTTCCATCGAAATGGAATGTGACTGCAGGGTCCCACTTCACAGGGCTGTGGATTAGCAAATCTGAGAATGGAGCGCAAAAATCGTTCATCTTTTCTTCGTCTTTATTTGGTTTTCAATCATTTAAGTTATTGTGGTTGACTATGATGTGTGCTTGCCACCAAAAGGGCGGCAACTCAACAATCTGACATCTGGCGTCCACCACCTTCATCTGGCCCACATCATCCAAATGACATGATGCCTTGTGGAGTACGTCGTCCAAAAATCACACCATGTTTGGATTCTTAATCATCTGATTTCATTCATTTGGTTTGGACTTAGTCCTCTCTCGTTTTTTACCTCTCATTCGGTGGCCCCCAGCGGGTCAATTAGGATTGTCATCTCCTGAATTGTTTTCTGTCACGTGCGGTGTATGTGAGTGTGCCAAAATTGATTGTACGGTTGGATTCAAACTTAACAATTTTACCCGAAGTGTTAAGGTAGGTAAATACGTTGAATGTGACTGTATATAACTGAAATCTTAGAATATCAGTCGCTTATTTAGCCACATACATAATATTGTTACAAGATTATTAAACAATTGTCAAAAGGTGGTGTTTTTTCTCCGAGGATGGATTGCGCTTTGCTTTCTATATGTAAAGACTTTTAATAAACTAGGTAATAAAAAATAATTGCACGGAAAGAAAATACTTATAATCAACCACAAAGCGACATTCTAAGGAGCCTTTTTTTAATGAAAAACTGTTTGTCTTAAAATTAAAAAAAAATCCAATGGAAGAGAATAGATTTGAATTATATCTAAAGATTATTACTACTCTTAAAATAGAGTTAAAACTATGATAATAAAAGATAAAGTGATTGATTTGTTTGGTTGGTATGACACGATTTACTTTATTGAATTTCTTTTTATTAATAAATTTCGTCGGTACCCTCCATATGCTTCGTCTCCTATGCCATTTAATCTTTTCTTGACATGTGTCCATTTAACCATTTTTTTTTACTGGACCGCTTTCCGTCTCTTAGTCTTCTTACCCACACCTCATCATTAGACTAGGTGTATCATCCAACTCGGTGTCAGCTATACTTTCATTAAAAACACTTCAAATATATATATATATATATAGTGTAATTATACGTGTCATTTCGTAATCGACTATTTTACGAATTGTTAGAAATGAAATACAACAAGGATCATCTGATTAATCTGATTTTCAACCTACACCACATGGCCACTGTTATCACCAAATTTTGAGTGAGCGAATTAAAAATCAGGACTGCGCCTCTTGGATGAGCTATGGCTAGGGTTGATACCATGGTCCACCTCGGCTGACCAACGTGTTAATGACCCAAGTTCTAAGTACTTGCCAACTACATGGCCACTCTTTGTTTTCTCAGAGCAAACGTAAATACCGTGGAAATGGTAATTATTACTGTTTTCAGCATTTGAAAATTCATAAGGATTTGTGCATTTGAAGCCCACTTAAGAGAGAGAGTTTTAATTTTTGAACCACACAATAATGCATATGATATATCTGTTCCATCCATCTGTTTTACAACAAAATTTTGAGTTATGAGCTAATAATCGAGGAAGATCCAGCACTCAAGTGGCCCACACCCATCCATCTGTTTTACAACAAAATTTTGAGTTATGAGCCAAAAATCGAGGAAGATCCAGCACTCAAGTGACCTACACCAAAAGAAATAGTGGGTCAAAAAATTTTCAACGTTAAGTGTTCGATTCCCTTTTTCCTGTGGTGTGGTCCATCTAAGCTTTGGATATACCTCATTTTTTTACTCATGCCATAAATTCAGCTAGCATAATGGATGAACAGTGTGATAAGCAATGCATCAAGTACAAGAAAATAAGTAAGGAAATAATCATTATCAATTTGCTAGGCATTTACCAATGAGCTGGAAAATCAAACACGAGGCCTGAGAACGCTCACGCTTAGTCCCAGCCCATGAGATGGGCGGGGTTAAATGATGGAGGGACCGTAAATAAATAAATAAATAAAGCGCGTTGATCAGATGGTTAGGATCATTCGACGTATTCGTGGTCCATTTCATTAGTGGCCTATTCTACACACTCTATTGGGTCTTAATACTCCTCATGTGAAGTCAGAGTGTGTCTTAATACTCCGCATGTGAAGTCTCAGCGGAAAATATGGGACTCGTCAATCAAGACCGTCTATCTGGTGGGCCCACTTGGAACTGTTGGAGAGATGACCTGCATAGTGACTTGAAACAAAATTCAGGAAAGGTCCTCAGAGAGTGGATGGTTGGCATCGTTTGGTCGGATCTAACTTCTACTTTTGAGGTCTGGATAATCCACTTTGAGGCCCACCGTATGTATGGCTCAAATGTCTGACTGGTTTAGAAATTGCCGATAAGGAAATATGCAGCAGCGTGTACCAGTTGATGCATGTGCCTTACGTCCAGCTCTTTGACTCATGATTTTATATATATATATATATATATATATATATATATATATATATATATATATATATATATAAGGCAGATTCGAATCTCAGGTGAATGGCAAATAAATATTCCGGTGCCCCCCATGAGTTTTTAACGGTGGGTATTCAATGAGCACTGTTTCCTCTGGAAGCTTTTTAAAACGGATGGACGTGTTAGATGTAATGCACATGCATCATGTTAGCGCTCACAGTCAACGATCCACGCATCTCAGTGGATTTGCTGATCCACCATCGCTGCGTCCCTAATGTCCAGTTTGGCACCTTATATTTGATGGTAAATTAGTGTATTTCAAACCCAAATAGCTGCTTTTTTGCATTCCCCTGTCCTGTAGTTGAAGTTAAATGGAATCGGGGTTATTTCAAATATACTTTTCTGGTATGTTTTGATATCTCACTAAAATGCTGAAATTATAGTGTAATGCAAAGAAAATGTTTTTTTTTTTTTTTTTGTCCCCTTGAAATTTTCAATGACACGAGGGTTGCATATATTATAAAAATGTCTCTAGGCTACTAATTCATTGGACAAATTATCCTCCAAACAATTCAATTATCGGTTATAACACTAAAATCACATCAATTGAAAGACTTAAATCATTCAAATGTTGGACATCTAAATTGACGATTAAAAAATGTTGATGAGCCGCTTGTTTGTGATCCTTGCATTTGTGGCCCACCCAAGACTTGGAATTTCTTCTTTTTTAGCTAAAGTATATAGTTTAATGGACTTATTACAATCACTTTATCAAATATCACACACACACACTCATATATATATATATATATATATATATATATATATATATATATATATATATATATATATATGAAAGCTAATTTAATTAATCAAATCTATGTGATGAGAATATACCCAAGAATTCTAATGTCCTCCAAATATAAGCTTTCAAATTGAATATTTATATTCGAGTACATTTCAACCAAACACAAATGAGGATTGAATCACCTTGATTCCAATGTAAGTGTGGTTTGGATTCCAATGCATTCCAACTTCTAGCTCCCAAACAGGCATCAAAAGCGACACCCAATTCAATAAACATCCTCACTTTAAAAATTACAACGTCTAACCTTTAAGGGGTGTTTGATTTTCAAATCTAATTTTAAATCATTTCCAGCAACAAAATTGGTCTCTTACTAGCTCGAATTCCCCATAGCACATGTTCAAGGGAGCATGTGTAACAAAAACTAGGGCTACCATGATAACTGGGTGGCATTCATCAACTTCACCAACTCATGTTAGATGTGATCCAAAAATGGACAAATCCACAATTCAAGTGCGCCACACTACAGGGGAGGAGCCTTTCCTGGCCTTGTAAGGTAAGTCCTCGGTATAGAAAAAACACAAATACCAACATGATCCAAAACCCCCATTGTCCCAATAATCTTCCAATGGTGGTTGTTATCTTCCTAACTTTTTCTTGTGGTGTAGCTCACTTGAATTTTAGCCAGCATTCTAACATAAGCTGATGTTGAGGGTCAAATATTGCATATTAGACCCTAGTTATTACCTAGATTTACGATCATGATACTGTTTAATGACTTATTTTAATTGTGTTTGTGCTGCAAGGTGAATCTACGGGCGTGGACTGAAAAAGGGTACTAAAAGTATGAATTTAACGCTCTGAAGTCATCAAGGCAAGGGACGGAACCCAGGGGACCGAGATCGAAGAATTTACACGCCAGAGATCTGAGAAAATCGACCCACTCACGTTAAACGGGCTCGAAAATCATCCAGAATGCAAGATCATAGGGTTCTCACCATCCGTTCAACTCGAAACTTTATATATGGCCTAAGGACCATAAGTTAATCGTACATGTCAAATTTCAGCCATTGGATCCCTGTAGAAGTATCCCAACGGATAGATCAACCCCTAAAATCCTGATTTGGGGCCCACTTGATATCTGGATATACTTCAACTCTGGACTTAACCCCTTAAATAGGAGGACAAAACGGATAGATGGAGCAGATTTCTCACAAGCATTGCGGTGGACCTCACATGATGTAATGTCCCGATTTTCAGAACCCGAGTACGCGACTCACATTCCAAAAACCCAGGAGTTAACTAATGATAATGAAAACCAACAAGTGAATCAAAGTACAAATAGCGGAAATGAAAATATAGCATAGATGTGATCCAAAGATGGGAACAATATTCTGGCTCACTCAGTTGGGGGCCAATTACATAACCTTAAGTTTCTCAAATTCTAAATGTACTGAAATAAAAATAAAGGGCTAATCTACTGGTTCAGCCTAAAATAGGTGGCCGCCTCCTTCCGCGGTTCCTCTTCATAAAGCTCCTCCTCGACCGCCACCACCTCCAAATCCGTCGCGTACTCATCGGCTTCTATATCTCCTCTGTACGGTTGAACATTGATGAATGAGTGGCCAGCTCGGTGTGATCTCCCCTCAAGATTATGCACCGCCGCCCTAAACAGGGGATAACATAAAAACATACAGACAATCCAAAACACAGTAGATGCAATCTTATTAAGTGTATAGATGCATGAGATGCAATCATCGCCCCGAGGATGCTTATCCGTGCAAACAGTGGGCTCATCACCCATGTAATCATCAACCTGAGAAACCTCATCCGGTCAGACAAAATGCATGCATCACGTACGATAGCAATAGATGTTGGTCTATGCCATGTATGCATGATTAGCCAGTCCATTATTAGTCCGATTACACTCAGCCAATTTAGTTAAGTTCACAGTCACTATGGGGAGCTCATGGCCCAGCGTAGGCCGACGGCTCGAGCATAGTGTCCCATGACCACCATCCCCAGCCCATGAGGCTACCACCTTAGGGTGTGTGTAGTACCCACTAACATGTGGTCAATCAATTCAATGTGAAGGGGGCCACCACCAATGCCGACTGGGAATGAAATGTTGAAATCACTAAATATGACGATTAAAGCATGACGACATGAATGGTTCAAAGACGAGTAAACAACGGTATTTGAAAGGTTGTAAAGTTTATCCCAAGTTAGTTAGGTGAAACCACTCATGGATGGTAAATCCCATGGTCAAATGCCAACAACCAAAACCTTCATGTCAGGGGCCTACTCACATCTCAGTTGGTTCAATTACACCCCAAGCACAGACTCTCTTTTACTAGAACTTCCCGTGGAGAGATTTCATCATTGTGTGGGTGCCATAACAATATAAAAATAACATGGATCTTGTCATGAATAAGGAACAATACTTGTATTTCTACAAATACATACTACTTGAGCAATTATCAGATACATGAAATGAATGGTTATTTTAACTACCTAGGCAGTTTAAAATGTATATCCAAGGGTCTAAACGACAATAAGCATGACAGTCATTATGTTAAGTAGATATGTCAAGAAAATGCAGTCTATTTCCACACACGATTTACATTTGTCTAACAAACTATTAAATTGCTAAATCAGCTATTTCCAGTCTAGTTTGGGATGAAAAGCTTAAGAGGAGGAAAATCATCACCAGACAAGTCGTGGAGTGCTTCTAGATGCAAATTTCCTTGAGAAGGTTGTGACTCCACACCACTCAAGTAGCCCCCTATATAAATTTATTTGCATTAGACAATGAGTTCCAGGGTTTAGAGCATAAGGTTTGGTAGAGGGTCGGAAGGCCCTAAATTAAGGCTGTTTGGGCTGCTACCAAAGGCGATCAAGCCCACCAAACACGTGCCCTTATTTCAGTATAAACTAAGCCCAATCAGGGCCCACTTCTGCTACACCTAACAGTCCAAAAATTGGGCCATGGTGGGCCTTGTTTGGCCTGAGCACGACAGCCCATGTGCTGCATACACAGCCCATAGGCGTTAGTGTGGAGCCTGCCGTGCCGCAGTCCACTTGAGCCTTATGCTTGGTGCGGCCCACAAGTGTTGTGGTTCAGCCCACCAGGAAGTGAGGCCCACAGCAGACGTGCATAGCGCAGTCCACCTAAATTTCTGTTAAGGGTTTCTCCCTTAACAGAAATGACGCGTTGTGCCTGGAACGGGTGAGCCTGGGTCTAGTGACAAACAAAACCACCGCTACGTACTTTGATGATGCCAGTTAGGTTGGACAATATCATGGACGGGTAGGTGCTGTGTGGGCGGGACCACGGGAGCACCGGGTCTAGGCGAGCTACCAGTATCCTTACCCCAAATGACGCGTTGTGCTTGGAATGGGTGAGCCTAGGTCCAGTGACAAACAAAATCACCGCTGCGTACTCTGATGATGCCAGTTGGGTTGGACAATATCATGGACGGGTAGGTGCTGATGTGGGCGAGACCACGGGAGCACCGGGTCTGGGCGAGCTACCAGTATCCTTACCCCCAAATGACGCATTTTAAAGCTGTGAGCTTCGGCAAAACGGACAATATCATGTGCTGTGGGGGTGGGCCTTACAAATGGTATCAGAGCTGAGGACGGCTCTGCCCTCGGTTGGAGATAATGTGACGCCCCGGTCACTGCTTCATGTGGGCGGGCACACGTGAGCGGGCACACATATGGGCGGGCCTCCAGGTGTGACTGACAGGCTACTGTGTGGCTGGCAGGCTACTGTGCTGTGCGAGCTACTGTTGCAGTTGACTATAGGGTAACTTGTCCCACATCGGAAGAGTTGTCTGAAGTAATGATGGTTATATGTGGAGTTGTTACCCTATACTGTATGAAGCCTTTTGGGGGCGACCCCGAGAACAAAACCGTGCGGGCTGTGCCTAGAGTGGACAATATCATACAGTGTAGGCATGAGCTGTTACAACGGCCCACCGTTATATATGGCGTGGCCCACTTTTTTCAATAGGGCGCGACCCACTAGGCTGGCCCAGGCGAAAATGCAGCCCACTAGTGGCGTCCTACTATGAATGGCTGGATTGGTGGTTCCGCCCACCCGTTTTCACGAAGCTAGTGCGGCCCACTTTGATCCCTTGGTACTATCGGCCCAACTCTGGACTAATTTTCAGCCTAGAAATCAGTCCGATGCAACCCGCTTAAGGGCTAATCTTGGCCCTAATCACGGCCCACCTATTGCCCTGCATTCAGCCCAATAAGGGACGTATATACCCAACCTAAATCAAGGCCTGTTATTGCTTTGAAACAGGGCCCAATCACAGGCCGTTTTTGGGCTTGATTGAGACGTCCAAGGGAGCCCTTCTCAGTACATGGTAAGGCTGATCTCACCCTTGGTTGAAGGCTCGATCAAGGACCATCTGTAGGCCAAAAATCAGCACCACAAGCCAGCTGTTTCCCAGCACCCAACACGACTTGGTTTGGGCTGGTTTTTACTGCATTTCTCGGCCTTGTTGCTGTTGGGTTTAAGACCCAAATGGGAACTTACTGATGTCGGGTTTAGGCTAGCTTCAAGGCTCAGCTGAGAGCCCAAATCAAGTCCACCTAAGGTTCATCTCTAACCCACCACAGTCTGTCAAGGAGTTCTCAGATTGTCTAGTTTTATAGTCAGCCCAAAGGCCTTGCTTCAACTCAAAATGGGGCTGCCGTTAGGCCCATTTCCGGCCCACAGCATAGCTGACTTTAGCCTCACGTGCGGCCATAGTTTGGCTGAAATCGAGTTGCTTCATGTCCTCCGTTTTGGTTCGTAACACCGTTATGATTGGCTCTATTTTTAGACCGAAATATCGCAACCGATTCAACTAGATTGGGCCTGAAATTCGGCCATTATTTAGCCTATTTGGGCACCCAACTTCATCCAAACCAGGTTCGTTTCCTGACACAGTTCCAGTCTAGAGTTGAGCCATCATTTGGCCTACTCTCGATTTGAAATGAAGTTGCTGCTTTGGCATTGTTTCGTCCCAAAACGTAGCCATTACTTGGCTTTGTCTCGGTCCAAATCATGCTCGTTGTTAGTCTATTTTCGACCCTCTTCCAAACCCTGTTTGAGAGCTGCTTTAAGCTTCCAACAAGGCTTGATTCGAAGCCGCTTTCTTTTCATGGGTTATGACGGATGCTCGGCCCGGGACACAGCCATGGTAAGGGCTGATCCGGGCCTTGCCTTTGCCGGTTACAGGTATGTGTAGCTGATAGGTGGTCACCTGGTATCGCCCCTGGAAGAAGGCGAGGCCCTCTCCTTTTCTTCCTCAGCTGCGTCAAGCAGCAATAGGGTAGTCGGCCCTCCCAGCTCTCGCCCTCTTTCCACTCTCTTCCTCCTTTCCTTCTCGGTGCGAATCCTGAGAACTACAGGCTCTATATATAGTTGTGGAGGAGAGGACTCCAATGGCCGGATCTCCACGCGAGCAAGGGGTGGCTAGGATCATGCCACCCCATGTCTTTCCCAGAGAGGAAGGCCTCCTCTCACTTTCTCCGTCCACAGGCCTTGCCTGGCTATTCTTGGCAAAGGGAGAGCATGCATCCTACTAGAAAAAGGACTGATGGGATTGCACGATCGGACCGATCGTGAGCCATCCAACTGATTCTAGCATTGTCCCACCTCTCGGACGCCTTCCACGTGTAACGTGTTGGACGGTTTTAACCCATCTTTCTCGTCTATTTACGAAAGCTTAAAAGCCTATACAGTTTTGTTAAGTCGGGTCCCACAGAGAATTTGAATGGCTCAGATGGCCTGGAAAGTGGCCAGGGTGGGCCACCTAGGAGCTTAAAGACTGCCCGTTTTGAACTCTGTTTTGGTGGGAGGGCGTTTGTTTCCTCATTTTTCATAAAGAGCTCCGTCAAAGCTCCTTTGACCGAGCCAATAACTTCAGTGCACGTCGTGCACAAGTGCATGGGATGCACATGCACATTGTGTGGGGTCCACTGGGATAGTTGTGACGAATCGGCCTCATCCAAACATTTTGTAAGTAGCCTTAAGGGGGGTATTGTCCCATTCCTAGGGTGGACCCGAGGCCCGGGTGGGCCGTACCACACATACTAGGCCCCACTTAG
Source organism: Magnolia changhungtana (assembly GCA_030180095.1). NCBI lineage: Eukaryota > Viridiplantae > Streptophyta > Magnoliopsida > Magnoliales > Magnoliaceae > Magnolia > Magnolia changhungtana. Next base: position 1,158,881 of record JASAUF010000396.1, on the reverse strand, counting down.
CCCCATGAACCCTGATCCGATGGTTGGATCGGTTTGGTATTAAATTCTAACGGTTATTGTGGTCTTAGAGCGTAATGGTTACTACATTGGCTATTTACTATCCCTTAAAGATTGACCCACCGTCTATTGCTATAGTTAGTTGGGTTAGAGCTATTCTGATTTGAGGTGTCTAGGCAAAGTTACCTTCTAGACTGTCATTGGGTGCATTCCAGCTTCTGGGGCCTCTGATGGGTGGCCATTAATGGTGCTTGGAAGTCCCACCTTGCATGAGTTGTGTTCAAGCCATTGATTAATCCGATCTAATTTAGGTTAATGCGGGTTCAAAAGGTAACACCCATGTACCAAAGGTACATGGTGTTACACATGGAGTGAGGGAGTACACAGGCGGTGCATTCCCGCACCGCACTAGATCGAGAGTCTGGTCAACACAAGGCTGACCTGACTCCTCTCTCCTCTACACAAGAACGGACAACGTCTCTACGTTATCTGTCCATTTTTCAGTAGTGGGGCCCACCCATCAGGCATCTCGATGATCCAAACCATCCATTCGATCTAGAGGTGGGGCTTGACCTTTCCTAGGTGTCCTTCTGTTCTCATGCATGCACACATGTGTAAATCGCGATCAAACGCAGGATGGACAGCGGAAGCAAAACATTAATGGACCGCACCAAAACTCGACCAAAACCACCCCTTCCCGACTGCTTTTTCACAGGGAATTCAATGGACGGTTTGAAACCAAGATCACTGTGGGGCCCTCCGAGCATCTCAGCACTAGTTTGAAACCAAGATCCGTGTCCGGGAAAACCGGGACTTCCAGGCCGTTTCACGATCAAAATTATGATTGGATCAACAATCCCAACCGGGCTTAATTCGCACCTTGATAAGGTAGAGGAGGTTCGTTCATCCCAGACACAATTCATTCCAGAAATATAATGCGAGGAAAGTGATCCTAACTTACTTTTGAAAAATTCTAGAATTACGAATGAGGAGTTGGAGTCCATTAATGAGCATATGGTTCAATTTTCTGATGAGTCGATCTCGATGATGGTCCAAAGGAATGGTCAAGAGACATTGGTATCTTTCAAATACAGTGATGATCACTCACCTCCCTCACATGACACATAGGATTTTAATGATGAGGTAAAAGCTAGTTTATTCAAACCTCAACACAATTCATGATTAAAATGTGAGAAAAGCAATCCCATCCCAAGTGTGCACTACTGCATGGAATTAGACGATGATGCATATTGGGATGACTATTAGGAATGTACAGCTCAAATTCCCCTCGAATCAATCTCAAGTTTGGTTCAGGTCAATGATCAAGATGTATACGAAGTGGTCGGTCATAATGAGCCACTACTCTCACCTGACATGTCTGATTTAAAAGTAGAGGATGAGCCCCTTACAACCGACCTTTCTAACTCTTGTGAAACATGTTTGAACCACTCCTCTAAATCGAATGATAATGTGATTCGAGAGAAGGACGAGTTACTCGCTATGACTTTGGAATTTGAAACCACTCAATTAAGGTCACCATCTGAGCTGTACACGTTTGACAATTCAACACCTCGATTGAGTAGTTTCCATGAACAAAGTGATCACATCGATGCTTCCCTTATTGATCTTCAATCTGTCTGTGCAGGACTGGACCAAGAGAGCGTACCTCCATCCACTTTCAAGGACGATGGATTCCTTGGGCAGATCATCATGAGCTCCAATGTGGAAAATAAGTCACGCTGAGCTGAATTTTCTAACTCTTTGGATAATTGCTTAACACACTTTGTAGATTCAAACGATCCTATGTCAAAAGACAAAGTGGATGTCTCGTGAGACAATACCTCGATGGTTGTCACGGACCGAGCGAAGCCCTACTCTGATGCCCCTTCTTCCCTAGATCCTAACTGTTTACCATTAAGGGAGGAGCTGAAAATTGAACCGAAGTCTGAAACTTCAGACTGTGTCGAGATTATATCACTTTCTGAAAATTTTTCTGAATTCTATTTATGTGTAGTCTCTGATTCACCATGGGGTACTAACTCTGAAAATTTTTTTATCACAGGTGAATCATATATCCTTCGGATACCTCAAGCGATTCAACGACAAATTTTTGTTGAGGTCCATAAATTTCTATGGACATTCATGCTCCAGGGTATCTAAGCCTATTGCAAAAAGGGCTTTTGAATGATCCTGTTGAGAAACCTACTGAGAAATTTATACAGATATTGGCCGAAAGAGGAACCTTGCGACATGACTGAGTAGTTTTTCCCTTGCTTTCATAGGACTAGGATAGTTTGCTTTATGTTGTCTAGGTTAGACGATTTTATGCCATTAGGTTAGTTTGCTTTTCCGTTGTTTTAGGATAGTTTGCTTTACTCTTGTGCTGACCTGCTCTCACGCTGCGATCTCTTTGGTAAAAGCTTCTTGATTCCTTCATCCAGGTACTATCTTCCCATCACTTCTCATTTACTTTCATTGTCTCATGTGCATTGCATGCTCATATCTTTTACATTGAAGACAATGTAGATTTTAGGTTGGGAGCGGGAGATTAGGTTACCTAATCAGTGTTTTCTCGGTCTTGAACAAAAATTGTGAAAATTTTTAAAATTTAAATAATTTAAATTTTTTCAAAAATTCTTGTGAATTTGAAGTAATTTTGAAGGATAGTCATGATTTGAGAAGTATAAGATACGAAATGTTGGTGTTTTATGACTCTTGAATTTAGTTATCTGTTAGATTTCACAGTTACGTTCGAATTATTAATCCATGAATATTAGAAGTTTTAAACATTGATTGAATCATGATTTCACATATCACATCTCGCTTACACATTGAGGTTTCAGTTCAATATTGAAGGATTAACTTGGTACTCACTAAACATGAAAGGAACCAGCCTGAGAAATTTTACCATCAGCTTATAAAGAAGAATTGAAAGGGTTGGGCGAATGGTCTTCACCATAGGTTTGCTCCCTATAGGTGACGGTTTGATTCCCCAGCATTGACATTTAGAAAGAGTTGGGCGAATGGTCTTTACTATAGGTTTGCTCCCTATAGGTGAAGATTTGATTCCCCTCCTTGGCTTTATTTTTAATGGAAAAATCAAAGGTTTGTAGAATAAAAAGATGATCTGTAAGGTAAGTTTTAGTTTAGGTTTTGGGTATCCTGAATGCCCTTGTTGGTTACCAATGCTATCATTAAATAAAAAATTGAAACTTAATGTTGATAAGCCGAGATTTCACTAAACGCCCATGGAACTCAATGTTTAGAATTTTTCTAATTGATGGATTAATGCTTAGAACTTGATTATGAGGTTTGCCGTGCACTTGAGTCCAGAAGAAAGAATGCTCAACATTCATGAGTTTTAGGTTTCTCGTATCTGGATCGTTTTTTGAAATATCACTCGGTTTCATAGAAATTATCTTGTAATTCTTAACTTATTTTTGCATACTTTGCTCGGGACTAGCAAAATGTTGGTTGGGAGTTGCTTTGAGGGTCAAATATTGCATATTAGACCCTAGTTATTACCTGAATTTACGATCATGATACTGTTTAATGACCTATTTTAATTGTGTTTGTGCTGCAAGGTAAATTTATGGGCGTGGACTGAAAAGGGGTATTAAAAACATGAATTTAACACTCTAAAGTCATCAAGGCAAGGGACGGACCCCAGGGGACTGAGATCGAAGAATTTACATGCCAGAGATCTAAGAAAATCATGTCACTCACGTTAAATGGGCCCGAAAATCATCCATAATGTAAGATCACAGGGTTTCCACCATCTGTTCGGCTCAAAACTTTATATATGGCCTGAGGACCATAAGTTAACCGTACACGTCAAATTTAAGCCATTGGATCCTTGTGAAAGTGTCCCACCGGACAGATCAGCCCCTAAATCTTAATTTGAGGCCCACTTGATATCTGGATATACTTCAACTCTAGAATCAACCCCTTAAATAGGAGGACAAAACGGATGGACGGAGCAGATTTCTCACAAGAATAGTACACAGGCGGTGCACTCCTGCACCGCACCGGACCGAGAGTCTGGTTAACACAAGGCTGACCCGACTCCTCTCTCTCCTCTGCGCAAGAATCCGTACCGGACCGAGAATCCGGTCAACATAAGGCTGACCCGACTCCTCTCTCTCCTCTACGCAAGAACGGACAACGTCTCTACGCTGTTCATCTATTTTTTAGTAGTGGGGCCCACCCATCATGCATCTCGATGATCCAGACCATCCATTCGATCCAGAGGTGGGGCTTGGCCCTTTCCTAGGTGACCTTCTGTTCCCATGCATGCACGCACGTGTAAATCGTGATCAAACGCAGGATGGACGACGAAAGCAAAACATCAATGGACCGCACCAAAACTCGACCAAAACCACCCCTTCCCGACTGATTTTTCACCAAGAATTCAATGGATGGGGTGGATTTCATCAAAGACATCACTGTGGGGCCCAACAAGCATCTCAACACCGGTTTGAAACCAAGATCTGCGTCCGAAAAAACCGGAACTTCCGAGTCATTCCACGATTAAGATTATGATCGGATTAGCAATCCAAACTGTTCAAACTCATCAACATGGGGCCGTGACCATCACCATTAAGGTTGAAAAAGGAGATGGATGGCCATCCATCCTAAAACAGTCCAAAACGCAAACAATCTTGCTTTTTTTCTGCGTAAACGCCTGACCTTCCGCACCAACTCCAGGAGTTTTGGACTCCAGCAAACCGACTGACTTCCTTTACCTATAAAAGGGAGAGAGGATATGTAGAGGTATCTTGGGCAGTCATAGAGGCGTGGACGTGAGCATGAGGAAAGGAGAGAGCGTGGAGCAACCGGCCAAGCTCCATCAAGATTTCTTCCTATTGTTTTTCTTTTTCTCTTATGTTTTCAAGAGATTTTAGTTTAGTTATGATTGGCTAAACCTCTTAGCTATGGCTAAGAGGTGAAGCTTGTAGCATGATTGGGATGGTTGCTTTATTTTGATTCATGCTTTATATGTTTTGGATCGACTCAAAGTCTAGCGAGCAAAATTATTTTTTGGTCCGAGGTGCTCGACCGGTTAAGGCCCATGCTCGACTAGTTGAGGGGTCCGCTTGACTGGTCGAGCAGCTTGCTTGACCAATCGAAGTTATGCAGAATTTTTTCCAGATCTTGCACGGACTGTGGATTTTTGAATCGGTTTTCACAAGGGTACGAAAGGAAAATTGCCTAAACTATAAATAGGGGTCCCTAGGGCTTTTCTAGGTATTATGAGAGTTATTCAAAGGTGTGGGCAAATGGTTTTCTCTGTATTTTCAAGGGAAAAGGTTAGTATATTACTTGTAATCTCGTTTTCTTCGTAGTGGAAGTTTACACCCATGGTTTTTTACCCTTGTTTGGGGTTTTTCCACGTATATCTTGTCTTGTGGTTTGTTTGGAATGTTTTGATTCTTCTTCTAGTTTATATTTTTTTCTTGTTTATCGTTTGTGGGTGAAACTGGAAATTAGATCTTGGTTCACTACGTTGTTGGCGTGCTACGCAACAACTGGTATCAGAGCTATTGGTTTAGTTCTATTAGGAGCGATGACGGAAGAATGGAAAATTAAAATTGAGAAGTTTGATAGTTCAAACTTTACCTTCTAGAAGATGCAGATGGAGGATTATTTGTATCAGAAGGACCTTTATATTCCTCTAGGAGGAAAAAAGAAGAAACTATAAAAGATGACAGATAATGAATGGTTTTTATTGGATCAGAAGGCTTTAGGAACGATTCGACCCTCTTTGTCTAAGAGCATCGCCTTCAATATATCCAAGATGAAAACCACAAAAGAATTAATAGAAGCCCCAGCCACCATGTATGAAAAACCCTCAGTATCCAACAAGGTTCATCTTATGAAACAGTTATTTAACATGAAGATGTCAGATGGTGGGAGCGTGGCTGAACATCTAAACGAGTTCAATACAGTCACAAGCCAATTGGATTCCGTCGGCATTATTTTTTAGGATGAAGTTAGGGCGTTATTGATCTTATCTAGTTTGCCAGATAGTTGGGATGGTTTGGTGATTGCTGTGAGCAATTCTTCAGGGTCAACAAAGCTGAAATTTGATGATGTGGTTGGTCTAATTCTCAGCGAAGAATCTAGAAGAATGACATCAAGAGTTTCAGGGGATTCAGGGAATGCTCTAAACGTTGAAGGAAGAGGAAGATCGCTGAACAAAGGAGGCAATAAACATAGACGTTCTAAGTTGAGGAAGAAGTCCAAGGGACCGAAAGACAAAGACGAATATTGGCATTGCGAGAAGAAGGGGCATATGAAACGTGATTGCAGGGCACTCAAGAAACAAGAAGGAAGCTCTCAAGGCGGGAAGGATTCAGTGAATCTATCTGAGGAGAGTGACACAAAGGCATTGATCTTGTCTCTTGATGTGAGGAATGAGTCTTGGGTTATAGACTCGGATGCTTCGTTTTATGCCATTTCATTTAAGGAAGTTCTGTGTAATTATGTGTCAGATGACTTTGGGAGAGTCTATCTGGGTGATGATGAGCTATGCAGTATTGTTGAAAAGAGAGACGTTCATATAAATCCGAAAGACGGAACGATTTTGAAATCGAAGGATGTCAGACATGTACCGAGTTTGAGACGGAACCTGATCTCAGTGGGGCAGTTAGCCGATACCGGTTATGTGACGACATTCACCAGTGATTCCCAGAAGATCACAAAAGGTGCCTTGGTGATATCTCGAGGCAAGAAGGAAGGTACTTTATACATGACTTCAGGATCGTATAGTTCACTTGCAGTCGCATCAACTGGAGTGAATGAGCAGTTATGACATCAGAGGTTAGGACATATGAGTGAGAAGGGGATGAAAGTGCTACTGTCAAAAGGGAAGCTACCAGGGCTAAAGTCTATTAACTTGAAATTCTGCGAGGACTGCGCGTATGTCAAAAAGAAGAAGGTAAGTTTCAAGAAGACAGGATGCACTCTAAAGACGCATCTGTTGGAGCTTGTACACACTGATGTGTGGGGACCGGTATAGGTATTATCTCTTGGTGGCTCATGTTATTTTGTTTCCTTTATTGATGATGTTAGTAGAAAACTGTAGGTCTATTTCTTAAAACATAAATCTGATGTATTTGATGTATTTAAGAAGTGGAAAGTAATGGTAGAAAATGAGACAGGTAAAATAATAAAATATCTCAGATCTAATAATGGGCGAAAGTACTGTGATAAGAGATTTGAGGAGTATTGTGCAACAAATGGAATTAAACATCAGAAAACGATTCCAGGGACACCGCAGTAAAATGGTGTAGCCAAACGCATTAACAGGACCATCCTTAAGCGCGCCAAGAGCATGAGGTTACATGCATGGTTACCCAAAACTTTTTTTGGCAGATGCTGTGAATATTATCGTATATCTCATCAATAGAAGTCCTTCAGCACCATTGGATGGTGGGCTACCAGAAGAAACGTGGACTGGGAAAGAAGTGAACCTTGTACATCTTAGAGTGTTTGATTGTACTGCATATGTTTACATTGATGCAAAGCACAGAAACAAGTTGGATGTGAGGTCCAGGAGGTGCACGTTTATAAGCTACGGACAGCATGATTTTTGCTACAGGTTTTGGAATGCAGAAAACAGGAAAATCATCAGAAGTAAGGACGTAGTCTTCAATGAAAAAGTGATGCATAAGGACAGTGAAGAAAAATAAGGCCAAGGAGAAAGAATTCGTAGAGTTGGAAGAGTTACCAGACACGGGTGTTACAGCGCCACAGGATGATCATACACAGGAGCATTATGAGGCAGAGCCGCATATATTAGTTGTGAGGAGGTCTGCTCGGGAGAGAAGACCCACAGTCCTATACTCACCCTTCTTACATTATTTATTGCTGATAAATAATGGTGAACCAGAGTATTTTGAAGAGGCATTACAGTCGAATACACGGGTTAAGTGAGAGCAAGCCATGAATGATGGGATGGACTTTGTTGAGTCTAATCGTACATGAGAGTTAGTCACTCTACCCAAGGGTAAGAAAACTCTTCATAATAAGTGGGTTTATAGACTGAAGGAGGAGTACGATGGTTCGAAACGGTATAAGGCTAGATTGGTTGTGGAAGGATTTCAACAAAAGGCAGGTATCGATTTCACTAAAATATTTTCACCTGTGGCGAACATGTCTACGATTCGCATGGTCTTGAGTATAGTGGTTATAGAGGACTTACATTTAGAGCAGCTAGATGTTAAGACAACCTTTCTTCATGGAGACCTTGAAGAAGAGATATATATGCATCAGCCGACATGATACGTGGCACCAGGAAAGGAGAATAAGGAGTGCAGACTGACGAAGAGTCTATATAGCCTTAAACAGGCCCCGAGGCAGTAGTACAAGAAGTTCGACAGTTTCATATTGGAAAACGGTTTTAGGAGATGTCATACAGATCATTGTTGTTATTTAAAGAAGCTTCATACGTCATACATCATCCTTCTTCTGTACGTTAATGATATGCTTGTGGTCAATTCAAACATGAAGGATATCTTAGATCTCAAAAGACAACTGTCTAGACAATTTGCTATGAAGGATTTATGAGCTGCAAAACAAATCTTAGGCATGAGGATAAAGCGTGACTGGAAAAACAAGAAATTAGTTTTATCACATGTAGAGTATATAGCTAAGGTACTTAATCTATTTAATATGGGAGGTGTTAAGCCGGTTAACACTCCATTAGCCAATCACTTCAAGCTTTCTAAAGAGCAAGGTGCAAAGACGCATGAGGAACGAGACTACATGGCTAAAGTCCCATACGCGTCAGTTATTGGGAGTCTCATGTATGCTATGGTGAGCACGAGACCAGACATTGTTCAAGCAGTGGGAGTTGTTAGCAGGTTCATGAACAACGCTGAGAAGGAACATTGAGAGGCTGTGAAGTGGATCCTCAGATACCAGGTAGGTACTGTGGATATAGGGTTGTGTTATGGTAGAGCAGAAATCAAGCTACATGGCTACGTAGATTTAGATTTGACAGGAGATATCAAAAGCAGAAGAAGCAGTACAGGTTATGTCTTTACTCTGGGTAGTGCTGCAGTCAGTTGGGTCTCTCAGTTACAAAAGATACTATCTATCAGTACGATGGAAGCAGAATATATTGCGCCTATAGAAGCATGTAAGGAGATGGTATGGATGCAAGGTTTCATGGAAGAGTTGGGTAAGAAGCAAGCAAATTGCAAGCTGTACAATAACAATCAGAGTGCAATACACTTGGCTAAGAATTCAGTCTTTCATTCAAGGACCAAGCATATTGACATCAGATATCACTTCATACGCCCATTACTGGAAGATTGATCGATTGCTCTGGAGAAGATTCATACAAGTGAGAATCCTACAGATATGCTGACCAAGGTGGTCATACGAGAGAAACCGAAGCCCTGTTCAGCTTTGATTGGTCTTCAGGCGTGAAGACGGGAGGGTGGTGCACTCCAGATGTGGAAGACGAAGGTTATGACGATGTGTCTCCAAGTGAAAGATTGTTGAGATGTGGAGCCACATCTGGGGGCTGCTCGACCGGTCGAGTAGCCCACTCGACCAGTCGTGGACTGGCTTGACTCAAAGTCCAACGAGAAAAATTATTTTTTGGTCCAAGGTGCTGACCGGTCGAGGCCCATGCTCGACCAGTCGAGGAGTCTGTTGGACCGGTCGAGCAGCCTGCTCGACCAGTCGAGGTTACGCAGATTCATTTCTGGATCTTGCACAAACTACGGATTTTTGAGTCATTTTTCGCAAGGGTACGAAAGGGAAGTTGCCTAAACTATAAATAGGGGTCCCTAGGGCTTTTCTAGATATTATGAGAGTTATTCCAAGGTGTGGGCAAAGGGTTTTCTCTTTATTTCTAAGGGAAAAGGTTAGTGTATTGCTTGTAATCTCGTTTTCTTCATAGTGGAAGCACTCGTAGCTTTTACCATTGTTTGAGGTTTTTCCACGTATATCTTGTCTTGTGGTTTGTTTGGAATGTTTTGATTCTTCTTCTAGTTTATATTTCTTCTTGTTTATCGTTTGTGGGTGAAACCGGAGATTGGATCTCGGTTCACTGCGTTGTTGGCGTGCAGCGCAACACCGACATTACCGAAAGAATAATCTCAATGAAAAGGATGACAACTATTATTATGGTTTGCAAATCGAATGACTCATCACCGGTCTACCCTGTATCAGGCTATTTCGGGGTAATACAGTTATATCATTCATAGACAATACAAGGAGATACATACATACACTTGAAGATAAGTCAAACCTTGGGTATTATGCTAAAATCACTTTTATAAACAAAAGGTTTTTATCCCAAGTATGCCCACTATTTTATGGGAGTGCAGTTGTAGCATCTCTTTTAAAATATTATTTTTCTACATGTTTAAGCATTGTTTATCTTATTCTTAAACAAAAATGCCCATAATTGTTTTTTTTTTTTTCAATTTTCTATACACTTGTACTTTTTTCTATCATTACTCTTTGGGAAGCTCATGCCTCAGAAAAATGAGTTCATTTTCTACTTTAGAATGAAGGAAAAGACAGAAAAAAAAAAAAAAAAAAAAACTCAACTTTTAGAAGATGAGTTTTCTTTCTACAGAAATTATGCTCATATTAGTCTTTTTAGGAAAACCTATAAGAGATGAGAGATAAAAAAAAACTCCGCTTTTAGAAGATACATATTTCTTCCTTCTTCAAAAGATTATGCTTAAATTGATCTTTTGCCAAGATCTTGACTTTGGGCATACTTTTGAAAGACCAAATAGTTTCCAAATGAGATATTTCAAAAGTCATTAAATTTTTCATTGAATTATCTTTCCAATGAGCTAAGATTGACTTGATCCAACCTGTAACAAGAAAGTCATGAGCATTTTCGTGGAATTGTATGATGTATTGCTCAAACCATGATTGTTATTTTGGGCCCACTTTTGAAAGGTCAAATGATCTTTAAATGAGATGATTTTATGGTTATTTGAAAGATCATTAAATTATATTTACAATGAGCATAAGATTACCCCAATTCGACCTCTAATGAGTGAGTTATGATCGTTTTCATGAGATCGTGCAATGCATAGTCCAAACCGCAATCTAAGCATTATCCAATCTTAGAACTGACTTTTGAAATGAAAAATGGTCTTTAAATGAACTGATTTTAAAGCCATTGGAAAGTTCACCAAACTATCTTTCCAACGAGTACAAGATTGCCTCGATCCGACATATAACAAGGGAGTTATGAAAATTTTTGTGCCACTGCATGATGCATTGCCTAAACCGCGATCATTATTTTATTCAAATTGTAATCTGGATTTTCGGCCCACTTTTGAAAGGTTAAATGGTATGTAAATGAGATAATTTTAAATCTATTAGAAATTTCTTTGAATTATCTTTCCAATGAGCACAAGATCACTTCGATCCAACCTGTAACAAGAAAGTTATGACCATTTTCGTGAGACCACACCATGCAGAAAATATGCGATCACGATTTGGTTGGTCGCAATTTTTCATGATTGAGATTTGGATGATTATGATTAAATCACAATTTTTCATTATCAAAATTTGGTTGATTCGCGATAAACCAAATCTTGATTGTAGAAAAACGTGAACATCCAAATCATAATCATTGTCTTTTAGCATGGTACGGTCCCACGAAAATGATTATAACTCTTTTATTATAGGTCGGATCGAGGTAATCTTGTGCTTGTTGGAAAGAAAATTTAACTAAATTTCAAATGAATTTAGAATTAGCTCATTTGAAGACCTTTTGACCTGTCAAAAGTGGGCCCAAATTCAATAATGCAATTTGGACAAATCAACAATTGTAATTTCGACAACACATCACACGTTCCCACAAAAATAGTCATAATTCCCTCACTACGGGTTATATTAGAGTGATCTTATGCTCATTGGAAAAATAATTCAATGAGTTTTTAAATGGCTTCGGAATCAATTTATTTGAAGACCATTTGATCTTTCAAAAATAAGCCAAAAGTCTTGATCATGATCTAGATAATGCCTGGATCGCAGTTTGAATAATGCATTGTGTAATCCCACGAAAACAATCATAAGTAACTTATTACAAGTTGGATTGGGATGATCTTGTACTTGTTAGAAAGATAATTTGACGAGCTTTAAAATTGATTTATAATTAACTCATTGGAGAGCTTTTGACCTGTCAAAAGTGGGCCTAAAGTTTAAATTACAATTTAGACAAAACGACAATTATTGTTTGGACAACGCATCACGCGATCCCATTAAAACGATCATTACTCCCTTGTTATATATTGGATCAGGGTGATCTTGTGCTCATTGGAAAAATAATTCAATGAACTTTCTAATGATTTTAGAATCAACTCATCTAATTTCGCTTGACCTTTAAAAAGTAGTTCCAAAGTCCTAATCACGATTTGGACAAATGCCCAGATCTCGGTTTGGATTATACATGACACAGTCCCACGTAGATGGTCATAACCCATTCATTACAGGTTGGATCAATGTGATCTTATGCTCGTAAGAAAGATTATTCTACGATTTTTTAAAAGCTTTGTAATTATCTCATTTGGAGACTATTTAACCTTTCAAAAGTGGGCTAAAAACAACAATCGTAGTTTAAAAATATATTATTAGATCTCACAAAAATGCTCATAACTTTTTCATTATAGGTCGAATTGAGGCAATTTTAGGCTAATTGGAAAGGTATCTCGACAAACTTTTGAATGGTTTTGAAATTATCTCATTTGCACACCGTTTAGCCTTTCAAAAGTGGACCTCAATTTCAGTTCTTGGCAACATACCAACTAAGCCTAATCTTTTGAATGAAAAAAAAAAAAAAAAACATATCTTGTAAAAGTAAAGTTTTTGATCTCTCCCTTATACTAGTTTCTTCTCAAGCAAACCCACCTGAGCATGATATTTAGAAAAAGAAGGAGAACTCATCTTTTAAAAGTTGATTTTTTCTATTTTCTTTCCTTCTATCCGTTTTAGCAAAAAATCCATCAAAGCAAAATCTTTTGAAAAAAGATTATGAATTCATCTTTTAATGGTGGAATATTTATAATCATTTTCATCTAATTTCCTCTCATTTTCTTCCCTAAAAAGTCCTATTCAACATAATAGATAAAAAATAAAAAAGAAAAATCCAATTTTCTAAAGTGAGAGTTTTTGCCAAGGAGTAACGATTTTATATATATAAAAAAAATGCACAAATGCATTAAAAAAAATTTTAAAAGAGAAGATTTTTGTTCAAGAAAAAGGCAAACAATGCCTTTCGGTATAGGAAAATAATGTCTTTGAAAATGACGTCATTGTAATGCTTCCATCAAACAATGACTATATTCGAGGTAAAAATCAAATAAAAATCAAAAAATCAAAAGCAAAATAAGGCTAAATGCTCTGCAATGTTTGCAAAAAAAATAAAAAATAAATAAAAATAAAATCTCTTTCTATGAATGTTTGTAAATGATTTGGTCTTAAAATAGAGAAAAGCATTTAATAAAAATACTAAAAAAATTTATGAAAGTGCAAGGAAGGAGCATACACAAAAGGTGAGAGTTTTGCCACCAACATGGCACACATGCATGAGATTCAAGCATTGTAATAAGCAGGACTTGAAATATGAACGCGCCATCTTCGAAAATCTAACCATGTACCCGCTGGGAGGCTATATCCTTTGGAATACGGAAAGCATTTCTATGAAAAATCATTCAGGCCTTTAATTATGCAGATATCTTTATTCAAGGGATACAAGAAATTCATGTTTTGGAAATAGAGAATTATAATAATTACCTTTTACAGCACTGTAATTGTGTAAATCCTAATAATGAATTATATATGAATAGCGCTAAAATTTCATAATTATTATAACAATTACATCATGTATTACTCTTGCTCCGGTGGTAGACACTAAGGAGTTTCAACACCTGGTCAAGGGTTGAGTACCCATAGGTGGTGAAATCCCACTATGACATGTGTGTGCGTGTGAAAAAAAAAAAAAGAACTCCAAAAGAAATATCATTGTGAATAACAGCATGATTCATTTGCCAATAAAGGAAGTGATGTCTAAGTAGCAGGCTAAAATTTCATATTTCTTAGATAATAATTACATTCTAGTATAGAAAAATATCATTGTGAATAACAGTAAGATGAATTTGCTAAAGTAAATTATTTTAGCAAATTATTATTTTTATCAATCAAATAGGAAGTAATGTCAAATATATATATATATATATACACACACACTTTCTTTTATTCCTTACAGACAAATATATATATATATATACACACACACTTTCTTTTATTATTTACAGACAAATTCCTAAGAGGTCCCTTGACAGCTAATTCTAAATGTTGCACGTGGACATCCATGTTTTGAGAGGTAATTGTTTTGACCTTCTATGCACATTTCTTTTTTAGACCCTAACAAAACCCATTTACCAATCTAAACCTCTACCGCAGGGATAACCCACTAAAAATGAAAATAATATAGCCTGAAAAATTTACTTTGGTAATATAGGTTTACGACGGTTAAAAAAAAAAAAAAAAAAAAACCACATAACAAACAAGGGTCTACGTACGCTGCTAATTTGTTCTGTTTTGAGTTGGGGCGAATTAGGTGTTACCTGGGTAACATGTTACCGGGTGTTCCCCTGCTTGTGGGGCCACGTTGATGAATATGTTTTATATCCGCGCCGTCCATCCGTTTTTCCAGATCATTTTAGGACATGATACCAAACATTAATAATATAAAAATCTTAGTTGGACCACACCACAGGAATCAGTTGTAATTGAATTCCTACAATTAAAAACTACCTAGGGCCCAACATAATGTTTATTTTTCATCCAATCTGTTCATGATATTAAACAGATCTGGATGAAGGTAAAATAAAAATATCAGGTTGATCCAAAACTTTTATGGTCCATAACAAACTTTTAATTGTCAATAACCACAGTTTCCAGTGGTGTGGTACACCCAAGATTTGGATCTATATAAATTTTGGAGTCAAGTTCTAAAATAATATGAAAAAATAGATGAACAGCGTGGATATGAAAAATAATTATCAAGGTGGGCCTCATACGGTCACGATAACACCCAGTAATGTGTTACTCGAGTAACATCTAATCTGCTCCCGTTTTTTTTTAGAGTCCAAACATCAAGGACAAATGCCATTTTGGTACATCTAATGGGCATTTCCGTAAAACCGCAAATGACAAACTCGGATTTAGTGATCCCTTCCAGCTCCAACAGTAAAAACTACATCCAAATCCGCATATTCGATTCAGTACTTGTGAACGGTCGGAAAAACCGGAATCTGGTAAGCCATCTCTCTACAGAAAATCCAGCTATTAACTTACTAATCTATACCATCCATTTACTGGGACCCACCATGGATGGACTATATGATAGGTATCACATCTACCAAGTAACTATAGCCATTGAAATTTTCAGTCATTGTATGTCAATCATTAGATGTTGTTGTTTCCAAACATTTCTTTGAAATACATGGATTATCAACGTGTATTTTTCAATCCAAAATATTTTGAAACAAGATGGACGGTTCTCAATGGAAATTTATCCTTCCAAGCGTATAATAGAGAGATGGTGACTACCGTATTCCACTACATTCGATTCTACCATAATATCTCCCTTCGTATATGAGTATAGTGTTGAAACTTGAAAGGGAGAGCACTGGAAAGTGGAAACAGTTCACCGTTTGAATCTCTCTCTCTCTCTGTCTCTCTCTCTCGTAAGAGGCAGAAGAAAAGAGGATGTGTTTGTTTTGGAAGTCTGCAATGGTTGGGGAATTCGGAGATGGGATGATTGATGGAATTTTGGGAAGGAAAGGGCTTCGGTGAAACGCTCTCCTCCTTCCCTTTCTTCCCTCTCCTACAATCTTCTTCTACTATAGTCGACGACCCAAAGCCATCTCTTCCACTCCTCGATCGAGTTCCCTCTCTTGGCAATACTCGACCCTTGTTTTCTGTCGATAGGGAGAGAGACAGAGAGAGGTACGTGTTTTACTTCTGTGTGTTTTCTTGTAATTCTTTTCTGTTTTCCGGGTTTTTCGGAATTTCAATTTCTTGTTTTCTGGTATTTTTATCCATCCGATCGTTAGGTTGAATCTTTCTCCTGGAGTAGATGATGGTGTGCGTTTGTCACAAATTATTAATGTATGGCTGCACTGTATGTTTCGCATCCAAATATTTCAATCTGGACCGTCCAAATTGCGGGAAGTACTTTAGATGGAGCATAGACGGAAGACTGCGTTGATTCAACGATCCTAATTGTCCTATTGGCCAATATCGCATAATGGTTAGAAAGAAAGTTGTCAGTTGGATAAATTCAGCTGGCAGACTCAGATGATTAAGATTCGATGATGGTTGCCTGGCTCTGCTTCATGATTTGGATGGTTTGGATTGATGTGCTGGTGGGTGAGTTGCAGTAATTTCGTAAATTATAGGTAACGTTTTACCGTAGTCTATGCGTTATTGCCGTCAATATGCGTTTTTCCAGAACCAGGAATGTGGAATTTGTGAATTCGATGACATCTGAAAGTAAATTATGAATTTCTATGTTTTGTGTAGATTGTGAATTTTTTTAATGAAAATTGAATTATTGTTTGATTGGTTTTCTTTTTTCTCTTTTTTCTTGAATTTTTGGATACGTCAACTGATTTTTCTGGAACAGATTTGATAAGCTTTTCTTTCTTTCGATTTTGTAATGGGTTTGGGAAATTTTGAAATTGGTTTCCGTTACTTGTTACCGCTCTTTGTTGAGAATGGGTTAATGTATAAAATTGAAGTGTGCGATTTTGGATTTAATGTTTTCTTTCTAATTCAGAAAATGAAACATGTTTCAATTTTTTTCATGTTGATTGTGAATTTAAGAAAAATAATATAATTCAAACTTTTAAATGAAGTATCTGGATTTGAATTTTTCTTTAGAATGTGTTTGGGATACAAAATTTTCCTTGATTTTTGAATTTTGCAGATGGGAAATGATAATATAATTTGATTTGTTTGGGTTGACAAGGTTTCTGCGGACGCTTCCTTCCGTTACATTGATTGGTATCCTGAAATGTCGGGAAGGAGTCTTTTGTTTCAATGATTTTTGGAAGTTTCTAAATGAGTAAGTGAGTTTTTGTTGGATGTTGATCTTCTTTAAAGTGTGTTCTTGAATTATTTTTCTTTTTTCTGTCTTTTTTTTTTTTTTTTTTTTTTTTTTTTTTTTTTTTTTTTTTTTTTTTTTTGGAGTTTTCAAGATTTGTATGGGGAACATAATTATGGCTATTTAGGTGTTTAACTCCTTGAGACTGATATTTTGTTCCTGATTTTTATTTTGTTGTTACATATACAGATTTTTCCTGAAAACGTTTCCATTGAGAATTTGGAAGTTTGGCATTGTTGCATATTGTTCTGATTTAGTGTAATTGCATTGACATAGAAAATATTGGTATCTAAGTTGAGGTTCAGATTTTATTTTAATTTTCTTATTCTATTTGAATTATGTATGAGAGGTTTTCAAGAGTTCTATTCTTAGTTGGTTAGGTATGGAGGGTTTCTTTGTACTTCCTTTTTTTCCGTGAACTTCTTGTCTCTTGCCATTCTTTTCTTCTTCTTCTTCTTCTTCTTTTTTCCATTCTCTTTTAGCTAGACTGATTCTCTTCCTGAAATATTGGAAGTGATCTTTTTCTCGAATGAAAACTGGGAACTTTTCAATGGATTTTTGCTACTTGTTACTCTTCTTTCTCGTAACCACTGTTTTAAATATCGACGATATCGGCCGATATATCCCACAATATATCTTGTATCCCACCAGTGTGATACGAAACGCACAAGTAGTACGATATATCCCACATGTTCGATCTAGTGAGCATTTTCGAATTTTGATGCTCGTCTTTTCTGTAAATCATGTTAAAATAGTGTGGAATTGTTACAAATACATGATTTTTCATGTTCTGCATGAAAAATCATGGATTGGGAGCTTCGATTTCGAGATTTGGGCCAAGTTGCGAAAATTTGAAAAAAAAAAAATCAAAATTTCCCAATTTCTCGCAAATCTTTTGCAATCTTTGTGTTCAAACATCACATCAAACATGTTTGTAACCTAATCTAGTGATTCTTCTTTTGCTTTTGAATGTATCGCTTGTGTTTCCACACGTCTTCTTACATTTATAAATTATACGAATAGACATTGAATATACTTGCATCAATTTAGTTAAACAACGCATATATTAGGACTCTATACAAAGAAAACATATTATGTGTACTTGTTTTTTATAATGTTTTGATTTATAAGTGTGTATTGATGTCTTTTTTAATAATCACCGAAGTTTCATTGAAAAATTCAACCAATTTCCCAATGTTTCCCCATGTTTCCAACAACAACGATACATTGCACGATACAACCGATATATCCCATGCAATAACCGATACGTATCCGTATCCCAAGAATGCGATACGTAACACGATACCAATATTTGGAACACTGCTCGTAACTGCATAAACATTGAAGTCATGAAAATTTGGGCGTGGTTCTGATTTGGGTTTTATGATCTATTATATCGTTTAGTTGGTTAGGTTCAGGCGATTTCCTAGAGACTGGTGATTTTGCTGATCTTTTGTCCTTCCGGTGCATCGATTAATTTATTTCCTGAAAACATATGGATTGGTTTTTTCTGGAATGAAATTTGCGAGGCAAAGCTTTCAAATGGTTTTTATGTTCCTGATTTTTTCCCAAATGATTTCTTGTCCTTTATCTCCATTGACTGTACTTGAAGCCGTATTAACTTAGAAAAAGATCTCTCTGTGTGTGCAAGTGTGTGGGTGTGCATGTTGTGTATGTGCGTGCGTGCGCATGTGTGTGTGTTACTTCTACTGATTTTGTTGTCCTGGAAATACATATTGGCATTCTTCTTTTAAAAGGATTCTTAATTTCTTATAGACTGCATTTGTCTTCTAAAAAAAAATTCATAGATAACATATACACGTCGTTGGTGCAATGGATTGTATAATGTATTGATCTGGGTTTTTTGTTAGATGTTACTATCTCTTCACAGAAAAAAAAAACATCGACATAGAAAACTAAGAAGAGTCAAAGTTAATAGACTGCATATTCAGATTCTCTTATTATAACAAAATCCAAGGAAGTTACTCATAGAAAGTGTTTTACAGTCTTCATGCAGATGAGGAATTATTCTGGTAGCTATTGCTCAACATCATAAAAAAGAAGGTCCATAACTCTATAATTTTCTGGATGTTCAGACGATGGACTTTCTTTCAGAGTTGGCTGTTTCAATAAAGTGGATTGAATTTGTTTTCTATGCTATTGTTGGTATATAAAGGCATTTGGCATCAGTTCCTCTCAGCAAGCAGGCTTTCTCTGGGCAAATCTCCTTTGGCGGTAACTGGAAATTTTGTCATGTTGGGCAAATCTCCTTTGGCGGTAACTTACTGGAAATTTTGTCATGTTGGGCAAATCTCCTTTGGCAATAGGTACTTCAGCAGAGAACTTTAGCTTTCTTGGACAACTCTACGGGCAGTAAGATCTTCAGGTAAATTTGGCTTTCTTGGACGAATCTCCGGGCAGTAAGATCTTCAGGAAATTTTGGCTTTGTTGGGCAAATCTCCTTTGGCAATGAAGTACTTGAGAAATATTCAGCTCAGGAAATCTCTTTCGGGAATCAACACATGCATAAAATTTCAGCTTCATTGAGCAAATCCCTTTTTTGGCAAGAACTACATAGTTCTTTTGGGGCAAATCTCCTTTGGCAGTATATACTACAGAAAATCTGTGTTGGGCAAATCTCCTTTGGCATTATATACTACAGAAAATCTGTGTTGGGCAAATCTCCTTTGGCAGTATATACTACAGAAAATCTGTGTTGGGCAAATCTCCTTTGGCAGTTAGTTTTAGGAAAATCTCCTTTATGCGTCTCTGCTTTGGCAGATAATATTTCAGGAAAATCGCTCTTTGGGGCAAATCTCCTTTGGCAGTTAGTTTTTTAGTTTCTGTGAATCCAGATACTAACCTCCGTTGGTGTTCTGGGCAACTCTCCTTTGGCATCATATCTCCAATTCCATCATTGAAATTATCCTATTGGAGATACAGACAGACCTCCATATTGCACGGTCTGATCAATCTGAATATTTGGACTTGGATTGTTCATCATCGAAGAAGTCAAGTCCGAAAGTATAAATTGCTTCATTCATCATTTGCGCAAATACCACTGTCCACAAATCCTTATCCTGGTGTTAGTACAAGAAACTGAAGAAGGAAAGGTGTTCTGATGTTGGTGGTTTCAGTTTCAACCAGCAAACTTGTCGGTACGGACACAAAATCTCTCTCCTTTATCCTTTTATTATTATTATTATTATTATTATTATTATTTCTACAGATTTAATACGTCTTAACTGAAATAAATTTGATGTAGCTCACAATTGAAGAACCAAAGCAATAACTGTTTTTGTATTATTTATTTTTTGCATTCAAGGCTGCATTTGGATGTCCTGAAAAGGTCAGGTGGTGGGTTTTCTTTTCCCACCATCAGTGTTCATAACACTTCAGGTCCAACCTGAAACATTCAGGTTATTTATTTGGGGCAGAAAAATGGTATCCGAGATAACAAGTTTCTATTTTCCTCCTGCCCCAAATGCACAATGGGTTGAATAGCTGACCATTCAGTGCAAAACATCCATTCCACATGCGATTTGGGGTATGTCCTTATGCACCCTAAGATACCGATTCAGAAAGTAGCATAAGCTTTTGTCTTGTTCCTAGACCCATGCTTGTTCTTTCAAACATATCTTTTTTGTGTTGTCCAGATATATGCTTGTGAGTTTTTTCATCCCAAGTCAAAGCTATTGCTATTATTGTTCCTGAGACGATCAGCTAAGCTTGTCAAGCAAAAACTAACGTCAAGAAAACCATATTTCTGGCTTATTGCTAAATTTCCCAAGGTGAGTAGAGTTGCATTGCATGGAACTGGTTACATGCTTTTCATCTGCAGTTGTATGTAGTATTACTAATGCTGAGATGGATTGCGGCACGTGCTGCAGGTATTTTAATGATGAATATGCTGCTTAGCGACTCAGATTGGGATGGTTACAGCATGAGTAGTGACAGTGAGGATCAAGATGACATTGAGTCTATGTTTGGTGGTCGTGCCCAGAGCATTCTGTCAAGCTTGACAGAGAGCATTGGCAAGATCGATGATTTCTTGGCATTTGAAAGAGGGTTTGCGCATGGCGACATTGTTTGCTCCATAACAGACCCATCTGGGCAGATGGGCAGAGTGGTAGATGTGGACATAGTAGTAGGCTTGGAAACCATGTCTGGTGATATTATCAAAGATGTCAACAGCAAGAAGCTTCTGAAATTCCGCCCCCTGGCTGCAGGGGATTATGTAGTTCATGGGCCGTGGCTTGGGAGGGTGGATAGAGTAGTTGATCTGGTCACCATCTTGTTTGATGATGGGGCGAAGTGTGAGATAACAACGGCAAACCCAGAAAATCTCACATCCATTTCTCCAGACTCTCTTGAAGATGCCCTATATCCTTATTATCCAGGTCAGCGTGTGCAGATTAGGCATTCGACTGCTTTTAAATCTGCAAGATGGTTGTGTGGAAAATGGAAGGTGAACCGAGATGAAGGTGTTGTGTGCCACGTGGAAATAGGGTCCCTGTATGTCAACTGGATTGCCTCTATCATGGTTGGTTGCAAATTTGGCTTGCCTGCCCCTCCTAGTCTTCAAGATCCAAAAAATCTAACCTTGTTGTCGTGCTTTCCTCATGCTAATTGGCAACTCGGTGATTGGTGTATGCTTCCAATTGATGCTTATTGCGACCATCAGATGGGTGTTAAAGAGCAGGCCTGCCCAAATGTTTCTGCGCAAGGTCTTTTTAAAACGTACAAGAATTTTGGAAGAGTACCCCATAGAAGGGACCCTGATTGTGAAAACATATTTATTGTTGTGAAGACAAAGACTAAGGTTGATGTTGTTTGGCAAGATGGTAGCCATTCATTTAGTGTAGATTCACAGACTTTGATTCCCGTAGACAATGTTGGTGATCACGATTTTTGGCCTGATCAGTTTGTATTGGAGAAAGGCACATATGAGAATGACCATGTTTCTACTGGCCAGCGGTTTGGGATTGTGAAAAGCGTGGATGCAAAGGAACGGACTGTGAAGGTGAAATGGACAACTCCTAAGACAAATCGAACAGCTGAAGAGTTCAATGAGGAGATCGTAAGTGCTTATGAGCTGATTGAGCATCCAGACTATTCCTACTGTCTTGGTGATGTGGTGTTTAGATTGGAAGCAAGTCTTCATGTTACCCAAACTGAGGGGCAGAATCAAAGCCAAGAAGATCCACAAACGACAAAGATGGACATGGCCTCACTTCAAGCATTGGGAAAAGAAATGCATGGAAAGAAGCACATTGATGAAGGTCAAGATGGGAATATTAGAAGTTATTTATCTTGTATCGGAAATGTTATTGGCTTTAAGGATGAGTGCATTGAGGTGAGGTGGGCAAGTGGACTTATATCCAAGGTATGCAAACTAGTCCTTATTATCTTTTTAAAATATCTGTGTCGTTTTTGTAGTCACCAACTAAGGACCAAAAAGCCTACAACTAGGAAATAGCAGTATTGCTAAATGCTACTAGACATCTTCGGATGAGAGTTGCAATTGTGCATTTAATATTCAGTCTGTGATGATGCATTACCTTTTTGTGTGGTTGCATATTATCTTCAATCATATGTTCATCATCTACTGAGCTAATCCTTTTCTAAATTACTTCAGGTGGGGCCCTCTGAAATTGTTGGAATTGATCGAAATGAAGATCCAGCTGCAACTCCAGCACACCAAGAAGATGTCGAGGATAATGCGATTGAAGAGATGATGGAGCATGATAAACAATCTTGGAATAAAAAAGAAAAGGTGAAGCCGTCCCTCCCTCCCTCTCTCTCATACATACATTTTCACATGGTCAACACAAATGCACAAACATGCATTTACATGCTCAGGCATAACAGCCTCACACATCATATACCTTCACCCAATGGTATGGCTTTTGGATGAAAGAAATGGAATTTTTGGTTCAGGATGTGCTGGAGAAGGCTGTAGACAGTTCTGGTGAAGATTGCAAGCAAGATCTGTGGGATAGTGGCTTGCTTTTACTTCCTCGATCAGCTATTGGATTTCTCACTAGTGTTGCAACCAGTCTATTCGGCTCACGTGGCTCTACTTCACTCTCACGATCAACAAACTCCACTTCTTCTGACACTCTAAAAAGTTGCAACCTTGAGTTACAAACACCGGGTTCAGAAGCTGCAAATGAATTTGGGTTTTTCCCCTGCAAAAAAGCATCCAAATATCAGATTCTGAAGACTGAGGAACCATCATCTGAGGTGGATGATTTACAGATATCAGGAGAAACAATTTTGAAGCAAAAAGTAGAAGAGACTCAAGCAAACAAAGAGCGTCCGTTGACAGAAAGTGGTGAGAAATTAGGAGAGTTCAAGAAATTCGACACTGTTAATGATTACACTGATCATCATTTCGTCAATGGTTCTGGAAAGGGGTGGATGTTATCACAGGTAAGGGCCTGATTTTCATTCTGTTTTATTGATTCTGTTACAATCAATATCTTCAATAAATCAGGATCCTTATTGATCTTGTTCTTCACAGGTTAAAAAAGGTTGGTTGAAGAAGGTACAGCACGAATGGAGCCTCCTAGAGAAAGATCTACCAGGTTGGTCCTTTCTTTTCATCTAGTTTCAATGACTTACCCACTTTTCATTAATTATTGTTTTTCTCCATTTGTTGGTTTCTAGTTTCTGCTTACGGGCTGTTTGGCAGCATCAACAGAAGTTCAATCCTTGACTATTGGAGACGAGGCTCTTGTCCATGGTTTATTTGCAACTATGCACAAAACCCAAAAAAATATGGACAAGCTGTCGAGAAGTTTTTTGACCATTTTAGGGCCTTTGTTATTCCTTTAACTGGAACCTACTTGTCCCTATTATGGTACACACTGGATTACTTCTTTTGTGGTATGCATGTACCCATGCGCGAATGTGTCACAAGTGCCAACTATTCATTTTCAAGTGCCACAAATGTGTCACATTCGATTCAACCTTCAAGTTCCTTGATGTACCACATTACCCACATGTGCCAAATTGTATGCGTGACGCTTGTGATGCATGTGCTACCGTACATCTTCTAGCAACCAGCGTGCTACATATGCCACCTTATATTTTAATCACCACACATGTACAAAATGTGCCAAGTTTATATGAGCACATGCACCAATATCCTTATTCCAAGTGCTTGACAAACACCATGAGAATAATAAGTCCGAGATAGCATGACCTGAAGAAATAAGTCCGGGATGAACCTGACCTAGACAGACTGTCAAGGACTAAACACTTGCTGCTACTAGACGGGCATTTATTTTCATCGACGCTGCTCAGCCTTGGCATTGAAATCAAAGTATCAGATTTGGAAATCATCAGGCCCGTTTCCTAATTTTTTTAAGTATTCAAAACAGTGCTATAAGCAATTTCAGATGTCTTTCTTGGCTCTCCACGTTATACTTTATGTGGAGGGAAGCAGCAAGGATCTGTTCCCAGGGTGCATCTGTGGACAGTTCTGTTTCATTCTAGAACTTTCTGTTCGAGGAACATGTGGGCCTCACAGATGAAAGCTCAGCATTGGGTTGTCATCTAGTGGGACGGCCTTCCCGATTCTGGAAAATGGGAATTTGCTCTTTTAAAAAATCCACATACTGTAACTGGGATGGGTTCTACCTATAGACAAGAACCAAACACTGAGTTGTCTGCAAGGACTGTATGTTCCTGAAGCAAAAGAGTTCTGGGGGAAACTAGAACTTGCCTCAAAAGGCCCCTTAACCTAGGCCTTTGCATGGAGATCCTTCTCTTGTCATGATCAGTAGTAATTGCTTACCATGTGGTTGTTGTTCTGCTAACTAATCATGCCTGTTTTACCTCAACAGATACCATTTACGTTAGAGTTTATGAAGAAAGGATTGACTTGATGAGGGCAGCCATCATCGGTGCACCAGGAACTCCGTACCATGACGGACTCTTCTTCTTCGATATCTTCTTGCCTCCAGACTATCCCCATGAACCTCCTGTAAGGATGTCGATGTTTAATATCCATCCATGGACTTCACTAAATTGTAGTTTTTTTTTTCCTGGATAGTTGGTTTCTTCCAAACAACTGCTATCTGAGTATGCATCTGTCAGAAAAATTGGCCCACAATTGTTGAACAGAATTTGTAGTTTTGAGTACTTTTTGTTGTAATTTTTAGCAGTTAACACCCACATGAAGGAAAGATGGTAAATTACCTACATTTTGATAATTTTAATGTTACAAGGAGTAAGGACACTACAACTGTATATTGTTTATCGATGCCTCGGTGCTCCTGTATGTGTGCATATATATGTCATTGCAATTTTTCTGTATTCTAAGTTTCTCTGTCCATGCATCTAGACCTTTGTAGCGAGGTTTTTAAATTCGATAACTCAATATGGGTCAACACATGCGCATTTATACAAGGATAACATATTGAATAATAAGACATGGATATGACATGGGCACAGGTCCTGTTTAGATGTATCTGGGCCTTCCATTTTTTTTCAGATTACTGTTATTGACAATTTTTAGTTCATCACTACTATAAAATCTGACTAAAGTTTTCTGCAGTTGGTGCACTACAATTCCGGAGGGCTTAAATTGAACCCAAACTTGTATGAGTCTGGAAAGGTCTGTCTCAGCCTTCTCAAGACATGGACTGGAACTGGCACAGAAGTGTGGAATCCAGAAAGCTCCACCATCCTTCAAGTGCTGCTGTCCCTTCAGGCCCTTGTGCTCAATGAGAAACCGTATTTCAACGAGGCCGGATATGATAAACAGATAGGAAGAGCTGAGGGAGAGAAGAATTCTACGACTTACAATGAGAACGCTTTTCTTCTTTCCCTCAGGTCCATGCTCTATCTACTGCGTAAACCTCCAAAGGTACAATCTCCACTTGGATCTGGCTCTCCTTGCCTTTATTTTTCAGATGGGTAAAGCTGGGCTCAAACCCAACACAATGATGAAACACAAGCGGTCTATGGTTGAGCTACGATATTATGGTGCTTCATCAAATGAAGTCGTACCTTTATATTCCCAACCCAACTTTCAAGGAAATTCTAAGACATTGATGTAGTGGGTCCAATATGGAATGGCTCATGCTCAAATATCTCCCTTGCCAGATTGTCGTAGCCATCCAATGAAAACAGACATATACTACTAAATGATCCACATTTAATGGGGACCCAACTGAAGGGGGATATGTTTTTGGCATCTCTCTTCCATTAGGGGCCCACCAAATGAGTGATACAGATCTCTGAAAGATGGGGCCCCCATTGTACATTGTATAATCTTACTCATCTACAAAACTGCTATACTCATCAAGAAGGTTTGTAGCTTTGTACAAAATTGTTAAACCGAGGAGTTACTATTGTTTGATTTTGTAAACAATGCAGCATTTCGAGTCACTTGTGGAGGAGCATTTTAGACGTTGCGCACATTCTATTCTCCTCGCTTGCAAGGCATACATGGGCGGCGCTCAGGTTGGACATGCTTTCGGATGTGGAAACACCCTGGGTGAATCCCAGCAGTGCAGTTCCACAGGTTTCAAGATCATACTCGCCAAGCTTTTGCCGAAGCTCATATCGGGGTTTACCGAGCAAGGGATAGATTGCTGCCCATTTCTTGAGGAAGAGAACAAGGTTCCAAAAACGGGTTAGCCAATCTACTCGAACTCGACATATATCTGCAACATTAAAAACTACAACTTTAATGAATGCTTGAATAAAAATTGTGTGGGTTTTGTATTGTGCTCTGATTTCCTCATAGCAATGAAAATGAGTGGATCAGATGTGTGAAGTGATTATGCTTGTGGGCCCGTATCTGTAAAATAGATTATGGTTGTGGGCCTATATTTGTAAAACATACAGCAATATATAAATTATCTGTTTATATAAACGTAGAATAATATTGTTAATTATTTGGGATCTGTGATTTTCTAATTTAGTTTTTTCAAATTTCTAAATTTTATTATCCCCATTATGAGGTTAGATTATTACACATGTCACACTTAAAGGGAAATCAGACCATTGATTGGATGGGCCACCAGATAAAAAGGACAGCTCAAAAATCGCAGAGGTTGGACTATCTTAGACGTCACATTAGTAGCCTGGCATTGGATTGTTAAGAAAACAGTTGAACAGGAAAATGAGCAATTGTCGACCTGAATGCACCACACCATGGTTTGGATTGTCCGAGCACTGTGATTTGTGGGTTATATAGCCTGAATATATGATGGTCCACCAGATCAACAGTTTTGATTGTCCTAGATATGTCTTATATGCTGAGAACCCCACGAGCGATTCTAGATGGTCCCTGTGAGGAACCAATGGTCTGGATCACTTAACCGTTGGCCTCACTTGTACAGACTGAAAACTTGAGTGTACGGTCTGGATCACTGGGCTAGTACCCCTACTTGTACACTGAAAAACTGTGTACATGTTACACCTTTGTTTTTTTACTTTTTCTTTTTATCTTTGTTTTTTT
Organism: Magnolia changhungtana; assembly: GCA_030180095.1. Taxonomy (NCBI): domain Eukaryota; kingdom Viridiplantae; phylum Streptophyta; class Magnoliopsida; order Magnoliales; family Magnoliaceae; genus Magnolia; species Magnolia changhungtana. Next base: position 1,131,243 of record JASAUF010000396.1, on the reverse strand, counting down.
AAAAAAACAAAAAAAAGATTAAAATAAATATTTATTAGGAGAATCCTGTAAATTCTCCATACTAAATGCAGTTTATTGTGAGGAATTGCACTGTGCTCGGGTGGTAGACTCTCGGGAGTTTCAACACCCGGTCAAGGGTTCGAGTATCCATAGGTGGTGAAAGCCCACTACGGTGTGTGCGTGTGTAAAAAAAATTAATAATAATTGCAGTGTGCTCGGATGGAGTATCATGGTTTAGCTCTTGCTGTGGTACATGCATGGTTCTACGTTGATAAGGACCGTTGAAATTGTCGTCCCTGGCCAAAAATCTCATTGTTCACCACTTTTGCCAGGTGGGTGGTGGAGATGCACATGATTGTTTACCTTGGACCATTGCTTTTCTCTAGCCGTCTATTTATAGACCACCAATCGATAGTTAGGATTTATTTATTTATTTTATTTTATTATTTTCTAATCTGTGAGGTGGCCAGGATGTCTCTTATCTACGGTGGGGAACATTAGATTGACGACATTCGATTGTACCTGAATATATGTTTTTTAATATTTTATAATTTATTTGATGGGAGATGATCCAGTGTTTTCAGAGCACTAGTGCTTGTAGTTACGGTAGGGCACTGGACAGTCCGCCAACTGATCTGGGCTGTCCATTGGGTCCAGAACACATTTCATGGGCTGCCATTTAATAACCACGATTGGGCAATCCAAACCATCAGATCAATAGTTTATGGATGGTCTAGATCATTTATGAAAAATAGGCTGCCTCGAAAATCTGAGCCATCTAAATGTTGGGCCCCATCATGGATTGTTTCTGGTTCTAAATAATCACTTTCATCAGAAAATCAGAACCATCCCATCTATAGAAGCAGATGGCTAATATATATATATATATATATATATATATATATATATATATATATATTAATTTGAGTCCAATTTATGAATAAATCAAATCATATTATCAGTAAGGTTTAACCTTATAGCCCAAGAAATGTATGCTGAAGAGAGTAGACGGTCAAGATGATCGACTGGACTGTCCAATCTTTTAGATGCAACTAGGAGCACCATCACGTATGTCTGCTCTAGCACTGGATTTTTCTCTTCTTTAATTATATTTATTAGTTGAAACACTTACATTATTTAATAGGGAGTTATTTGATACTCTGGCGGAGCATAATGCTTGATACATATGCCCTTAGAAATTGTACGGATGGCTTAAATTAACTCCAATTAAACAGATTAAATTGTGTACTCCCTCCGAGTAACAGTCCCCATATTAGATTGGGTGGACACTTCTTTGTTGAAATAAGAACATTGTTTATTTTCTATTTTAATCATTCAATAAATATCCACAAATCCTATAGTTAAATTATCAAATAGGTGTATATCTTTTTGTTTGGGACCCATAATTTGGACGGTTTAATTTGAATTACTTGTACTACACTACGCAATTCCTAAGAAATTTTCAAGTGCCTGTGTATTATCCATCACAATCTGCCAGAGTATCAAAGTTTTTCTCTTATTTAATTATATTTATATTGTTTAAAACCTTAATAAATGCATATTTAATGCATGTTAAACCCTCTCAAAATCCCTAGGGGTCGTTTGGCAGCATGGATTGGAGGGGATTGGAGGGGGTTTCAAAGCAACTGGGGATTGCCAATCGGGGTTTCCAATCCCCTCTTTGAGGGGGTTTGTAATCCACGGTGAGAGCTTGGATTACACCTAAAATCATTTCAATAGGTGCACGTGTAAATGCATGTCATGGTACATTATCATTCTATTGAGCACGTGTAAATGATGATCAACACCTTCCAAACATTGTTCATGTAGATCAGCACCGTCCAAACATTGTCCATATTAATCAACGATTAAAAATCGTTGGTTAGTCACTCAGACATGATCTTGTGCTTGCGGTCCATCCGAGACTTGGAATTTCATCATTTTCAAGCAAAGCATATATTTTAGCGGGCTTATCACAACCATAGTGTCAAAAATTATATATCTCCCTAATTAGGGATATTAAAGTTAATTTAGTAATTAAAATCAAACCCCTGTAAATATACCATTTATAGGTATTTTTGAATTAAAGTTGATTCACACTCTAGGGTGCCAAACACACGAGAAGATTGCCAATCTAGGGGGTTTCCAATCCTGGGGGTTGCAAATCCATGGGATTCCAAATCCACGCTCCCAAACAGGCCCAATTCATGTGGGATACCCGAATCTAGCTGTACTTGGACCCGACACCTCCTGTATCCCGACGGGCCCGAATAGAACCTGTTAATCGGGTTGAGAGGCGGGTACACCAGTATCTAAGCAGATCCTTTGGATCAGTGGCCTACAATGAGACCATCAGAAGCAAAAAAAAGTTGAAATATTGGATGGATGAGATCTTCACGTCTAGAGTAACTTAGAAATTCCCCATCACGCATGGAAAAACTCACGTGTGGGGCCCACCTGGGCAATGTTATGGAATACCTGATGTGGGCTCCAGTTGCAATGGCTGAGTGTATCAATGCATGATCAAATTCCAAAAGGTTCCAAAAAAACAAACATGCCCTTTTCCTCGTTCCGCTCATATGGTCGGACGGTTTTCTTTTTGTTTCACTCAGATCCCGACTCCCGACGCATTGGAAAAGGGACGGTGTCACGCAGGACTTCCTAGATCGTAGACCGCTTTACGAGAATCAGCTGTTTTTTCAAAGGTTTTTAGAACCCACCTCCTCCACATGCAGCAAATGTGCCAAACATCTGATATGTAAAACACAAGAGTAAAGATGAATACGATCCACTTTTTGGGCAGGCCACGCGTTCATTGGATGTGGTCCACTTGCAACTTTGGGTGGCCCATTTGATGAGTAGACCGTCCTGATTGTTGGGTATCTTCATCTTCACGTTGGGGGGCTTCTTATGCTGTGATGAACGGCTGAGATGTACCACGTAGGTGTGCTGTGGTGGAGAAGGTTTGTGTGGCCTTATCGCAGATGCACTCTTAGGAGAGTACGATGAGTCGATGATCTATTAAGATAAGCCCATCCACAAAGCTAAAGTACACGTGGCATTTATGCACCTCGTATCGATTCATTGGTCCATATATACCATGGAACCCGAGGTGGATGATGAGGAAACGGATTGGCTGACCCTCCTGGCACCCACCAATGGCTGGTGGTCGGTGCTCTATGGCCCCACCATGATGTGTTTGTTTCATCCACGCCGTCTATATGTTTTTAAAGATCATTTTAAGATATGAGACCAAAGATGAGGTATATCTCAATCTCAATTGGATCACAATGCAGGAAACAGTTTTGAATGAGTATCGACCATTAAAAATATTTTGGGGACCATAAAAGTTTTGGGTCAAGCTTGTTTTTGTTTTTTCCCTTCATCTAGGCCTGTATGACCTAATCAACAGATTGAATGTCAAATAAACAGTACAGTAGGCCTTAGGAGGATTTTAATGGTGGATATCCAATAACTATTGTTTTCATGTGGTGTGGTCCACCTGAGATTTATATATCTCTCAATTTTGGGATCAAGCACTAAAATGATCATTAAAAATGGATGAACGGAATGGATGAAACATATACATCATGGTGGAGCCCACAGAGCACCGACCACCAGCCACGGGGCTGGTGGCAGGGGGAGTAGCCAATCCGTTTCCAGATGGTGACCTGATGTGATTATTTTTCAAGAAATGGTTTTGCCTCTGCCGCGACTCAGGATAAGGCGTGTGTTGCCACCCACAGGAGCCCACACGGTGAGATGGTCCATTCATTTTCTCGCTGTTCTCCCGTGATGACTTGCCAATGATGGTCCTTTGTTTTGATTTTTAAGGTTGAGTGAGAGCCATCGAGAATTTCTTTTCATTGTTCTAAAATCATGTAAGATAGTGATGGTCACGGTCATTCGTTTGTCAATACGGAAAAAGTTAATAGAAAGGTTACAAGTGAAATTGCATGAGAAATAAAAGTTTAATAAAAAAAATTCAATATATTTCAAGCGCTTTTTATAAAATTATAACTATGGTAATTTTAATTTTACATACTAATGAATGGTTTAGAAAATGATGTGACTAAGTTATTCAAAAAGTTAAACTCATAAAGAGAGAAATACTTTTTAAATAGTTTAAAATATAAAATACAACTAAGAGAAACAAAGTTTAGCCAATAAAAGAGGAATAGTAACAAAAGGAAAATGTAACATAAAGAATGGTATAGAAAATGACTTTCCGACCACCGTAACTGTTGCACAAATGGAAGAAGTATGTGGAAGAATAAGTTGTAATTAACAAAACTTTATAAATAGTAAAGGGATTCAACAGAGCAGAATACTCAAGTCTCACACCAATCAAACCAAACAAATCTATCAATTTGTTTTATCTCAGTTTATCTTATGAGTAATGACAAACAAGTAGCAACAATTCTTAGTTACAGTCTTTAATTGTAATCGAAATCTACGCTCATATACTGGATTTGTTCTTTATCCAATATCATACACCTCTTTCAAAAAACGCATTCTTACAGTTGCTCTTATTGATGGATTGTAAGTTTTTCCTTTTGTTTGATTGCATTTGTAAACTGAAAGTCCTTTCTTATGAAAGGCACAAAGCAACCTATCTTCGGAAAAAGAACCTCACCCTCCAATTATCGCCTAATCATTATAAAATTTTACAAGCGGCTGAGTAAGCGATCGATCTACTCATAATCTAGTCATATACGTTCATATTAGACATATTTGCTTATTTTGTCATTTGAGGTCGAAGTTGATCAATTTATATTGAGCCGCTTTATCGATTCAGGCACGCCCATGAACAATGGAAAGACAACACATGAATCAATAGCTGATTACATTTATTGCATTAGGCAATAGAACAATGTTAATTTTAACTTTTTCTCAAATGCAAAGCGACATGAAGGAAAATGTTGTACCATATTTCTATCAATTCTGGGAAAAACCAATAGGAGGGCGATACGTGGCATTACATAAGAAATATAACGTGGATGAAAAGATTTTCAAGATACTTGGAGTGCTTTTTACGAAATCATAGCTAGCGTAAACTCAGTTTTACACGTCAATAGATGGTCGATGAAGTGATGTGGCCAAGTTATCAAAAAGTTTAACAAGCGAAGAAAGAAATGTGATCGAGCAGTTCAAAATACAAAAAGCGATAAAGAGGAACAAAGTTTGGCCGATAGAAGAGAAACAATCACAAAAGGAAAACGTAATAATAAAAAATGATATAAAGAAATGCTTTTTTACTATTGTAACCGTTGTAGTAATAGAAGAATTATCGGGATGAATAAGTTACAATAAAACTATATAATTAGCAGAGGAATTCAATAGAGCAAAATACCCAAGTCTCACACCAATCACACAAAACAAATATATCAATTTATTTTATCTCAGCATACCCTAAGAGTAACGGTAGTTCTTAGTAATACTCTTTAGTTGTAATCCAAATTTACGTTTATATGTTGGATTTGTTCTTTATCCAATATCACACAGTTCTTTTAAGAGATGCATTCTTGCAGTCATTCTTAAAGACAGATTGTGAGTTTTTCCCTTTGTTTTATTTGCACTAGTATACTGAAAGTCCTTTTTTGTGTAAGGTACAAAGCAACCCATCTTCAGAGGAAGAATCTCACCCTCTAATTATCGTCTGATCATTATAAAATTTCGCAAGTGGTTGAATAAGTGATTGATCTTCTCAGAATATAATAATATAAGTTCATATTAGACATATTTGCTTATTTTGGCGCTTGAGGTCGAAGTTGATCGATTTATATTGATTCGCTTTATCGATTCAAGCATGCTCCTGCACAATGGGGAGACAACACATGAATCAACAGCCGATTACATTTATTGCATTAGTTAGCAGAACGACGTCACTTTTAACTTTTTTCTAAAAGTAAAGCGACGTGAGGGGAAATGTTATACATATTTCTAGTCATTTTGGGAAAAAACAAAAAAGAGAGCAACGCGTGGCATTATATGAGAAATAGGAGGTGGATGAAAAGATCTTTAAGATATTTTGAGCGCTTTTATATGAAATCATAACTAACGTAAATCCATTTTTACACGTCAATGGATATTAAACGAAGTGATGTGGCCGAGTTATCCAAAAGTTCATAAGCGAAGAGAGAAATGCAATCAGGCAGTTCAAAATACAAAAGACGATTGAGAGGAACAAAGTTTTGTCGATAGAAAATGAATGATCACAAAAGAGAGACATAACAAAAAAAATTGATATAAAGAAAGACTTTTTTACTATTGTAACCGTTGTAGTAATGGAAGAATAATCAGATGAATAAGCTGTAATAAAACTATATAATTAGCAGATAAATTCAATAGAGCAAAATACCCAAGTCTTAAACCAATCACACCAAACAAATCTATCAATTTACTTCATCTCAGCTTATCTTAAGAGTAACGGCAATCAAATACTGGTAATTCTTAGTTATAGTCTTTAGTTGTGATCCAAATCTACGTTTATATGTTAGATTTGTTCCATATCCAATATCACACAGTTCTTTTAAGAGATGCATTCTTGGAGTTGTTCTTAGTGACCGATTGTGAGTTTTTTCTTTTATTTTATTTGCACTATTATCTGTAAGTTCTTTCTTATGTAAGCTACAAACCAACCCATCTTTGGAGGAAGAATCTCATCATCCAATTATCGTCTGATCATTATAAAATTTTGCAAGTGGCTGAGTAAGTAACCGATCTTTTCATAATCGAATCATATACGTTCATATTAGACGTATTTGCTTATTTTGGATCTTGAGGTCGAAGTTAATTGATTTAGATTGAGCCGTTTTATCAATTCAGGACACCCATGCATAATAGGGAGACAATACATGAACCAACAACCGATTACATTTATTGCATTAGGCAACAGAACAACGTTACTTTTAACTTTTTCCCAAAAGCAAAGCAACATGAGGGAAAATGGTGATCCATATTTCGATCCATTTTAGGAAAAACTAATAGGAGGGCGACACGTGGCATTGCACAAGAAATATGACGTTGATGAAAAGATCTTCAAGATACTTGAAGTGTTTTTTACGGAATCATAGCTAGTGTAAATTCAATTTTACACGGCAATAGATAGTCGACGAAGTGATGTTGCCAAGTTATCCAAAAGTTAATGAACGAAGAGATAAATGCGATCGAGCAGTTCAAAATACGAAATGCGACTAAGAGGAACAACGTTTGGCCGATAAAAGAGAAACGATCACAAGAGGGAAAAGTAATAATAAAAAATGATATAGAGAACGACTTTTTTACTATTGTAACCATTATAGTAATGGAAGAATTATTGGGATGAATAAGTTACAATAGAATTATATAATTAGCAAAAGAATTCAATAGAGCAAAATACTCAAGTCTCACACCAATCACACTTAACAAATCTATCAATTTACTTTATCTCATCTTATCCTAAGAGTAGTGGTAGTTCTTAGCTATAATATTTAGTTGTAATCCAAATCTACGTTTATATGTTAGATTTGTTCTTTATCTAATATCACACAGTTCTTTTAAGAGATGCATTCTTACAGTCATTCTTAGTGACCTATTGTGAGTTTTTTCTTTGTTTTATTTGCATTAGTATACTGAAAGTCCTTTCTTGTGTAAGGCACAAAGCCACCCATCTTCGGAGGAAGAATATCACCCTCTGATGATCGTCTGATCATTATAAAATTCTGCAAGTGGCTGAGTAAATGACTGATCTGCTCATAATCTAGTAATAAAAGTTCATATTAGACATATTTGTTTATTTTAGTGCTTGAGGTCGAAGTTAATCGATTTATATTGATTCGCTTTATCGATTCAGGCACGCCCATGCACAATGAGGAGACAACACATGAATCAACAACCGATTACACTTATTACATTAGCTAACAAAACAGCGTCACTTTTAACTTTTTTCCAAAAGTAAGGCGACGTGAGGGAAAATGTTGTACCATATTTCTAGTCATTCTGGAAAAAATAAAAAAGAGGGCAACATGTGGCATTACATAAAAAATAGGAAGTGGATGAAAAAATCTTTAAGATATTTTGAGTGCTTTTTACGGAATTATATCTAACGTAAATCCAGTTTTACACGTCAATGGATGGTCGATGAAGTGATGTGGTCGAGTTATCCAAAAGGTTAACGAGCAAAGAGAGAAATGAGATCAAGTAGTTCAAAATACAAAAGGCGACTAAGAGGAACAAAGTTTTGCCGATAGAAAAGAAACTATCACAAGAGGGAAACATAACAAAAAAATGATATAGAGAAAGACTTTTTTATTATTGTAACCGTTGTAGTAATGGAAGAATTATCGGATAAATAGGCTGCAATAAAACTATATAAGTAGCAGATAAATTCAATAGAGCAAAATACCCAAGTCTCACACCAATCACACCAAACAAATCTATCAATTTACTTTATTTCAGCTTATATTAAGAACAACGGTAACCAAATAGCGGTAGTTCTTATCTATAGTCTTTAGTTGTGATCCAAATCTATATTTATATGTTAGATTTGTTCCATATCCAATATCATACAATTCTTTTAAGATATGCATTCTTGCAGTCATTTTTAGTGACCGATTGTGAGTTTTTTCCTTTGTTTTATTTGTACCTTTATATTGTAAGTCCTTTATTGTGTAAGCTACAAACCAACTCATCTTTGGAGGAAGAATCTCACCCTCCAATTATCATCTGATCATTATAAAATTCTACAAATAGCTGAGTAAGTGACCGGTCTTCTCATAATCTAATTATATACGTTCATATTAGACGTACTTGCTTATTTTAGATCTTGATGTCGAAGTTAATTGATTTAGATTGAGTTGCTTTATCAATTCAGGCACACCCATGCACAATGGGGAAACAACACATGAACCAATACCCAATTACATTTATTGCAATAGGCAACAGAACAACGTTATTTTTAACTTTTCTCAAAAGCAAAGCGATAAGAGGGGAAATGTTGTACCATATTTCTATCCATTCTGGGAAAAATTAATAAGAGAGTGACATGTGACATTGCACAAGAAATAAGACGTGGAAGAAAAGATCTTCATGATACTTAGAGCGTTTTTTATGTAATCATAGGTAGCGTAAATCCAGTTTTACACGTCAATAAATGGTCGACGAAGTGATGTGGACGAGTTATCCAAAAGTTTAACGAGCGAAGAGAGAAATGCAATCGAGCAGTTCAAAATATGAAAGGCGACTAAGAGGAACAAAGTTTGACCGATAGAAGAGGAACGATCACAAAAGAGAAACATAACAATAATAAATGATATAGAAATTTTTTTTTTTTTTACTATTGTAACAGTTGTAAAATTTGAAGAATTATTGGGATGAATAAGTTACAATAGAACTATATAATTAAAAGAGAAATTCAATAAAGCAAAATACTCAAGTCTCACACTAATCATACCAAACAAATCTATCAATTTACTTTACCTCAGCTTATCCTAAGAGTAGCGTACTTCTTAGTTATAGTATTTAGTTGCAATCCAAATCTACGTTTATATATTGGATATGTTCTTTATCCAATATCGCACAGTTCTTTTAAAAGATGCATTCTTACAGTTGCTCTTATTGAAAGATTGTAAATTTTTCCTTTTGTTTAATTTGCACTTGTAAACTGAAAGTCCTTTCTTGTGGAAGCACAAAGTAACCTATCTTCGGAAGAAGAACCTCACCCTTCGATTATCGCCTAATCATTATAAAATTTTGCAAGTGGCTGAATAAGCGATCGATCTACTCATAATCTAGACATATATGTTCATATTAGACATATTTGCTTATTTTGGTGCTTGAGGTCGAAGTTGATTGATTTATATTAAGCCGTTTTATCATTCAGGCACGTCCATGTACAATGGGGAGACAACACATGAACCAACAGCCGATTACATTTATTGCATTAGGCAACAAAACAACATTACTTTTAACTTTTTCCTAAAGTAAAACGACGTGAGGGGAAATGTTGTACCATATTTCTATCCATTTTGGAAAAAACCAATAGGATGGTGACACGAGGCATTGTACAAGAAATAGGACGTGAATGAAAAGATCTTCAAGATACTTGGATCACTTTTTACGAAATAATAACTAACGTAAATTCAGTTTTACACGTCAATGGATGATCGACGAAGTGATATTGCCGAGTTATCCAAAAGTTTAACGAGCGAAGAGAGAAATGCAATTGAGCAGTTCAAAATACGAAAGGCGACTAATAGGAACAATGTTTGGCCGATAGAAGAACAACGTTACTTTTAACTTTTTTCCAAGCAAAGCGACATGAAGGAAATGTTGTACCATATTTCTTTCCATTATAGGAAAAATCAAAAGAAGGGCGACACATGACATTACACAAAAAATAGGACGTGAATGAAAAGATTTTTAAGATACTTGGAGCGCTTTTTACGAAATCATAGCTAGTGTAAATCCAGTTTTACGAGTCAATGGATGGTCGACAAAGTGATGTGGCCAAGTTATTCAAAAGTTTAATGAGCGAAGAGAGAAATGCGATCGAGTAGTTTAAAATACGAAAGGCGACTAAGAGGAACAAAGTTTAACCGATAGAAGAGGAACAATCACAAAAGGAAAATGTAATAATAAAAAATGATATAGATAGAGATTTTTTTTACTATTGTAACTGTTATAGTAATGGAAGAATTATCAGGATGAATAAGTTATAATAGAACTATATAATTAGCAGAGGAATTCAATAGAATAAAATACTCAAGTCTCACACCAATTACACCAAACAAATCTATCAATTTACTTTATCTCAGCTTATTCTAAGAGTAGTGACAGTTCTTAATAATACTCTTTAGTTGTAATCCAAATCTACATTTATATGTTGGCTTTGTTCCTTATCTAATATCGCACAGTTCTTTTAAAAAATGCATTCTTGCAGTCGTTCTTAGTGACCTATTGTGAGTTTTTTTCTTTGTTTTATTTGCACGAATATACTAAAAGTCCTTTCTTTTGTAAGCCACAAAGCAACCCATCTTCAAAGGAAGAATTCCACCATCTAATTATCGTCTGATCATTATAAAATTCTGCAAGTAGTTGTGTAAGTGACCGATCTTCTCATATACATTCATATTAGTCATATTTGCTCTTAAGATCGAAGTTAATTTATTTAGATTGAGTCACTATATCGATTCAGGCACGTTCATGTACAATGGGGAGACAACATATGAACTAACAACCGATTACATTTATTGCATTAGGCAACAGAATAACGTCACTTTTAACTTTTTCTCAAAAGTAAAGCGACGTGAGGAAAAATGTTGTACCATATTTCTACTCATTCTGGAAAAAACTAAAAAGAGGGCGACACGTGGCATTGTACGAGAAATAGGACGTGGATGAAAAGATCTTTAAGATAGTTGGATCATTTTTTTATGGAATCATAGTTAGCGTAAATCTAGTTTTACGCGTCAATAGATGGTTGACGAAGTGATGTGGCCGCGTTATCCAAAAGTTTAACGAACGAAGAGAGAAATATGATCGATCAATTCAAAATACAAAGGTGACTGAGAGGAACAAAGTTTGGTCGATAGAAGAAGAATGATCACAAAAGGGAAACGTAACAAAAAAATGATATAGAGAAAAACTTTTTACTATTTTAATCGTTGTAGTAATGAAAGAGTTATCGGGATGAATAAGTTGTAATAGAACTATATAATTAGCAGAGAAATTATATAGAGTAAAATACTTAAGTCTCACACCAATCACACCAAATAAATCTATCAATTTACTTTATCTCAGCTTATCTTAAGAGTAGCGGCAATCAAAATGCAGTAATTCGCTATAGTCTTTAGTTATAATCCAAATCTACGTTTATATGTTAGATTTGTTCTTTATCAAATATCGCACAGTTCTTTTAAGAGATGCATTCTTGCAGTCGTTCTTAGTGATCGATTACGAGTTTTTCTCTCTATTTTATTTGCATTAGTATACTGAAAGTCCTTTCTTGTGTAAGCACAAAGCAACCCATCTTCAGAAGAATAATCCCACTCTCCGATTATCGCCTAATCATTATAAAATTTTGCAAGTGGCCCAATAAACAATTAATTTTCTCATAATCTAGTCATATACGTTTATATTAGACATATTTGCTTATTTTGGTGCTTGAGGTTGAAGTTGATCGATTTAAATCAAATCGCTTTATTGATTCAGGCACGCCCATATACAATGGGTAGACAACACACGAACAAGCAGCCGATTACATTTATTGCATTAGGCAACAGAACAACATCACTTTTTTTTTCTTTCCAAAAGTAAAGTGTCGTGAGAGAAAATGGTGTACCATATTTCTAACCATTCTGGAAAAAATCAATAGGAGGGCGACACGTGGCATTGCACACAAAATAAGAGGTGAATGAAAAGATCTTCAAGATACTTGGAGCGCTTTTTACGCAATCATTGCTAACGTAAATCCAGTTTTACACGTCAATGGATGGTCGACGAAGTGATGTAGCTGAGTTATCCAAAAGTTTAACGATCGAAGAGAGAAATGCGATCGAGAAGTTCAAAATACAAAAGTCGACTGAGATGAACAAAGTTTGGCCGATAGAAGAGGAACGATTACAAAAGTGAAACGTAACAAAATAATGATATAAAGAAAGACTTTTTTACTATTGTAACTGTTGTAGTAATGGAAGAATTATCAGGATAAATAAGTTGCAATAGAACTATATAATTAGTAGATGAATTCAATTGAGCAAAATACTCAAGTCTCACACCAATCACATCAAACAAATCTATCAATTTACTTTATCTCAGCTTATCCTAAGAGTAGTGACAATCAAATGGTGGTTGTTCTTAATTATAGTCTTTAGTCGTAATTCAAATCTACGTTTATATGTTGAATTTGTTCTTTATCCAATATCACATAGCTATTTTAAGAGATGAATTCTTATAGTTGTTTTTAGTGACCGATTGTGATTTTTTTCTTTTGTTTTATTTGTACTAATATACTGGAAGTCTTTTCTTGTGGAAGGCATAAAGTAATCCATCTTCGGAGGAAAAATCTCATCCTCCAATTATCGGCTGATCATTATAAATTTTTGCAAGTGGCTGAGCAAGTGACCGATATTCTCATAATTTAGCATATACCTTCATATTGGATGTATTTGATTATTTTGGTGATTGGGGTCAAAATTGATCGGTTTGGATAGAGCTACTTCATCGATTTTGGCACGCCCCGGCACATTACACGTGACAAGAAACAAACTGTGTGCCAACACTGGTTTAACATAATTTCCTTTAGGTACTAGACCGTATAAATAGAATTAACAACATTGACAATTATGATTATTAGACCACATAACATGTGGACGGTAATGTCGTAACACACTCTGAATTCTTAGTCGTAGCAGTGGCAAAACGAATTATTTTTTTTCAATTTAAATGTCCATTAATTCCACCAATCGGTAGCTTGGATCATCCAGTGAGGGAGACCTCTTTTGTCATGTTCCATCTACAATGGGCTACGATCGTTGGATCGATAATCAAGCTTGTAAAGGTCCCACCCTAAATAAGATTTTAGTTGAACTTCGATAAAATCATTTCTAAATAAGATTTTAATTGAACTTGGATAAAATCATTTCCAGACAAATCAATAACCATTGAAAATCTAATCGATCAAGTGGACAGTACTCTTAGAAAGTTAAAAAAAATATTGATAGACCTGATCAATAGATCTAGAACCTAACCAATGAAATCCCGACCGATCATTCAGGCGCTCTAGATACCCTGATTAGCATCGTAAAATCTTTTTTATCTGACTCATAAAAGATCGCAAAACCAAACTGATCGCACATTTAGGGTTCCTAACACTTCACGGACGCAACCAACAGACCAGATTAATAAAATAAAACCACAAGTTGTTGGGTAGTTGATGATGACATCATCGTCCTTGCTCCTATTTTTCACTCTTGCAAGCATCAAAGGACTCATTTTATAGTGCCACGTGAACTGTTGGCCAGCCATTAACCAATGGACACCTGACACCTCTATTGCACTGGACAAAGATTTATATGCCTTCCGACAAATCTTACATGACAAAATTTTGCCAAGTCTCCACCGTTAGTTGATGGTTTTCACCTATAAATTCAACCCCAACATCACGCTCAAGGAGGGAAAAAAAGAGACAGTGAGAGTAACAAAAAGAAATAGAGAGGGTATAGTCCTCTTCTCCAAAGGCTTTGGAGACTTTTGATCGATGCCGAGGCCATACCTGACTCAGGAGACCAACATTGGGGGGAAACAATCCACTACAGAAGATAGTAAAGTCAAGAGTAGGGTTGGAATTGGTATATCTGACCATCCCTTTTTGCAGAAAAGGGTGTCAAGTCCGTCATCGTCCTTCTCACATCTCAAATGAACTTACATTCCTGTATCACATCCTAGACACAAAAATACACAGTCACCTTCTTTTATCTTTATTGTACAACTCTTTCTCTTATCCACATTTCTCTTTTACTTTACTTTGACTACCGGGGGTCCCTAAACCCTGCAAAGTAAGGATAGGTTCCAGTTTTTTTTTTTTTTTTTTTGCCTTCCCAGTATCTTAAACTTTGTAAAGTGCGGATAAATGCAATATGGTTGAAGTTCCACTTAATTTCCTTAAAAAATTATAAATTTATGTAAAGTAGAGACCGCACGCAGTGTAAGCAAAATAGGGTACTTAACCCATTCTTTTCTATAACCGAAGCTCTTACCTAGAATCTACAGTTACCGACTAATCACATGAGTCACTTAAGTTGGGGAATCTTATGATTCCTGAGCCTTTAAAGTAATTTTATAGTTTATAACTGGTCATAGATTTCAAACTTCATTTGGCTAGTGAGGACTCCAAAAATCAAACACATTTTTACATTAGACTCAATTCCATACCCATTTATGTAATTAATAAGAAAAAGTGAAAGCAACCGCTTACGTAGTGACGGTGTTCACAATGATCAAAGCCATTTTCTACATATAAGCATGTATCTAAACATTAACCATTCAAATCATGGTAGGTGGGTTGTAACCTAAAACCACAATGAAAGGATTAAACATCGAATTGTTGTTGTTAAAGGTCAACGGCTCAAACTTTACAAGGAAATGTCCACTAACTAAAGGTTGTAATTATTTACACCAGACTTGTCACATTTCATGTTATCCAAATTTTTTTTGCCACATGTTAACATTCATATATGAACAAGAGAGGCAATTGTACTCGCATCCAAGAAGAATTGCAATAACCTTGTGATTAGCAAGACACCTACCCTGCCAGCTTAAAATAAACTTGCTACCAAAAAGTAATCTTGCTCATACTCGTATGTATGTCCCTTAAAAAAAATAAAAATAAAAATAAAAAGAATATCATTTGAAAGACACGTGACCAACATACACATGACAAAAAACATGTTAATGTGAAAATATCTCATTATTAAGGGATAACTCTCCCCTTTCAAAATCGATCATTCATTGTTACCATTGATTATTGAAAAGTTAGATCAACATTGACATGTGAAGGTTTAATTTTAGTCTAGCTAGTTCGGCACTTTAGTTCACAAGTATTCAATGATTCCCGATACAATTCTGACATGCCTGACACTTTTTCAAATCACACATATCTAATTGAATTCATACCATTCGTTACACGTGTGAATGCGTTCTGATTGAATAACAACAGCAAGATCAGTCTAACTTTGTAGTTTCGCCGTATCCGTAGTAAGGCCACGATTTGAAGTGCCTCTAAGTCTATTTACTCTACTGTTCCTTGGTCCAAATTCCGACGGGTGTAAGACAATGCTCAGCATATGACTCTTGATACACAGGCACTTAAATAATTGAATACTGGCCTTATGAGTCACAATTCGAAAATCAGAGTGGCTGTATAAACTTAACCTCTGATTGGCGGACACTTGTTTGTTGAAATAGGCCCATTAGATATTTTTCATTTTAGCCATCCAATAAGGGCCTGTTTGGCCGGGCAGATTGGAATGGATTGAAAGGGATTGGAAGGTAAATCCCGGGATTGGCCGGGTGTGCCAAACAGACTCGGGATTCTGATCCCAGGATATAGCAATCCCATGGGATCGCCAGTAATCCACTGACATCACCATCATTACCTTAAAATCCATCCAATCCACCCTAATCCCATTCAATTTTTCCTTGCACGTGTTTGGTTCGACGGATTGGAAGGTGCAATCCTGGGATTGGACAACTGTGCCAAACAGACTTGGTGATCTAATCCTGGGATATAGCAATCTCATGGATCTTGCACTAATCCACTAATGCAGCCGTCATTACCTTGAAAGTGATGTCATCCACCCTAATACCATTCAATCCCTTCCAATCCGCCCGACCAAACACGCCCTAAGGGCCTGTTTGGCCGGACGGATCCCATGGGATTAGGAGGGCTGGGTGGATTTTAAGGTAATGATGGTGGTGTCTGTGGATTGGTTTAAGATCCATGGGATTGCTATATCCCAGGACAAGTTCACCGAGTCTGTTTGGCACGCCTAGCATATCCCAAGATTTTACCTTCCAATCCCTTCCAATCTGTCCAACCAAACACGCCCCAAGCACGATTGAACGGGATTAGGAGGGATGGGATCAATTTTAAGGTAATGATGGTGATGTCGGTGGATTAGTTTTAGATCCACGGGTTTACTATATCCCGGGACAAGTTCATTAGGTCTATTTTTGCTCATTTGGCATATCCCCGGATTTTACCATCCCATCCCTCCTAATCCCTCTTAATCTGCCCGGCCATACATGCCCTAAATGTCCACTTAATCCAACGGTCAGATGATCAAACAATGGTAATTTTTTCATTCATGGTACATCGAAATTGGGATTTATAGTTTGGACAGTTTAAAATGAATTATTTACATGCCACGTATGCAATGTTCAAGTAACTTGAAAGTACATAAGGCCCTGTTTGGGCGCATGAAATAGGGTGGCTTAATCGGTATTAGGAGGGATGGAATTTGCTAATCCTTGATGTGACGACTTCGGAGCTATTTGGAAGGCGGACGTCTCTCCACGTCTTAAGAGGGACTGGCGCGTGCAGTGGAGTCGGTGGGATATGAAATCCCACCGAGATACACCCTATCGCGAGGTAGAATCCCTCGAGCAAGAAGAAGACGAAGCTTTCTCCGACGCCGTGTGAAACAGTAGCCAATGCATCAAAATCTCTCCCATTCTCCCTCTTTTTATTTCTACTCCGTTGGAGTATCTTCTCTACGCAATCAGCTCTTCTCAACAGAAGTGAAATCTTTTTGTACAAAAAGGCGACAAAAAGCTAAATACATTTGTAATTTTACAAAATTCTCCCATGGCTCTTTTCCCTCATTGCCATTTTTTTAGGTCTTTTTCTCATTTCAAATCCATGGCTCAGGGTACCATGAAAGGCTCGGAGCCTGTTCTTTTTCAAAGAAATTGCAATGCTCATCTCCTCCAGTTAAGAGATTACTCTCTTACATCTTCGTCATCTAATGATACGCCTTTTGGGTGTTTAAAGTAATGCAGGGATGGTCCGAGAATTGAAGATAATTGATTGAAGAATGGGAAGAAGATGCATAGTCGAATATGAGAATCGACGGAACAGGCTGTTCATTTGGATGAAGAATTTCACAGGAGAGAACACTGTGTGGGACATTATCTTCATTTAAGATTGCGCTCGAATCACTGTCTGACGATCCATCTTTGAAGTCGCCAAACATCATGAGCCCGCCAGCACAATGCTCATGGCTTTGATCAATATTCTCCTCCATCTTGCTCTGTTCCAATACCCTATTTTTGGATTCAGATTGAATGATTTCCTGTTTCACATGGCAGCCGTTCTCTACGTTCTTCACTCTGGAGAAAGCTTCTTCTTCTTCTTGATACCTGGTCGCTTGGAAACACGGCGCCGAAGAAAGCTTTGTCCGTTTCACACGGCTTTACCTGAAATTTCGATTGCTCCCTGGTCGCTTGGAAACACGAGACATGCGTGAGAGATCTAAGTCACTCATCACACAGTCCTGTCCGTGCACAATGATCATCAAGTGGGCCACAATTATACACGGAATCACAATTTCTGTGAAAAGACCATTCATCCCAATGCGGATACCATGCAATCAACGGCTCAGATCTCCACATTGGGTGAAGATGGAGGATGTGACGGCACTATGTGAAATCCACTTCAATCCAATGGGTAATCCAAACAAACCCATACCGGCCGTACGGGATAACACATGGGATGATTGTAATCCCATAAAACCCAAACAGGTCATGTGTTGTGCATGGATAAACGAGTACACGTAATGCAGCCGACCATCCACTGTAACTCATAAATGCAGTGGCGGTCGTAATTCCATCCCTCCTATTCCACGGGCCTAAGCATCATCTGTCACTTTCTATATAGAGGGCCTGTTTGGCCGGGCAGATCCCATGGTATTAGGAGGGATGGGATCAATTTTAAGGTAATGATGATGGTGTCAATGGACTGTCTTAAGATCCATGGGATTGCTTATATCCCGGGACAAGTTGACTGGGTCTGTTTGGCACGCCGTGCATATCCCGGGATTTTACCTTCCAATCCATCCAACCAAGGGATAAGATCAATTTTAAGGTAATGATGGTGATGTCAGTGGATTGTCTTAAGATCCGTGGGATTGCTCATATCCCGGGACAAGTTCACCGGATTTGTTTGGCTAGTCATGCTTATCCCAGGATATTGCCGATCCCATCCCTCCTAATACCGTGGGATCTGCCTGGCCAAACAGGCCCTAAAGATTTCTTTCCTTTCTTTCTTTCTTTTTTTTTTTTTTTTAGTTTTTGTTTTTGTTTTCAGAAATTCATGATTCATACCAATCAGATTTATCTTTTTGGCCGAGAACTCCAAGACGGACTACCGTGAAATACGCATACGGTGCACTTTCACAATGGATAGGATAGGTTTCCAACCAAGTCCATCGTACAAGGTCCATGCTCTTTGGATTCTGGAAACGGTAGCGGATGAAATCGGATTGCGTACTGAGTTACTTAGTACGCTTTTATCGTACTGAGTAAACTCAGTTGGGCCCACTGTGAATGTATGCGGTTTATCCTCACCGTTCATACATTTCCCCACCTAACTTTAGGGGTTAAACCCAAAATAAAAGTATATCGAAAGCTTAAGTGGACCATACCACAGGAAACAGTATGGAATAATGATTTCCACAGTTGAAACCTTGGTAGGGTCCACAGTTATGTTTATTTGTCATCTAACCCATTCATAAGATGACACAGTCATAGATGAAGGGAAAACAAAAATAACAGATTGATCCAAAACTTCTGTGGCCTCCAAGAAATTTTCAACGGTAGAATTTCAATTTACACTGTTTCCGGTGGCCTAGAGCCCTTAAAGTATCTGTTAAAATGTATGGACAGAGTAGATAAAATATTTAAATCATGATGGACCCCACAGTAAACTCCGTACGCTTAGCGTGCTCAGTTACTCAGTAGCCAATCTGCGTCCAGCAACAGTTAGTGAGTGTTCCATGACCATATGGGGCCCACCTTTATGATTATATATATATGTGTGTATATATATATATATATGTATATATATATATATATATATACACACACACACACGGAAACGCTCACCTGCGAACCAGTACGTACGTACTACGTACGAACTTTTTTGAGAACCCATCATACGTGATGTGGATCCAAAATCTAAACTGTTCATGTGAAGCAACACCTCGTGAAACCCCCCAGGCCCAAGTTTTACTTTGATCTAAAACTTTAAAGGGCCATGAAAAATGAAAACAGTTTCCTCCCTTGATTTGCATTTCTCTTTGCTATGGCCCACCAGAATTTTAGATCGGGGTGAAAAAATTTTACCTAAGGTTTCATGGGATTCCGCATCACATGGACCATTCAGATTAGACACCTATGGCATGTGTGCAAAGGTGCGCACGTGCATAGGTGCGCAGAGGAGCATAACTCATATATATATATATATATATATATATATATATATATATATATATATATATATATATATATATATATCACTGTCCATCCATGTTTACAACTCATTTGATGATTTGATTCCAAAACTTAAGTAGATTCAAATCTCTGGTGGGCGACACCACTTAAAAATGGGGTGGATGACAATTAGAAACTTATTATATGCCATAAAAGTTTCAGATCAATATGATATTTGTATTTTATCTTCATCCATATCTATTTGACCTTGTAAACAGGTTGGCCTAGCAAATAAACATTACGGTGGGCCCTACATCCCTTGTTAGTTTTTAATTGTAGGCATTCAATCACCACTGTTTCCTGTTGTGTGTTCCACCTGAGATTTGGATCTTCTTGATTTTTTATACCACGTCCTAAAATGATCTGGAAAAACGGATGAACGGCATGGATATACAAAAAATTTACCAAGGTGGGCCACACGGTCAGGATAACACCCATTAACGTGTTACCCGGGTAACCGCTAATCCGCTCCCCTGGGTACGCCACTACGTTGGATCCCCGTATCTACCGAAGTCGGTTGATCCCTGACTGTGGGGCCCACCTTGATGTATGAGTCTTAAATCCAAGCTGTCTATCCTTCTCGTTCAGCCATTCTATAGTATGAGCCCAAAAATGGAGCATATCCAAATATCAGGTGAACCACGCTAGGAAACATTGTTGATTGAGCGGCCACCATTAAAAACCTCTTGGGGGCCAAAATGCTTATTTTCCATCCAACATGTTGATAAGTTCAAAGAGACCTGGATAAAAGGACCGCACAAATATTAGCTCTATCCAATTTCAATGGTCAGTGGTAATCACCACTGTTTCCTGTATAATATGGTCCACATGAGATTTGAATCTGCTGCATTTTTTGGGTTTGTACATTAAAATAGTCAGGAAAAACGAATAGACGGCGTGGATATAAGACACATACACCACGGTATGCCCCACTGTCAGGGATCCACCGAAACCGCGTCCGATTATGGGGCAGCAGTTGCTAAGTTTGAGAAAAAAAAAAAAAAATTAGTACTCTGGCCGAGTGGGATAGATGGTACGCAGGCACTTAGATATTACCAAACTACCAAACTACATGCCTGGCATGCAAGCAAGTCAAAAGTAAACGCTTAAAAGCTAGGGACGGTTAAAATGGAAATTGTAAAATAACTGTTTCAACGAACAAGCGTCCACGAAAATCAGAGTCTACGATGGCCGTGACTTAGCCAGAGAGGACGCGGATTGGCTGGTGACCTGACTTCTGGGAGGCCACAGAGATTTTAGATGAATTTGATACTTGTGTGTGGTTATGAACAATTCCAATGGCAGATAAAGATCATGGTGGGCCCTAAAAACGTTTCAACGGTGGGTGTCATTATATTATTGTTTCGTGTGGTGTGGTTCACTTAAGCTTTGGACATGCCTCATTTTTGTCCTCATTCCCACTGACATCGCCATCATTACCTTGAAATCCACCTAATCCCGTCCATTTTTTGCCTGGGAGGTGTTTGGTTGGATGGATTGGGAGGGATTGGCTGGCTAAATCTCGGGATTGGCTAAGCATACAAATAGACTCGGTGGTGGAATCCCTGGATATAGCAATCCCATGGAATTGCCAGCAATCCACGGACGCAGCCATCATTACCTTCAAAATAGCTGTCATCCACCCTAATACAATCCAATCCCATGGAATGGGCCTGTCCAAACACCCCCAAATGTTCACCTAATCCAAGGGTCAGATGATCAAATAATTGTAAATTTTCATTCTTGGTACATCCAAAATGGGATTTATAGTTTAAACGGTTTAAAATGAATTATTTGCATGCCACGTATGCAATTTTCAAGCAACTTAGAAGTGCATGAGCATCATCTGTCACTTTCTATATAGTATTAAAGTTTTCTTTTCTTTCGTCTTCTTCTGTTTTTTTTTTTTTTTTTATTTCTTGGGTTTTTGTTTCTGTTTTCAGAAATCCATGACTCGTATCGATCAGATTCATCTTTTTGGGCGAAAAGTCCACAACGGACTACCCTGAAATACGCATACCGCGCACTTTAGCAATCGATAGGATAGGTTACCAACCAAGTCCATCGTACTCTTTTGGATCCTGGAAACGGCAGCGGATAAGGTGTTACCCCGGTAACACGTTAGTGAGTGTTCCGTTGACCATATGGGGCCCACCTCTATGATTTTATTTTATTTTCTATCAACGCTGTCCATCCATGTTTCCAACTCATTTTATGATTTGATTCCAAAACTTAAGTAGATTCAAATCTCAGGTGGACGACACCACTTAAAAATGGGTAGATGACAATTAGAAAATAAAAGTTTTAGATCAAGTTGATATTTGTATTTTATCTTCAACCATATTTATTTGACCTTGTAAACAGGTTGGCCTGGCAAATAAACATTACGGTGGGTCCTACATCCCTAGTTAGTTTTTAATTGTGGGCATTCATTCACCATTGTTTCCTGTTGTGTGTTCCACCTGAGATTTGGATCTCCTTGATTTTTTATACCACGTCCTAAAATGATCTGAAAAAATAGATAGACGGCATGGATATACAAAATATTTACTAAGGTGGCCCCACGATGAGGATAACGGTCAGGATAACACCCATTAACGTGTTACCCGGGTAACAGCTAATCCGCTCCACTGGGGGTACGCCGCTACGTTGGATCCCCGGATCTACCGAGGTCGGTTGATCCCTGACTGTGGGGCTCACCTTGATGTATGAATCTTAAATCCAAGCTGTCTATCCTTCTCGTTCAGCCATTCTATGGTATGAGCCCAAAAATGGAGCATATCCAAATCTCAGGTGGTCCACGCTACAGGAAACATTGTTTATTGAGCAGCCACCACTAAAAACCTCTTGGAGCCACCAAAATGCTTATTTTCCATCTAACATGTTGATAAGTTCAAAGAGACCTGGATAAAAGGACCGAACAAATATTGGCTCTATCCAATTTCAATGGTCGGTGGTAATCACTACTGTTTCCTGTATAATATGGTCCATATGAGATTTGAATTTGCTGCATTTTTGGGTTCGTACATTAAAATAGTCAGGAGAAAGAACGGACGGCGTGGATATAATACACATGCACCACGGCAAGCTCCACACACTCCATGTTAGCCACCCCCGCTAGGAATCGATACCAAGACCTCAAGTGTTGTAACAAAGTATCTCCACTCAGTTGCCAGTTGAGCAATGGATTGCCTGGTTACCTGACTCTATGGGTCAAACAATGATGTTTATATTTAATCTGGGACTCCTGCTAGATGAATTTGATACTTGTGTATGGTTATGAACAAGTCCAATTGCAAATAAAGATCATGGTGGGCCCTAAAAACGTTTCAACGGTAGGTGTCATTATATTATTGTTTCGTGTGGTGTGGTTCACTTACGCTTTGGATATGCCTCATTTTTGTCCTCATTTCTCAAAATGATCTAGCAACATGGATGGATGGCGTTGATACAAAACACATACATTAAGGTGGGCCTCATAGAGTCGGGTCACCAGTCATCACGAAATCTCTGTCCGAGCGAGACTGGGTTCCACAAATTAAAATCTGCTTGAATTGGGAAACGGATTGGCTACTCCCCTGCCACCAGCTCGGTGGCTGATGGTCGGTGCTCTGTGGACCCACCATGATTTATATGTTTCATCCACTCCGTTCATCCATTTTTACAAATCATTTTAGGGCTTTCTGACAAAAATGAGAAGGATATAAATTGCAGGTGGACCACACCACAGGAAAACAATAGTTAATGGATATCCACCATTAAAATCCTCCTAAGCCCACTATACTTTTTATTTTACATCCAATAATTAGTTCCAGAGACCCAAATGAAGGGAAAAAAACAAAGATCAGCTTAATCCAAAACTTTTATGGCTCCCAAAAAGTTTTTAATGGCTAAGGTTCATTCAACACTGTTTCTTTTAATACGGTCTACTTGAGAATGGGATATAAATCATTTTAATATTTTAACATAAGATGATCTAGAAAAATAGATGAACGGTATGGATGAAATATATACATAATGGTAGCTCACATAGCATCGACCATCACCGTTGACTGGTAGCAGGGGTAGCCAATCCGTTTCGTTTCCTTGATTTGAAAGGGATACTCGAGTTCTCAATTCTGACAAGTGGGCCAAGATTCGGTAATCCAGACTATTTCTCCGTTGCGTCCCACCGTTGATGTACCAATCCCAAAACTCTGCTAGATCAGAAGATGCCAGATATCACTTTTGGGAATTTTCTTAGTTAAATCTGGCCCGTTAAGTCAAAATGGAATTCCATCCACAGTGTGACACGACAGATTATAGCCCCACCTGTAAAAATTCAGAATCCATGACGAAAACTCTTCCCAAAATACACTTTTTTTTTTTTTTGTCTTTTTAATATAATTGCGCGATGATTTAGCTGTGTTTGTCCAATTCAATGGTTAGGATCGTTCATACCTGTGGAAAGATATCGTCAGGAAAACGGCAACGATAGACGGAGAAGAACCAGAATACCATGGGGCCATGTGGCTACATTTCACGATTGTGTTGTGTTTTTATAATAAAAAATAAATTTATTTATTTTTAATAAGAAAATATATACATTTATTATGAAATATATTCATAAATAATCTTAAATAATCTGTATAACCTGACGGCAAGAGAATAGATTTTGCCTATAGAACCAAAGGTTCGAATCAATACAAACAGTACTCTGTGCTTGCGCCTGTGTTGGGTTTAGTCTAATGAGCCTAAACATTTTGTCACTTGGATTGGGCGCATCTAAACCAGCCATGGTGCAATTAAGAGTGAACCCATATCGCATCATGCATGTGGCCGAAGTTGTGCTGATTGTGCGTAAAAATTTGAAGTGTCACTTGTATATCTTTCGAGAAAGAACACCATGTCCCTTCAATTTATATATAGCCTAGATGTCCTGGTTAGGAAGAATACTCTGATTTCTTAAATCAAGCAATTGTTTGTCTAGTGCTCTTGAAGATGATTTGTTATTTTCATTCTTTTGTATTTGCTAGTATCTTTAAAATGCAGCAAATTTATCTTGAGAAATTGATTATTTAAGCCAAAGCTTAAATATGTTAAATTAGATTGTCTATCATGGCCCGAAATTCAAGTATTGAGTGTGCACCTTTAGACCTGAGTTACGGTCCATGACTCGTACACTTAGTGTACTTAAATCAGTGAGTCACATTATTTAATAGAGGCATAATATAATCTAAATTTTATGTTCTCATTAACATTAATCAATACATTCATATCAACTTAATCCATTCATAAACATTCACCACCACACATCCAAAAAATCAAGAACACAAGTTAAAACTAAATTGAGACTTTTATTAAGTCATTAGAATTATCAAATTATTTAAAATTTTAAAAAAAATAATAAAATTTGAAGTCATTTAAAAACAAAAAAAATAATAATAATAGGAAACATACATCTCATTTAATTATTCTAATGATCCAACGAAGTAATCTTGTCTTCGGTTAAATACGACCACTGATCCTATGGATCATCCACTAGTTTGACTTCATGTTCTTGTTCTTGAGTTATTATATCTGCTTCAATTCCATCTGTACGGTTTTTCCATTAATAAACCGTTAGCTGGCCAGGCCCAGTGAGTGAACCCATCATGGTTTGTGCACGATACAATTAAAACAATACATAAAAGTAAAGCATAAAAATCATAATACAATGCAAATAATGTAATTAAAGTAAATGCTGTGAATGAATTTTGATGATGTATCAAGTGGGTATAAATAGAAACCGTCTACTTGCTTGAGTTGAATATTGACAACCCGCATCTGCACTTGGCAGGCTTCTACCGTTGGTAGGCATGGGCAAGGCCCGCATCCCCCCCCCCCCCCCCCCATTTGACAGGCTTCCACATATAGTAGGTTTCTAGTGGGTACAATGGGTTGTCCCCCAGGTAATTGCACAAGAGTATTAATGATGTCAGGCATGAATGTTTGATGCAACAGTAATCATATCAGCAGTCACATATATCTCTTCGTATGAGAGGCATTTTACATGTTCATAATTTAAGAATATCTTAGCATAATCAGCTCATAATCAATTTAATCAAGTCATTCACAACAATAAATTATTTTAATCATATGAAGAGGAAACATGTTGGGATTACTCACCTGATGATTTAGGGAGAAATCTGATGGAGCAAATTAGAGAATAAATATAAATAATCCATATGCAGTACACCATAATATTAAAAAATATTAAGTTTATAAAGCATTTGATTTGTTTTGATTACTAATTAAGGTTATACATGAGAGTAATACTTAGGTTTTACAAGGTAACATACCTAATAGATAGGGTTTGTCTTATCTATCTCAGCCAAAAAGTCAAGCTAGATATCTTATAAAATGACCTACCACATGGATGACTTGAATCTTGTAATAGCATGCCATGATGACACATAATTTTAGCCTATGTATGTTTTGTCCTAAACATACATGTAGCTTATATAAGTTTTATCGTGCATCCGAATGCTGAATTATATATATCTAACACACTTTTTTTTATGTAGGTCCTACTTACACGGATCTAGACTGATTATATGGTTACCACTACTATATTAACCATTGGGAAGAAATTTCAATCCAATCTGAAATCTGTGGGACCCATAATACCCCAAACGATCATTGTACAACTAGCATTATTTTCTTTCTGTATGGGTCGCACACATTTTGGATATATCCTAAATTTACATTCTTAACCCACAATAACCTTCCATATCAAATGGATAGAGTGGATACAATATATATATCACTGTGGGTCCACAATCTGATAACCCAAGATGGTTTTTAATGTTAAAAACCGCACTTGGTTTCAACTCTGAAAACCAAACTTTATTTTTTGTACTTATTTATTTATTTAATTTTTTTAATAGGTCACTGATAATCTAAACCATGGGTGAGATGGGTAATATCCTCATAAAGGACAAGCCCAAAAATCTCCTCGAAATAACACTTTTGTGGCCCCCATGAATACTCAATGGTGCCCATTTAATTTTCACTGTTTAAGGCGCTGTGGTTCACGTAAGTCTTCTTTCGATTAAATTTTTCAGCCACATGTCTCTTATTAAGTGACAAGATTATTAGACAGTTGTAACGCCCTGAAAATCGGGGGTCGAGCATAAACTCAACTCCCGAGTTCCAGAACATCACTTATGCAACAAAATGAATGATGATTGAATGTTGACTGTATTCGTGCATTGAACATGAGTGAGATTAAGCCAAAACAAAGATATCATACTCCGAGATTAAATTTGCAAGCGGAAGACTATGATAGATAGATAAATTATATAAACTATGATGAGTCTCCAGAGTGTGATAACATTACCAGGTTAAATAATTACAAGGACAGTTCTAAAATATACCTAATGTGATGGCATGTAATGTCTCCTATCCCAAATACCATAGCCCCGTCAGTACAATACCAGGTCTTCATAGACCGGTCAAAGAGATATAGATAGGAGAACTCCTCCTCATCACCATAGAAATAGTCCGACTCTGCTTCATAAGCATCGCCATCATCTGAAATTCAACAATTCTGTTTGGTGTGTACAACACCGTCCCGTAACGTGGGAGTGAGTAGCTAACTCAGTGGAACAATAAGACATAAGTTATCATGTGATCAATACAGTCAAGCAGTAATGATAAAGCAGTAAATCAAACACTCCTAGTTACTCTGATTAATGCAAGTATGAATGCAGGTATGATGGATGCCCTCTCTGACATACTCCCTCAAGCGACACCATCTCACGTTCGCACATGCTTACATCCCACAGTGCTCCACATCTTCCAGGCACATGCGATGTATGATGAGCATGATTACCGAGTTTTTAATTAGTTCATTTCACACAGCAGGATTGGGAAACTAGGGTACCTCCCTTGTATCATATCCAAACATGATCCAATCTAGGGTCGTCAGTCCTAGTTAATATCAGACGATGGTGTGTTTTCTAGGTCACTGCAGAGGCTGCCAGGGCTGTTACGCACAAAGGTTGCACCACTCCCCCATCACCCCTTAAACGATTCATCACGATACAACTATGCAGAAACAGGCCTAGTTCATACTCTATATATCGCGGCGAACCCTAAGGCACGCTGCAACTTCAGAGTATGCTCGCGGTCACTACAAAGGGCTGCCAGGGCTGTTACGCACAAAGGTTGTACCCCTCCCCCATCACCTTATCAATGTAGGCCGACAGCGCGAATATAGTGTCCCATACCACCATAATCGGCTCACGAGTAGAGTTGCTCACTGGTCACTACGGGGAGGCACGTAGCGTGGGCGAGGCGACACCGACCACGGTGTCCCATACCACCATGTCCGGCTCATGAGTCTTAGTGGATCGAGGTACCATAGTTAACGGGATTTTCACTGGTAAGTTTGGTACCCTAGGTTCAAGCATTAGCGACCAAACATGGTGAACATACATAAGGCATACGGTTTACTTGACATGTTCAGCTAGCTCGAGCGCACAACAAGTTGGGCGATATGAGGCGCAGAAGCACCTCGTGTGGCTAACCACTATCGCCAACCGAAGTACGACACGGGTTCACCAACACATCGTGCGTGGCGGAACGAATCCAAACCACATCTTCAAGTCTGATACCGGATGCTTGGACTACGAACATAGTCCCAAGCTCAGTCAAATCCTAACCATAGCATGTGAAATACGGCATGATAACATGGTAATTCAAGAACACTAGCAAGCATAATATAAAGCATAACATGAAGCATGTTA
This sequence comes from Magnolia changhungtana, assembly GCA_030180095.1. Lineage (NCBI taxonomy): Eukaryota > Viridiplantae > Streptophyta > Magnoliopsida > Magnoliales > Magnoliaceae > Magnolia > Magnolia changhungtana. Next base: position 1,102,441 of record JASAUF010000396.1, on the reverse strand, counting down.
ATAACAAGTCACAAAGCATGTTATAAAGCATTATGTAAATAAGTATACAAATACTTACATTTCGTAGGCGAGTGGTTAGAGTGAACAACCACATGGAGAGTGTCATATGCGACTCTAAGGTAACCGAGAATCCCATCTCAGCACCTACCTAAGATTCTAACACTTAAGCACTTACACTCACAAGTGATTTCACCAACACTTGGAATGCAATCTTTCGACATACATGACGTATGCTAGGGAAGTGTGTACTAGGGTTGTCCCTTTACCAAACTAGTATTTTATACATATACATCATGTTCATACAGCAATTAAACATGGCAATCACATCAGCAAATTTTATACGTATAGGGTACTTCCACGTATACCCAATTTCAACATACATAGTGTTTACAAAGGAACATAGATTTCGGTGATTCCTTTCGTCAAGCTAGTATTTTAATCATGTATTGTATAATCATACATTAAATACATATGTCAAATATTATTCCAAAAGAAATACGTATACGGTATTTCTACAATACGTAATTTCGACATACGGCGCATTTACAAGTAAACATATATTTTGGCGATTCCTTTTCGCCAAACTAGTATTTTATTCATATGTTATATAATTATACATTAAATAAACATGTCAAGCATTTATCCAAAAATACGTATACGGTATTTCTACGTATACCTAGAATATGTGAAATTTCATATTTCACACCGTTAATCAAAACAGAAACTGGAAAGCACTTTGTACATGTGCAATTGCAAGCAGATCATGAATCTACCATTATCTGACATTGAAAGCGTTGAAAACCGTAACTTATAAGCTTAAAGTCCTCACCTTTGCCTTTGGAAACGAAACGAATCAGCAAGGGTAGTAGAACTTCCATATACGGGAGATTTCTAGCCTAAAGAGCGGAATCGGTTAGTCGTTACACAACCCACATCGTTCCCACCTCAAATCAGACCTAGGGTTAGGGTTTCTTACCTTCAAATGAGACGGAATACGCCGGGAAAACACCTGGAATGAAGCGGTGTAGGCCGTGTAAAGGTCCAAAGCAGTAGGAGGAAGATCGGCAGCAAAACCCAAGCTCTTCTCTCTCTTTTCTCTCTCTCCCTCTAGGGTTTTTCTTCAAAATTCGTATGGCTGTGAGAGGGGCTGTTCTAAGCTCCTTTTATAGCCAAAAATATTCAAATTAGACTCGGGTTCAAGGGGTACCGCTAATATAGGATATTCGTCGCTTTTCCAGCTCAAAAGGGAAGTTCTGGTGGCCCTCCTTGAACCAAACGTCAAACTTAAGCTCACCATCAATGGATCTACGTGGGATTACGTTTTTGACTCGATCGGATTCCCAGATCACACGTGGCGGACCACTTTCAGTTCGACGGTCAGTGGGCCACGATCAGAAATTCCAAGTACATGTAAATGTTCCTGAAATTTTTCTTAATCCGAGGGTGTAATTTGGTCTGATTCTGACGGTCAGGTTGCTTAATACTGACGCGTCAACGAATGATGCCAGATCACTATTCCAGATATTTAAATTTGGATGGGAATAGTGTTTTTCACACTCTCTCACTCCGAATCGAAACGAATGACCGTGGAACATCGGATGGAGCTGATTTTTGAGATGATTGTTAAGCCCAGTGGGGTGGTCCTAGTTCCTTAGCTTCGGGTTAATCGGACTCCCGATGTGCGATCTAGACCTAATATGAAGTTTCGTTTCATTCCCGAGAGCAGACGGGAAATGAGTTTGGTTCTAAACTTTAGAGTAACCTAGCGTCACTTGTTCTGCAAGTTTTGGGTCTTGCAGATCGTGTTTAAAGCGATCCTAACGGATTTCACGACAAATCGAGTTTAGTACTTAGTTAACTTTGTTAAATTTCTAAAGAATTTAATCCTAAGTGATTTTCGTCTGAGGTGGAACTTAGTCCATTGTAGTTTGTATATAAAGTGATCCAAGTTATACTACTTAGCTAGTTTAAGATAGTGTCTAGAGCGATGGTGCTTTGAAAAATCGAAAGCACAAGGTAGTGAAGGGTGGGATTTGTGAAGAAAATGGTTTAAGGAGCGATTTGAGGCTTTAATTGAGCGTTTAAGAAGTTAAACCTGTGTTAGGATTGATCCATTGCCTAAGGACGTCTAATCTCAGGTTGGCAAAAATCCGGGGCGTTACAATCTACCCCCCTTAAAACAAAATTTCGTCCCCGAAATTACCTAAGGGTGATAAGGAAAGATTTCTATTATTTCATTTGCCTAAGACTAATTGATTTCGAGTTCCTACGCGCGGTAGGGTATATACTAGTCTGGTTCCTTTTAGTCTACCCCCCTTAAAACATGTTTCTTTATTCATTTCTCATACCCTGATGGGTTGCTACAATTTATTTCGTTACCTATTTGGAGTCTTGACGACAACTCCCAACAATTTAGAGTAAGATAGTTGTTTTCATTGTTTGACCAACACGGAGAGACGGTAATAGTGGGCTCGATCCCGATACATCGATCATCTACCGGGCCAGGGTAGGAAGCTCATCGTATCCCTTCCGAATCCTGGTGGATCCTGGTCGTCTGCTCGTCAGCAGAGAGTCCATCGGTAGTCACCTAGGATTGGGAATTGGGTCAAGCCGCGAAAACTTCACAGTTGTAGATGTCAGTAACTCCGTAGTCCGATCACTCTCTAAGAGTAGGGAATGTCCATCATTGAAAGGCTCAAATTGTTTATTCTAAGGTTGCCCTTTAGGTCTTAGTCTAAGAGAGTCCTCGATATTATCTATGTCCAAGGAAAGGGTGAATCAAATCTTACTAAATCATCTTAAAACGGTTTCTCATAGTAGAACTTACTAGGGCTTCTATAATGTTCGTATTTATCGAGCATTGTTTCGATCCTGGGCCAGTGGAGTAGGGTCCACCATGCGTTCGTTGCGCCACCCAGATCAAGAGACGCAATAGGTAACCTAACTAGATTGGACTCATAACGTTCTACCCCCCTTAAAACTTATTTTCACCCTCAAGGCTTAAGATTTATGTCCTGCTCCGTACATCGAAACAAGGAGTAATTTACAACCTATCCTTGACATGAAATGGGATGCGATCTCCCACTACATTGGTCTTCTTTTCATCAATGTTGTGTATTATGGCATTGATACCTATGGTCATAGAAAGGAGCTAAAGATGAAGGGTATTGTGGTTGATTCGGGGTCAGGTGTGAGTTTGTGGCGAGATGCCTAATTCTACCAAGGAATTTGTCGCAGTCCAGACTTATCCTATTTAATAGGCAGGCTATCTTTTTACGTTCATAAGCACAATACGTATGCCGACATGGCATGCGATTTGGGACCTAATTCCTAATGTCTGTTGCCCATTTGGGCAATTCCTTAGGCCTAAAAGACATAGTCTCTACCAAATTTATATACTCCTAACACTTTTCAAGGACAAAATTATAAACTTTTAGTTGTAAATGTCGGGCCAACACAGAAAGAATGTTGTGTAGTGGGTCTGAGTCGGATACATGGATCTTCTGCCTAGCTAGGGCAGAAAATTATCATATCATTTCTTAATCCTAGCTGATCCCGACCTTCTGCTTGATCAGAGCATAGGGTTCATTGGTCTCAACCAGGATTGAGAATTCGATCCAAACCGCGAATACCTCGCTAATGTGTAGTTTCTCTACTCCGTGTTCCCGGTTGTACTAAGTCCTTGAGAAGGAAATTCTAAGGGATGTATTAATTGGACCTAACATTGAATCCAAGGGATATATAGGTTTCCTCTAATCGTGAATAGTTTCTACGTCAAACAAGCTCCCTGAGAGTTACTAAGGAAGCCTAAAGTATTAAGGGGATTCAACAACGGAACGGGTCTCGCTCCAACCTATTCAAGCCAATTAACTACGTCTATCACTCAATTATCTTAACATTGTTAGTCGTTTACATTTCTTAGTCTAATCAGCAGCCTAGGCTCAACTTATGAGCAGCGATAATCCACTAGTTGTAATCTAAAGTCTATGCTTATACACCAGATGATTTTATACCCTTTCTGAATAAAGAAATTATTTTATCGCCTAGGGTCAAAGTTGTCTGATTAGAATTGAGTTGTCTGTACTTGACGCTCGAGCATTTCACACATGCTCACACCAGCTAAGAAGATCCTGGGGTTTGTATTATTAATTTGTTGGATTTCCTATATGGTCAGGTCTGTCGAAAACTAGGAGTATCGCTCTAGGTCCAAAACTGTAAGGCCTAGTTGTCAAACAACCATTTACTCCAAAAGCTTAAGCTATCAGAGTGCGGTGGGTTAATGTATATCAAGGGACTTTATCACTTCAACACAATTTGGCCAGTGGCCTTAAGTTGTATTAAATGGGACCGCATTACTAATCCTACCTTGGGATTGGGTGTGACATGGTTGGTAGGAGGGTGGGAGGGGGTTAAATTTTATAGGCCTTGGAAAATGAGCATTGTGTGGGAAAGCACGAGATGGGAGTTCCAAATCCCAGGGTAATGAACTTCTAAGTGTTATGGGAAAGGAAAATCTCGGAATTTACTCTTATTTGCGTACATTCTAAACATAGTGTCGGAAGACATAGGATACACCCAATCTAGGGGCTATATCCTACATACACATTTATTATTACTTTTATAATTCTATCCACCGTAAACTTACCTAATGGAATTTGGCCGAACAGACCCTAAACGTCCTCAAACATCTAAAATATCCTACCAACTACTACACCCATCAATATGAAAATGTAAACACCCAAAGGCAGTAATCCTCTTTCCTATGAGAGAGAGAAAGGTGGACATCGAGAAACTAGCCGTAATGGCCTCGAATAAGGCCATGGAAACGTAAAGAAACGGAGAGAAAAGGCTGGAGTTTTTGGTTCTCCACGAACTTGAGCCTCAACAGAGATTGCAAAGGCCCCAACTGACAGGGATTGAAGGAGGAAAAATGACTAAATGGGATGGGTTGAAAGCTTACACGAATGTGAGCTTCAAAGGGGAGGTGTGAGTGCTTAAACGTGGAAGAAAGGGGTAGGGTAGGAGGTTGGGGTTGCTGTGATCGATGGAGGTGAGTGAATCATGGCCGAAAATGATGGATTGAAAGATTGGAGGAAGGATTTGAGGGAGAAAATCGCAATTGGAAGGGAAGGGAGTTTGGAAGGAAAGATGTGAGAGAGAGGGGGGCTATAGACCTAAAAATCCTAAACATTTTCCAAAATGGCATGTGCCAGGGGGTATAGGAGGCTGGGCCGACCAACCTGAGCCTTGGACCCACGCCGGAAAACCGTCCGGACCGCGGTCCGCCGCCGGTGCCGCGGCGCCGCCGCGGTCGGACTTGGTCGGAACCGCGCCGCCGCGGTGGGGCCCTGTTCTCCATGGTCCCAAGGTGCCAAATGTACCCTGGACCCACTTGTTTCACCCCCGGATTGACGCGTGTGGCCCCGACTGCTTTCGAGTCGTTTCGGGTCAAACCGGACGTATCTTGCAATCCGGAATGAGTTATCTGATGTAAAATATATGAATTTGGGGTAGAACGAGCTAATGAAGCCAACCAACCCGCTATGTCGGGTTGCGCAGCCCAGAATTGCGAAAAAAGCCTCCAATTGACAGTCATTTCCCCGTTTTAATTTCGTTTGACCAAAATAGTAATTTTAGTTTGATTTCTCTTCATCCGTTGGGCTTTAGGAGTTGTGCCCAATGAGAAAAGAGTTTAGGATAAGTAGGAGAACGGTTGGGTGAAGTCGTTTAGGACACTTACTATTTTATTTTATTTTTTTGACCGAAAACTTTGCCCACTAGTAGACATCACGACCCATATATAGCAAGTCGCGAATTCTAGAAGTTTTAGTTGTAGTTTGTTCCTGATTTCTTTCCCAAGACTTGGTATTCCCATTTAAAGGGTTGTGAACTCATTTTTTTTCTTCATTCATTAATCAATTTTGGATTTATTAGAATTTATTTCTAGTTTCTGCTTCCTTTCCTCATGGATTCGAGAAGTCTCTGCGAGGAGTCCAGAGAAGTTCCGAGGATTCGGAGCAGTTATCCTCATCACGCCTATCCTATATTCTACCGATGGTCAACGGTTAGGGTGAAGTGGATTATAATCTAGACTCATTGATAGACGGCCTAGGAATGTTTTAAGGTCGACCCGTGCGACCATGGTTGAAAACAGACTCGATTTCGGCGTTCGTTTTCAGTGAACTAGCCGTTAGACGGAACAGGGATATGTAAGACTATTTCTACATTCCGTCGCTCCCTCCTAAGTCAGAGTGCGTAGTGTGATCATAACCCAGGTCCGGTTTAATCAAAATCATGCTCTGATACCATCTTGTAACGCCCTGAAAATCGGGGGTCGAGCATAAACTCAACTCCCGAGTTCCAGAACATCACTTATGCAACAAAATGAATGATGATTGAATGTTGACTGTATTCGTGCATTGAACATGAGTGAGATTAAGCCAAAACAAAGATATCATACTCCGAGAGACAAGTTAAATTTGCAAGCGGAAGACTATGATAGATAGATAAATTATATAAACTATGATGAGTCTCCAGAGTGTGATAACATTACCAGGTTAAATAATTACAAGGACAGTTCTAAAATATACCTAATGTGATGGCATGTAATGTCTCCTATCCCAAATACCATAGTCCCGTCAGTACAATACCAGGTCTTCATAGACCGGTCAGAGAGATACAGATAAGAGAACTCCTCCTCATCACCATAGAAATAGTCCGACTCTGCTTCATAAGCATCGCCATCATCTGAAATTCAACAATTCTGTTTGGTGTGTACAACACCGTCCCGTAACGTGGGAGTGAGTAGCTAACTCAGTGGAACGATAAGACATAAGTTATCATGTTATCAATACAGTCAAGCAGTAATGATAAAGCAGTAAATCAAACACTCCTAGTTACTCTGATTAATGCAAGTATGAATGCAGGTATGATGGATGCCCTCTCTGACATACTCCCTCAAGCGACACCATCTCACGTTCGCGCATGCTTACATCCCACAGTGCTCCACATCTTCCAGGCACATGCGATGTATGATGAGCATGATTACCGAGTTTTTAATTAGTTCATTTCACACAGCAGGATTGGGAAACTAGGGTACCTCCCTTGTATCATATCCAAACATGATCCAATCTAGGGTCGTTAGTCCTAGTTAATATCAGACGATGGTGTGTTTTCTAGGTCACTGCAGAGGCTGCCAGGGCTGTTACGCACAAAGGTTGCACCACTCCCCCATCACCCCTTAAACGATTCATCACGATACAACTATACAGAAACAGGCCTAGTTCATACTCTATATATCGCGGCGAACCCTAAGGCACGCTGCAACTTCAGAGTATGCTCGCGGTCACTACAAAGGGCTGCCAGGGCTGTTACGCATAAAGGTTGCACCCCTCCCCCATCACCTTATCAATGTAGGCCGACAGCGCGAATATAGTGTCCCATACCACCATAATCGGCTCACGAGTAGAGTTGCTCACTGGTCACTACGGGGAGGCACGTAGCCCCAGCGTAGGCCGACAGCTCGACCACGGTGTCCCATACCACCATGCCCGGCTCATGAGTCTTAGCGGATCGAGGTACCTGTTCACTCCCCAAGTATAGGGTTGTGATGTAGTAATAAACTTGGTAAGATCGAGGTCGAATCCCACGAGGACTGGTTGTCACAATTTAAATCTAAGATTCTTCTTAACTAATCCAATGAATAATGAACTAAACCACTAAGCATAATTTTAGGAAAAAACAATTAAGAAACAGGGAATAAAATTCAATCAGAGAGAAAGCACTAGGACTTTCGAATCCACCCCTAACTATACTAACCCTTGTTTTGTTTGTTGATTCACCTTGATCTAAATTGATACCACTTAAATAGAGAAAGCACAATCTATGTCCTTAATCGGGCATACAGACTGTCTAATTCCTTTAAGCAATGCCATGAATAACAAATCCCATATCCTTGGTCGGGCATAAGGGATGTACATTCATTAAAGCACCCTGTTTCTTCCTCTATAGGAAACTTGTTCTTGATCAGACACAAGCACCTGTAATAAGCATCCAAACAACATCCATCTATATACTTTGATCAAGTTCATAGATGGAGAAATATGGAATTTAAACCCGTCAAGCCCACTTAGAGAAAAAAAATAAATTAATTAAAATTCAAAGTAAAGCAACCAATACAAGAGCTAATCAAATTAGAGGCTTCATCTCAGCCCTAGCTGAGAGATTAGTGACCCATAAAATCCATAAAAAATATTAAATAAAATTCATAAATTAAAACTCCAAACCGAACAATCTCTCTCTCTTTCTCCTTCTCTTTCTTCTCTCCCTGGCTCTGGATCTCCAATTCTCTGGATCTGAATGCCTCTCCCACGTCCAAAACTTCCCTTTTATAGCTGTTGGATGGCTGGAATCGGTGGCAGAGTCGTAGACGGACTCAAAGTGCAGATTTTCGCAACCGTGATCGGTGGGCCCCACAGAGGTGTTTTCTGGAAAATTCACCACGTCCATTGGATTCAGGACGAAATTTCAGTTAAGAATGAGTGGTTTTGAAGGTCCATTGGCGCGGCCCACAGAAGAAATCTCGAAAAGATCAGTTTTGAACGTCGCCGAGCAGCCCTTTTGTGGCCTCTGTACCGCACACGTGTGTACGCATGGGAGTGGAATCTCAACATGGTTTTGTAGTATCCATGGCCCTCTACACGATGGACGGGTCGGATCGACCGTACAGCGACGGGTGGGGCCCACAATAATTCGCAAAAACGGCCAGACGTCGGACGTACGCGGGCGAACGACGGACGCTGCGATGATGGTGGGTCCCATTTTGTAATTATTTTGGGAAATCCACTCCGTTCACTGGAATGAGGACGGAAAATCGGTCGAAAATGACTAGTTTTTTTCCTGTTTTAGGTGTGGTCCACCAGAGATTTGAACTCACCGTCCGTCTGACGTTTGAATGGCTGGGATCTGATCTCCGCTTTTATTCGAATTTCTGCCACCTAGGCAAGGGTTATTGCTGCCCCAGGAAGCTAATGGACGGCTTGGATCGTCCATTTGAGCGATGTGTGGGGCCCACAACCGAAGAACGCACGTCGGCAGCGGGACGCTGTTGAAGAAGAGAGAGATCGAGCGCGGGTCAGCGCTTTCGCTGACCGAGGCAGCGGTGCGGTGCGGTGCGGGAGTGCACCGCCTGTGCACTCCCTCATGTACACGTGGGGTCCACTGTGATGCATGTGAGACATCCACTCCATCCATCTCTTTTATCATCTTATTTAGACAGTTGAGACCAAATTTGGGGCATATCCAGATATCAGGTGGGCCCAAAATCGATGGTTTGTGGGCTGATTTGTCCGTTGGGGCACTTCTGGAGATCATCAATAGCTGAAATTTAATATGTACGGTTAATTCACGGCCCCCATCACATGTATGAAGTTTCGAACTGATCGGGTGGCGGGAACCATGTGATCTTGCATTGTGGACCCTTTTCGAGCCCCTTTGGCTTGCTTTCCTCCGATCTCAGGCTTGTAAAATCTTCACTGTTGGTTTTCTGGAGTCCATTCCGTGCTCTGGTAATTTTGGAGCGTCAAATCCATGCCTTTAACATCAATTTTCAATTAACGCTCCTGATTTCATCCTGTAATAAAAACACGAGAAAAATCTAGCATTAAACACTATCATGTATGTAAAATTAGGCAATTGCTGGGGTCTGATATGCAATATTCGACCCTGATCAGTACCATGGTTAACGGGATTTTCACTGGTAAGTTTGGTACCCGAGGTTCAAGCATTAGCGACCAAACATGGTGAACATACATAAGGCATACGGTTTACTTGACATGTTCAGCTAGCTCGAGCGCACAACAAGTTGGGCGATATGAGGCGCAGAAGCACCTCGTGTGGCCAACCACTATCGCCAACCGAAGTACGACACGGGTTCACCAACACATCGTGCGTGGCGGAACGAATCCAAACCACATCTTCAAGTCTGATACCGGATGCTTGGACTACGAACATAGTCCCAAGCTCACCAAATCTAACCATAGCATGTGAAATACGGCATGATAACATGGTAATTCAAGAACACTAGCAAGCATAATATAAAGCATAACATGAAGCATGTTAATAACAAGTCACAAAGCATGTTATAAAGCATTATGTAAATAAGTATACAAATACTTACATTTCGTAGGCGAGAGTGGTTAGAGTGAACAACCACATGGAGAGTGTCATATGCGACTCTAAGGTAACCGAGAATCCCATCTCAAAGACCTACCTAAGATTCTAACACTTAAGCACTTACACTCACAAGTGATTTCACCAACACTTGGAATGCAATCTTTCGACATACATGACGTATGCTAGGGAAGTGTGTACTAGGGTTGTCCCTTTACCAAACTAGTATTTTATACATATACATCATGTTCATACAAAGAATTAAACATGGCAATCACATCAAGAATTTTATACGTATAGGGTACTTCCACGTATACCCAATTTCAACATACATAGTGTTTACAAAGGAACATAGATTTCGGCGATTCCTTTCGCCAAGCTAGTATTTTAATCATGTATTGTATAATCATACATTAAATACATATGTCAAATATTATTCCAAAAGAAATACGTATACGGTATTTCTACAATACGTAATTTCGACATACGGCGCATTTACAAGTAAACATATATTTTGACGATTCCTTTCGCCAAACTAGTATTTTATTCATATGTTATATAATTATACATTAAATAAACATGTCAAGCATTTATCCAAAAAAAATACGTATACGGTATTTCTACGTATACCTAGAATATGTGAAATTCCATATTTCACACCGTTAATCAAAACAGGAAACGGAAAGCACTTTGTACATGTGCAATTGCAAGCAGATCATGAATCTACCATTATCTGACATTGAAAGCGTTGAAAACCGTAACTTATAAGCTTAAAGTCCTCACCTTTGCCTTTGGAAACGAAACGAATCAGCAAGGGTAGTAGAACTTCCATATACGGGAGATTTCTAGCCTAAAGAGCGGAATCGGTTAGTCGTTACACAACCCACATCGATCCCACCTCAAATCAGACCTAGGGTTAGGGTTTCTTACCTTCAAATGAGACGGAATACGCCGGGAAAACACCTGGAATGAAGCGGTGTAGGCCGTGTAAAGGTCCAAAGCAGTAGGAGGAAGATCGGCAGCAAAACCCAAGCTCTTCTCTCTCTTTTCTCTCTCTCCCTCTAGGGTTTTTCTTCAAAATTCGTATGGCTGTGAGAGGGGCTGTTCTAAGCTCCTTTTATAGCCAAAAACATTCCGAAATTAGACTCAGGTTCAAGGGGTACTGCTAATATAGGATATTCGTCGCTTTTCCAGCTCAAAAGGGAAGTTCTGGTGGCCCTCCTTGAACCAAACGTCAAACTTAAGCTCACCATCTATGGATCTACGTGGGATTACGTTTTTGACTCGATCGGATTCCCAGATCACACGTGGCGGACCACTTTCAGTTCGACGGTCAGTGGGCCACGATCAGAAATTCCAAGTACATGTAAATGTTCCTGAAATTTTTCTTAATCCGAGGGTGTAATTTGGTCTGATTCTGACGGTCAGGTTGCTTAATACTGACGCGTCAACGAATGATGCCAGATCACTATTCCAGATATTTAAATTTGGATGGGAATAGTGTTTTTCACACTCTCTCACTCCGAATCGAAACGAATGACCGTGGAACATCGGATGAAGCTGATTTTTGAGATGATTGTTAAGCCCAGTGGGGTGGTCCTAGTTCCTTAGCTTCGGGTTAATCGGACTCCCGATGTGCGATCTAGACCTAATACGAAGTTTCGTTTCATTCCCGAGAGCAGACAGGAAATGAGTTTGGTTCTAAACTTTAGAGTAACCTAGCGTCACTTGTTCTGCAAGTTTTGGGTCTTGCAGATCGTATTTAAAGCGATCCTAACGGATTTCACGACAAATCGAGTTTAGTACTTAGTTAACTTTGTTAAATTTCTAAAGAATTTAATCCTAAGTGATTTTCGTCTGAGGTGGAACTTAGTCCATTGTAGTTTGTATATAAAGTGATCCAAGTTATACTACTTAGCTAGTTTAAGATAGTGTCTAGAGCGATGGTGCTTTGAAAAATCGAAAGCACAAGGTAGTGAAGGGTGGGATTTGTGAAGAAAATGGTTTAAGGAGCGATTTGAGGCTTTAATTGAGCGTTTAAGAAGTTAAACCTGTGTTAGGATTGATCCATTGCCTAAGGACGTCTAATCTCAGGTTGGCAAAAATCCGGGGCGTTACAACAGTACAGATTTAATACTTACATTAAGAAAGCCCTACATAGAAGGCCCATCAATTCGGATTGATTCCGGTACCGTGAATAAATCATTGTAGCATCCCAATTCCTATGTAGCCAATTACAAGCACACCTAGCCCTATACATCTATCTCATGGGGAATATAGTGAGATATTAAACAAAACAGGATCAGTGCAAATGGATCAAATAAATAAATTTTGAGGACGAAATTATATTTAAGGGGGTAGATTGTAACGCCCCGAACTTTTCGATACTCGGGCATCGAACGAGTATTACTATAAGATTCAACGTAACATATACATGTATATGATACCAATCCAACTATTTTAGATTTACATTCTTGTCTTGACACTAACTATAACCATATTTCACTTTGGCACGCTGGAGTGCTTTTACACCCATTTTATATTATTATATTTTTTTCATGATGATTCATATATAATATGTATGCATAAGATCTATCTCATTCACCATTTTACCCACATTTTTTTTGGACATTGGTAAAAAATGAGGTAGATTCGTTATTCTGATGGACCATACTACCGTGAACAACACCGACCATTCTTCCACCATTAAAACATATACATTTCTTATTTCAGACTCTCCTAACTGTCTATGTAAGATCCGAGTTGTTCATTGGTCCACACAATTATTTTTTTATGGTCAAAACAATTGGTATCTCCATCGGAACTCCCTATGGCCCTGATGGATATTCCAACGGCGAATGCATCATGAATTCTATTTTGTATATTATAGCCTACCAAACTGTTAATTTAGCCTAAATTTTGGAGGTTTTTTATATTTTGGTCCTTAGAATCTAATGGACTGAATTGATCGGGCCCCACATGCAAAATAATTCAAATACATAATTCAAGTAAAATATACAAAAAAAAAAACTCACGTGCTTCCTTTTATTTCTTGTTACATGCTTAAGGTGCTCCAAGGTGCATCATACATATGCGCACATATTGATATATATGCACATGGATTATACCCATAGTAGATCCACACCGTCCATGACGCAAAGCCAAAGCATAATAACATATTTAAAATAAAAACCTAAAATAAAATAAGTACTAACCTTTGTAAGTTGTTCTTTCAATAATCTCTCTTCTTTTATCTTTTCTCTTATGTTTGTTTTTCTCTTTTTAATTTGCGAGAAATATCCGTCCTTATAAAGAAAAGAGAGTTACTCGGATAAAACGGATAACAAAATGATGAGTGAGGTTTAACTGATTTGATCCCCTTTTAAAAAAATAAAATTTTTAAAATTTTAAAATTTAAGGAACTGAAAAAATTTAGAGTTGTTACAGATTTATTTTCCATTAATATGTGGGGTCTATCTTATTCCTTATGAGTAATCTATTCCGATAATCTGCTTTATTATATCATGTTAGGGTATGGACCAAAGGACAAGACATATCCAATAATGTATGAGTGAGTGGTGATGATATATAGATGGTTGGTTGGATTGGATTGATAGTGACCAGGGTCACGTAGTTGGGACGGTGTAGATCACTAGGAAAATCCACCCCGTTCATTCAACTTCTCGGATCTTGTTAACTTATGAAAAAAAATTGGAGCTTATTTAGTAATCATGTGTGCCACGAGGTTTGGAAATCAGCTTAAACTTATCTATTATTAGAATTCTCTCTATGGCCAGATCTAATGATCGATTTGAATCTTCTCTGTGGGTCCTATTATGATGAAAGGGTGATGCGTTTGACTGGTCAAGATCCACTTCCGTTTTGCAACTAAATGAGTTGAGAGATAATGTGTGATACCAAAACACATTAGTGTTACCTTTACTCCCTTATTTTTAAAAAAAAAAAAAAATTATAATATATTATATTAAGATACGGTTTAGTTGCATAGATTGGAAGTCCCACATCCCTTAGTTTTTGGAATTTTTTTTTAAAATGTAAATAACTTTCATTCACACTGTTTGTTTCAAATGAAACTTTAACATGGCCCATCATTTCGTCTGCTCCATCAACAGGTAAAGTTTGAACCTTAATCTCACCAAGATTGCCAAAATACCTTTTTAATGACTCACATATACCTATAATTCAAATCAACATGTATTAATGTCCCATGTGAAAACTTACCGGTAATTGTAATGATGTCCTATAATCTTTCAAATGATTAGTTTATTTTGATGGTCCGTTTGATGGATACAAACATGATAAATGGGATAATGAAGTACAAAAATTTAAGTAATTAGATTGTTAGGATATTAATCGTACTTACAGGTTATTGTACGGTGAGTTTTGTAAATGGAAACATAAAAAGTAGTTTTTTGATGCAATCTATGTTAGAAATGTACACTGTTAGATTTAAGTGAATGGTTCATCGGTGTAAAATGCTTAGATCATAATTTTAACGGTAAGTTAAGCATATTTATAAGTGATGAACAAAATGAGCGGATTCAAATTTTAATTTAATGTGCGAACAAGTGAATTTGAAGATTTGGTAATTAGTTTACTTTGGTCAAGTTGTCCAAATTCAAAGTGGATGGTCGGATATCTTCATCTGATGGTGATAGGTTATATCAATGGTTAGTTTTAATTTACGAGTAAGAATATTAAGGTATTTAATGATTCATCCTATCAATCAACGGTTGAAAAATGCTCCTTATGCTTAGATTCAGGTTAAACTATATAAATATTAATGGATCTATAAGTATACAGTTGAACACATGTAAAAGTGTAATCGTACATCCTTACGTACAGGTAAACTCGCACCCAAAATTTCGGGTTGTTAAAGTCTCGTTATTTAATTCTTCTATTTTCCATTGTATACTATATTATCTCAAATTCAACATATTGTAAATCTAGTGGGTCTTATTTTAAATGAAAATTAACTCAAACTATTCGTGTCCATGTTGATTCAAGAGTACGGGAATATGATAGATCCGGACATGAATTCTTGCAAAAGTTCTTACGATGGGAAGCTAAGTGGGATCCATGGTGATGTTTGTGAGAAATCCACTTGGTTCATCTATTTTGTTAGATTAATTTGTTTAGCACACAAGCCCAATTTTAAGGTATCACAATGGACCTTGGGGAGATTTTAACGGTAGGCATTTCTTTACACACTCTTTCTCGTGCGGCCCACTTAAGTTTTAGATCTTCTTTAGCCAATGTTCTAACATGACCAAGAGCGATGGATAATGTGAATATTTCACAAACATTATAATAGGCCATATGGCCTTTTGTTGCATGGAGTTCCTCCAAAAGGCTTTGGTAGGCAAATTGCATTTCATAGAGCCTATAGATCCAGTGGGACTTATTTTGTATAGAAATCGAGGATTTCCTTCCAACTCCGAGCTTCCAATGCTATATATATATATATATATATATATATATATATATATATATATATATATATATAGAGAGAGAGAGAGAGAGAGAGAGAGAGAGAGAGAGAGGCTCTCCCATGAACCATAGCTTAGGAAAGCTATATACATACTAAATACTCTTTCACTGCACTACTCGACTTTCTTTCTCATCTGACTTTCTCTCTCTTTTAATCATTTACGCTCCCTTTTACTACTTCACTTAACTTTCTCTCATCGGGCTCTCTCTGTTATTAAATAATGTATAATTGTGTCCATAAGGTTCTATCCATGTCTGTATAACTTCACCAACAGTTTGGATGGAAAATTAATAAACACTACACTGGGCTTTAGGAGGTTTTTAACTACTAATATTAAATCACCACTGTTGTTAGTTGTGGCATGGTCCACCAAGATTTGGATTTGGTTCATTTTTTGGAAAATGCCCTAAAAAGAGCAGGCAAAACAGACAGATGGAGTGGATATATAACAAATATATTAAGGTGGGCCCCACAGTAATGGCCCGATTTAACCGAGCATTCAATAGCGCATGTGGGGATCCATTGTTCAGCACATGGAAGATGATTGCTTGGTGTGCGCGTCACCAACTTTTGTGGGCCCTACCATGATGCATGTGTTGAGAATTTTATACAGATTAATGTAATATCTGTATAATATGGAAACCAAAAATCACTACGATCAGAACTAAGGACAGGCTGAAGCACGTCTGAAACGCTGTCCTTAAAGCGTTATTTGCCCCTACTCAAGTGGAATGAGTATGCTGATAGGTTACAGGCAAATTGCTTCTAGGATACGACAAGCCTGGTGTGGGTCTGCGTTCAGCAAACACGAAGGCCCACCAAATGGAACTCTTTTACACACTTTCTGGCAATATACAATTAAGAGAAAAATCCCAAAGAAAGAAAAAGAAAGAAAGAAGAAAATTGATTTTGACCACTGCACTGGTCAGTACAATTCGTCAGCCACTGGTTCAGTTGAACAGTCCTAGACCACACCGCTGGTCTATTCTTCAAGCTAAGGTTCGAGCCTTGCTGTATTACTGGAAATATTATAATATTATATGAGTGGAGAGGGGCTGGCTGTCTCTGTTCTTCTGGGTTTGCTGGAGTGAGTTGAGATGGTTTGGAAACCCATCCAGATCCTCCTTTTATAGGCTATGATGGCTGGGGTTTATGGTCCAGGGAATTAAATTCCATGACCGTTTTCTAGCTGTTGGAGAAACTAGCCGTTATATGGCTGTTGGAAACTAGCCGTTATATGGCTGTTGTGAGAGAGCTGACTAGCCGTTTTATAGCTGTTGGGCTAGCCGTTTTATGACTGTTGGCAACAGTTTCTTGTAATTAACTCCATAGATGTTACACATTTGTGCAACAGCTATATTTCCAGCCTCTATATAATTAGAGGGACTCTCATTCAGTCCTCTTATTTTTCGTCCAGCCAACCATCTGCCTTAGCCACTAGTCGCACCGCGACTCGCAACCGTCTCGCTCCGGTTCGCGAAGGGAGCGACCCTCTGCGACACGATGCGCACGTGCGAAGTGCGCCACTAGCGCCTCTACAGCCACACTGCCTCACATGCCCACGCCCTCGCACCGAGCCCAAGCCCGAGCCCGAGCCCGAGACCGAGACCGAGCCCGTGCCCGTGCCCGAGCCCGAGCCCGAGCCCGAGCGCGAGCGCGCGCGCGGGTGTTCCAGTGCTTCGCACTGGAACACGCAAGGTCTATAGTCCACGGACTACGTAGGTAAATATTATAATACTCCGCTGTTTTCATTTAAACCAGATTTTCTTCTCTTCTCTTTCCCATGTGGGACTATTCCCAAAAACTTGAAAAACGTGTTTTTAAACATCTTTTTCAAATACTTTATTATAATATATTATTAAAATATATATTAAAATCAATATATTTATAACAATCCCCACTTGATTTTATAAAAATATTTTCTCGGTTTAAATAATACTTTGCTGAATAATCACTTATATGCATAAAGAAAGATATCTTTCGATTTTAATCTTCCCTTAGTGTAAGTATCTCAAAACTCTATCGAAATTACTTGGTAGCCACAGCTTTGAACCACTTATTCTAGATAACGAGTTGGAGAAACCACACACATATTCGCTATGTGTTTGTTAGAGTTCCCACAATCTTGCTCAGCACATTTAATGGCCTTGTGCTTATCCTAATTCGTGAACGATCCCGAGAGAAAACTCCTAACTCTCATGAGAGACGGCACCATCTCTACGTTCATATAGGTGAAATCCTTCCAAGTGTCTCCGTTACTTTAAAACACTTGTCTTATAGACTGGATTTCATTAAGAGTTCTTAAGACTCAACCCTCTATCGTAACGCTCAGCACTTATCTATTATGGATGAGGTTTTATAATTCAGTGCTGAAAACTTTCCACATATCAGTGACTTGTTCTTACCCATTAAACCCAAAATTTAGAGATTTTCTGACTTTAGGTTGGGTTACCATCACTGGTGGAACTTTGGTTGAAGAGTTTCAACCCCATCCCTCTAGATGTAGCCTTTACTACCTCTCTAGGTAGAGGTTTAGTAAAAGGATCTGCTGTTGTTGCTTGATTTCACATTTCACATAGGAAATAGCAATGATTCCATCTTGAATCAATTGTCTGACATAATCATGTCGAAGACTGATATGTCTAGATTTACCATTATAAGTGCCGCTATAGGCTCTAGCTAATGTGGCTTCACTATCACAATGTAGTGACACAAATATAGGCTTTACACATAAAGGGATTTCTAATAGAAGATCCCTTAGCCACCCTCTTTGCCTGTTGCAGCTAGGGCTATGAATTCAGACTCCATAGTCGAATGCGTTATGCAAGTCTGTTTCTTGGATCCCCAAGACACAGCTGCACCTCCTAGGGTGAATACCCACCCTGTAGTAGACTTGTTGTCTCCTGCACTCGATATCCAGCTCGCATCGGTATATCCTTCCAATACGGCAGGAAACTCTGAATAGAATAGTCCTAAATCTTTGGTTGCTTTTAAGTAACCAAGGACTCTACTGATTGCATTCCAGTGTTCAGTACTGGGGTTACTAGTAAACCTACTAAGTTTACTCACAGCATATGCGATATCTGGTCTAGTGCATTGCATAGCATACATTAGACTTCCTATAGCACTTGCATATTCTAATTGTGCAACTGTTCTTCCAGTATTTTCTTTTAGCTTGATACTTGGATCAAATGGGGTTTTTGCTTCCTTTATATTTAGATGGTTAAACTTGTTTAGTATCTTCTCAATATAATGAGATTGACACAAAGCATAACCCCCACAATGTTTTTTAACTTTGATACCTAGAATGGTATCAACTTGTCCAAGATCCTTCATTTTGAATACGGAAGATAGAAACCTCTTTGTTTCAGTCACACCTTCCATTTTATTACTTATTATTAACATGTCATCTACATACAGACAAATAATAACGATATAACTACCATCTACTTTAGAATATATGCATTTGTCAGCTACATTATGCATGAAACCATGAGATAGAATTTTGGAATCAAACTTCTCATGCCACTGTTTTGGTGCTTGTTTTAATCCATACAAAGATTTGACTAATCTACATACTTTGTTTTCATTTCTGGTAGAACAAAACCTTTAGGTTGTTCCATGTATACCTCCTCATTGAGATCACCATTTAGAATGCGGTCTTTACATCCATTTGGTGGATGTGAAGATGATATATGGAAGCTAGCCCAAATAATATCCTAATGGATGTTATCCTACTACAGGTGAATATGTGTCAAAGTAATCTATCCTTCTTTTTGTCTAAAACCCTTAGCTACTAGTCGAGCTTTAAAGGTTTGGATAGTCCCATCAAGTGTGATATTTCTTCCTAAATACCCACTTACAACCTATGGGTCTAGAACCTGGAGGTAAGTTTACTAGTTCCCATGTTTGATTTGATAGTATGGAATCCATTTCATCGTTTATAGCTTCTTTCCGAAAGTCGAGTCTCTAGAGGATACAACCTCTTTATATGATTTAGGATCATCTTCTATAGTCATTACTATAGGTATTTTCCTTATAACATTTTCTCTATCTGCTTCTATCAGATGGAAAATGATGCGTTGTGAGTCTATGTAGTCATCTCCTAGATTCTTCTCTATTCTTGTTCTTTGACTCCTACGAGGTTCAATAGGATCTTCCACTATCTGTGGAGTTGTATTATCAGGTTCTCTAGTAGGAGTTTGGATTTCATTATCCTTTGACTCAAAGGATAGTGAGTTCTCAAAGAATTCAACATCTCTAGATTCTATTATTGTATTAGACTCCATGTCTAGAAGTCTATAAGCTTTACTATTGTGTGCATACCCTACGAAGGCGCACTTAATAGCTCTTGGTCCTAACTTAGTTCTTTTTGGATCAGGGGTTCTGCAATATGCAAGACACCCCCACACTTTAAGATATCCTAGGTTAGGTTTTCTTCCTCTCCATGTTTCATATGGAGATATTCTATATTTTTTAGACGAATTGCTGTTTATAATATGGCATGCTGCAAGCAGTGCCTCACCCCATAGATTTAGTGGCAACTTTGCTCTTATCAGCATTGAGTTGACCATTTCTACTAATGTTCTATTCTTTCTTTCAGCTATTCCGTTTTGTTGAGGTGTGTATGGCGCTGTACATTGATGTATCAGTCCATGTTCTTCACAGAAGTTATCGAATTCATTGGAGAAGTATTCTCCTCCTCTATCGCTACGGAGAATTTTAATCTTCTTATTTAGTTGATTCTCTACTTCTGCTTTATATACTTTAAACATGTTCAATGCTTCATCTTTGCTCTTTAGTAGGTACACATACACATATCTAGAGCAATCATCTATAAAGGTTATGAAGTACCGTTTACCTCCACGAGTAAGAATGCCGTTTAACTCACAGATATACACTGTGTACAAGATCCAATATTTGAGACGATCTTTCAACACTTGGAAAAGGTTTCTTCGTCATTTTGGATCTTATGCACACTTCACATTTTTCGGTTTCATTATCTGTATATGAGATTAAACCATTCTTAGCCATGAACTTCAAGGTACTATACCCTATATGGGCTAGTCTATCATGCCACAGTCCAGAGGATTCAACCATATACGCAGAAGTGCTACTTTCATTTAGAGAAAACTTAATCATCCCGTTACAAGCATATCCCTTCCCGACAAAATTCTCATTCTTGGACAGAATCAGTTTTCCTGACTCGTACACCACCCTTATGCCTGGTTTACCAAGAAGATCCCCAGAAACTAAGTTTCGCCTCATGTCTGGGACGTGCAGTACATTGGTCAGAATCACTTTCTTCCCAGATGTGAATATTAGTTCGACAGTTCCTTTGCCGACGACCTTTGATCTGACTTCATTGCCCATTTGGACTTCTTGACCATCGGTCAATTCCTCATAGGTTTTGAAGGCTGATTTGTCGTAGCACACATGTACTGTAGCGGCAGTATCATACCACCAACCTGGAACTTTGCCTTGGATGATATTCACCTCAGTGATCATAGCCACAATATCGCCTTCTTCTACTGCACTTGCCTCTTGTTTAGATTTGCGATATCGGCATACTCGAGCATAGTGCCCGATTTTTCCACAGACATGGCATGGGCCTTTGAACTTTCCGTTCTTCTTTTGGGTGTTTTTCTTGAATTTCCCTTTATTGGGTTTCAGGGAATTGTCCTTCTCGGGATGTTTGTTAGTAGAGTTCTCTACTGCATGTACTTTGGACGAGGCATTCCCGTTATCATTCTTTTTGTCGCGGTTACGGATTCTTCCTCAATTCGAGGTGTTTCTGATTTGTTCCAGTGTGTAGTCCTCAGTTTATGCAAAGAACTTCTTTCTATAGTCTTTCCACATCGGTGGCAATTTGGCAATTATAGCCCCGACCGGAATGATTCAGAAGATCTATTTTTATGGCTTTGATTTTGTTTACTAGTAGTCGCAATTCTTGGATTTGGGGCAAAGAAATGTTTATTATCTACCATGTTGAAGTCGAAATACCTGGCGATGAGAAACTTGTTGGTACCTTCTTCTTCACCTTGTATTTGAACTCAGAGCGATCCAGATTTCCTTTCTTGATGATGTCTGTTGGTATAGATCGTATGACCGATCGGAGAGAGCGTTCGAGAATGTGTCCTCGACACAAGAGTTCGTCTTCGGCTCGTTTGGTGCGGCGACCACTGTTCGGTGTATCCAGATCGGATGCTTCGTAGTGTTTGCAGATTTGGATCTAGTATGTAGTAGATCCTTAGCGCCGTTAGGAGAAATTTCACTTGTCTTGCCATCTCAGGTAAAATTGGTTCCATCGAACCTATCAAGACGTATCAAGTCTTGATTCATCAGCTTGATGGATGAAACATTGTCGGCTTCCATTACAACAAATAACGCTTTAAGATTGTTGAGAATTTTATACAGATTAATGTAATATCTGTATAATATGGAAACCAAAAATCACTACGATCAGAACTAAGGACAAATGACGTCTCGAAACGCTGTCCCTTAAAGCGTTATTGCCCCTACTCAAGTGGAATGAGTATGCTGATAGGTTACAGGCAAATTGCTTCTAGGATACGACAAGCCTGGTGTGGGTCTGCGTTCAGCAAACACGAAGGCCCACCAAATGGAACTCTTTTACACACTTTCTGGCAATATACAATTAAGAGAAAAATCCCAAAGAAAGAAAAAGAAAGAAAGAAGAAAATTGATTTTGACCACTGCACCGTCAAGACAATTCGTCGACCACTGTTCGGTTGAATG